>CM033271.1:28527769-29127769 GCA_019343175.1 Oedothorax gibbosus
ATGAGATGTATCCGATTGCGACAATTGGAGAGGAATCACTTTGCTAAGTGTAGCCAGCAAAGTTTTTACAAAAATAATTCTTGAAATAATGAAAAAATAAATAGATAGGAAACTAAGACCAGAACGAGCTAGTTTTAGAGCTAACCAATCTTAGACAATATTGCAACACTGAGAATAATATTGTAGAACAATCCATCGAATGGTAAAAACATTATTCATGAATGTCGTGGACTTTGAAAAGGCCTTCTGTAGTATCCACAGGGACAAATTGTGGAAACTTCTCCAATATTATGAGATCCTTTCACGTTTTGTAAACATTATCGAAATTATTTGTGAAAACTACCAGATCAGAGTCATACATGGAGGACAACATTCGCATACCTTTGAGATAAAATCGGGGTACGACAAGGTTGCATTCTTTTTAATTTGATTGCTATTGACTGCATAATTAACAAATTATCAAACAAAAAAGATATTAGGTGGAACCTAAACGAACATCCGACTGACATCTGATTTTTTTAAAATTTTCGTTGTTTAGTTTATTTAAATTCTAAGGCATAGCTTCCTAAATTTAAACTCCATTCCGATAAATCACTGATTATGCGCTTAATTTTGAAGTATTACGAAAATAATAAAAAAGTTTATCTGAATTTCGGATAGTAGGTGAAAGGTGTCAAAGTAAAATAACTCATATGCGATCGAGAAGCCTTTTAAAATTACGGTTATTTTAATATGTTGAGCCTCTCTATATGATGCTTACGCAATTTTATTCGGTAATTTGATACAAATACAAATACAAAAATTGTCGACCAACAACAGGCCGGAGACCTAGCAAGGTTGGTCCAAAATAAATCTAATACATTACCAGTTTCCAATGACCGTCAAGTTTCTTCTTAAAATCTTCTACTCTCTTCGAATGCACAACATAATCTGGTAAAGCATTCCAATCATTGACAACTCTATTGTAAAAATAATGTTTTCTTACCTCCCTTCTAAAGCTCGATTTATTCAATTTGATCATGACCTCTGGTCCGGCTATTTAAGGTAAAACCTAAGCCTTCCATGTCTCCCTGTTTTATGAACTTGAATAACTGTTTTAAATCACCCCTAGCTCTCACTCTGATGCCACTAATTAAAGCTTGTTCATTAACCAAGCACACAAGTGATATCAACTTTAGATGTCCTATGGAACTATTTTATTTACGTTCGAAAAATCCCCTAAAATTATTTTAACTACGTATAATTACATTATTCCTCACTACGTCTTAATACGCATTTCTTAGAAACTATTTACCTCGTTCTTATGGTTCATTAGTTATATGCTACTTACCTTTTACCTGTTTAGTTCTTATGAATAGGTCCAAAGTTATCACTGTTTCCAAAAGAATTCCTATTAACTACAGGCACCATATTCAAAGTGAAAATTGTTAGGCGTGATAAATTCACGAAAGACCATAGTATAATTCCAACTGAAACGGATTACTTATGATTTGAATATGTCACCTATAACAAAAGAGGTACCTACCTCCCAGCTCGGGCATTGAGCTCATATAACTAACGCTGCCGCATGATCCCAGTGGAAAAGCTATGTCGATTGTAGCTGACACACGTTATTTCAATCCGCCAACTCTCTGGTTTTGACTCTGTAATAACCATTTTGCGGATTCCTGACTTGAAGATAATTTTAAATGTTGGCCTCTTCGAAAAATCCGGCTATTGATGCATTACGACAAGGGAATTCTCGAAGTAAAAAATGCTGTAGCTGATGGCTCTATATAATTCCACTTTTTGAAATAGCTTCGAATATTTTGTTGCAAATTGTATATTAAAATTAAAAAAACATATATGAACCAATTTCAAAAGTGGAATTATAGAGCCCTCAGGCCAGCTGCTCTTATATATAGACACGAGTTTGGTTTGGATACCCGGCTACCACTTTGATTCCTCCTTAGGCTTGCTATGGATACTGGCTATATTTCAATCACACGACCCAATTAATAAGCAATAAGTCCAATTAACAAAATTATTTTTCTTCGTTATTTCCTCCAAAACTCACATAAAGATGAACATTTGGATCGTCCCCGACATCGTCTCTAATATCCACGACTGCAGCATTCACCACCAGGTGTTGTAACGGGATGTCTGATATACTCCAGCCACCCTCAATCACGTGATATGGGGCGTCCATGTGGGTCCCGCTGTGAGTTGTCTCTGCACATATCCCTTCCGTTTGGAACCTTTAAAAAAATAACATTCGATTTTAAGGAAACTCTTCATTCACCTTATAAAAAAAATTACATAGGATTGTATTATCGTCATATTTTATCGTTAACGACAAAATAATTTTGCTTCGCAAACCGACGATTTTGTCTTTATTTTCCAGTCCAGTTGATTGATGTTTTAAAATTACGAGATTCGTTTCCACTAAAGCCCTGGTTTGTAAGGACTGAAGACGCACATAAAGACTCTAAAAAACGCCCTGCCCCACGATATCAGCGTCACTCTTGGGTGGTTTGTTAGAACTCGCGTCTAGGCGATGCATCCTCATCTAAACGCATACGTAGTGAGCACAGGCCACTGTTAACTCTTTCGAATACGTAGTACATCGGCCATTTCGCACGTTTTGGAAGCACTAATCAAACCACGACTGATTCGAGATTAACGAACGCTAAGATCAACGTTATTTTCGGCGCTGCGTTCCCGTGACAACTAGGGCCAATAAGACAGCGGGAAATTCGGACGCACTGCTCAGCCAATAAGACAGCGGCCAATAAGACAGCGGGAAATTCGGACGCACTGCTCAGCGGCCGATTTTGTGTTCTTACCATTGAGCTAGAAGGAAAACTGGAGTGAGGTGTGTGATTCACTGAACAGGGCAGCAAACGAGCCGGTTCAATAACGAAACGCGGAGGAATACACGGCACTGCAGCAGAAACGAACCGGGCAGAAAACCTAGAAACTTGCCAATTTCGATTGGTTTCGTCTTCGCTGGTTCTTAGTTAGTGATCCAAATGGTTATTTCTTAAGAAAGTTGAAATTTAAAGCTAAAGAAAGTTAATTCTTTCGAACTAAAAATGTTAAAATACAGTTAGGAGCCCAAGTAAATATGATAAAGCAGAGGTGCCGATCCCCCCCAGAGCTAACGACGCACCCCCCCTAGAATTTTTTCCCCCCCCCCCCCAAAAAAAAAAAAAACCCGGTGTGGATTTTATATTCATATGGATTTATGGAGTACACTGAACCTAAGTAATTTTTACCACACAGTGTATAAAGGAATGTTTACGGTGTATACATGAAACTTTATAGTAAAATTATATTTTAAGTACCACCGAATGGGGTAACTTTGTCCTAAGAAGTAAAACCCAAGAACTGACTTTCTGCTTGAATATTTTTCTACTGATAGGTCAACGCAGAGTTGCCCCTAATTGAAAAGGGAAGCACATTTTTTAATAGCTTTTATATTACGGAATTGCAACTTATTTTTAATTTTCCTTTAAATAGATTTTCTTTGCAGCAAAAGCTATCGGGAATCTAAATAATCAGTAAAAATTCCGCTCAAAATTTATGTAATTGTAATTATAGAATTTTTTAAATCAATAAAAAAAGCCGGACACGTAATCCAATAAAAAATAGCTTCCATTTCCTTCTCTCAATTCTTAATGCATAAAAATGCTCTCTTCGCTTTTTATGTAATGCAACACATTTGACAATATCAAACTTTTTCGGAACTATTCTATTATGTTTACAGATATAGTTTCATTTAAAAAAAGTTACTATTTATATTAAGTTAATAAAATTAAAGTTAAATAGTAAACAAAATTCTTACCCTGAAACTAGGAATTGAACTTTCTTAACATATTCAATCACCCACACATTTGACACCAGACGACAAGTATCTTCCTACTGTTTCTAACTGTAGGCAATAGCGGGAAATTGGCTTGGGCCTGAGTTGAGTATGTATACTAAGCCAGAAATATTATCCGAAGGTCATTCATTCATAGAAATGTTATATACAAAATTCTGAATATTTATGATGTCTGCTTGAAATGCTATAACAGTGATTAAGAAATGTTTATGAGAAATAATTGTCAGCACATTGCTTTCTTCGGCGATGGGCCTCTTAAAATAGAATTATCATTTTGCAGATTTTTAAAGATTGTATTTGCTATTCCTGTTTTATTATGTGATTTATAAACAATTAGAAAATTTTCGAATACGTATCTGTTAGAAATTTATATTTTCCGTTTTTTTCATTGTTGTTAATAATAAACATGAGGTTCTGTTATAATTGATCACGACTTATTTAGTGCCAGCTACTGTTATTGTTCAAAATCAACTTCACAAAACTTCAACACTTTCAAACAAAAAGTCGCCCATTTGCTTAGGAACCTAAACACTAACTAGATCAATCGACAGAATATCACATTATTTCCTGTTTCAGATTGACAAAAACTAGCTATTTTAAAATCTAAATTAAAAATTAAGGTATATCAGAAACACGTAATTATTTTTTGTACAATTTAGGACTACATGCAGTCGGTTGGAAGCAAAACAAAAAATGCTGTATTCCATATTTATAATTTTCAAATACAAAAAAAAAGGCAACTATGTCCATAAATTAAGAGGCCGCTATAGGCTGTTACCGTTTTATGGAGTAAAAGATACACCAAAATTTCACATTGTAAAATGCCAATATGCAAAGCTCTTTATTAAATATTTTAACAATGTACATACTTTTAAAATTAAGGCAAAAAATCAATAAATATTGTTGTTGAAGTATAATAATCTATAACGTAAAAATTTAATTAAAAGAAAATGACTTTTAAAATTTTATTTGAATGCAAGATACTGAAGAGATTTAACTTTTGTGTCAAAAATATTTTAATGTAACTTTGAAACTCAAATTATCAGTAATATCAAATATAATTAACTTCTCAGTATTAGAATCCTTTCCTTATTTGCCCAACCTTCTGAAGGATACAGACGTATAAACCCTTCAAATGACTGTTTTTCCAGCAACACACATAATTTTAAAAATTTTATAAATTTAATAATTTTATTATATTCCAAAATTTAAAGCATGGAGAAGTCGTTTATAACCATCTACTACAGAAATAAAAACTTTTCAAATTAAGAAATTAATTTTTCAGTTAAGATTTTATTTAAATCTCAAGGCAGTTAAAACAAGTTTACATTTCAGCCAATTTGCTTTTTCAGACGGTTAACAAGATTAAAATAGTATTCAAATTATATAATTACGAAAATCTTACCGGAATCACTGCTCGAACACTTTAAAATAAGCTCCTGGGTATTTATATTACAGTGCATTTTAACTTTATTTAGTTTAAAATAGATCAAATAGATGCTTTTAATAAAGTGTATCTTTGATTTGATGCTTCCCTCCGTTTCGAAAACAACAAGCTAAGCGGGAAAATTACACGAATGTGATTGGTAAAAAGAGATATGCGGGAGTCATCATTTCATCGAATTGTATGTTATACAGACTGCGTGAGATTTATGGCATGAGAAGGGCAGATGCAGGTGTTTTGTTTCAGCTTTAAAGAAGTGATGGGTTGTTTATGGGTAATAAATGTCAGAAATATATCGTCAGGCGCCGACGCCATATCCCATTATCTATATGTTCTTCTTTGCGTAATGTTCTTAAGGATTTTGGTATGCCCTCCCCCCCCCCCCCCCCCAGGTGTCTGGGGTTTTTTTTTTGGGGGGGGGGGGGGAGACAAATGATTAGAGAGAACAAGAATTTGTTAGAGTTGTATCTTAGACAAAATAAACCATTTACATTAAAAAAATTCTATTTTTTTCGACCCCCCCCCCTAAAATTTCAACGACGCAGTCTGCGTCGTTGACCCCCCCTGTAGGCACCCCTGGATAAAGGGGTCTCATACAAGCATTGCATACAAGTGTAGGGAAAATAGTCCTTTTCTGCCCGGTTCGCTCAAAAGGGTGTGAGTAGGTTTTCGGCTCGCTGACACTTCACTCCAGTTTCCCTTCTAGCTCAATGATTCTTACAAACCAGGGCTTACTCGTTTAGCTTCAGTTCGATGTTAATTTAACAAAATCAACGTAAGCTAAGAAATAATTGTAATTGGCTTCGAAAGCAAAGAACATGTTTAAAATAAGAAAAAACTGCGACTTTAATATTAGTGTTCAGATAATGTATACGTAACTGTACGGTCTCACAGTGTGGCAAGATACTAAATTAGCTGGCATTAATTAACTGGAGTGATTTATAAAAAATTTGTTGGTTATGTATTTAATGTAAAATAGTTAATTATGAATAAATAAGTACACAAAAGATATTTTTAGTAATTATTTTGTTTTAAATATATATAAGAATTCTTACTTTTTTAATCAGTTTTCTATGAGACGCGGCGTTGTAAAATGCGAAGAGTTTTATTTAAATCGCTTGATTCACTATCCGGGCCATCTGTACACTTCTTAGAATGTTCTGATAAAAAACCTAATTTTTCGTATAGGGTTTTATACAAAGATTCTCTTTCATCAAATTATATAATTCCATTCTTTTTAAAACAAGTTCCTTTGAACGTAATTCTGCAATAAAAGATACAATATATCAATCTTCGAGACTCGCCTAAGAAACAAAAAATTAATTAAAAAAACCAAGTTTCATTATGCTTTCATTCTAACATTATGAAGACATATATACATATATATCGTATAAGTTGAAAGAAAGCCTGCTGAACTAATTTTACAATTATCAATTAAAAATTTTCACTATAGATTTCCTACTAGATACAAGCTTTTTGAGAATGGTGAGACAGTTTCTGAGACGCATCGTCACAACTCCACTTTCTACACTAGTTACGGACAAAAATCAGGTTGCATGAGGTTTTCCTGATAATAAATTTTATAATTAAAAATATTTACCAGAATTTTCACCAAAAAAAATTCTAGTTTAATGTATTTCAAACAAAAAAGCTATTTAAATGCCTTTTTTTTAATTTTTGGAGCCTTATAAAAAAAGTGAATAAATCAAAATGGCGCAAACATGCGCAACATATTCTTGTTGGATATTAATACGAGGGCTGGTTTTTTTTTCAACCTCCGATGGGCTGTAGCAAAAAGACGGGTCAAGATACAAAAAAGATTTTTTTACCAAAAGTAAAGTACAATACTGCTTATTTCTCCATATAATCATCTTGGCGATTAAGGCATTTGTTATACCTGTAAACAAGCTTTGAAATACCCTCTTCATAAAATGTAGCCGCCAATGAGTTGTGACGGTGGGAGGGAGTTGTGACGGTTTCGTTTAAAAAAGTAAATTTGGAAGCTTTACGTCAATTTTTTTCTGTCTTCCAAGCCACTACTAGTCCATAATTCACGTATGGTAAACCTTTGTGTTTCCCTAAACACTTGGTTAACTCGTTGAACAATACCGTCTGTAGTGACAGACTTGCTTCCTTGGTCCCCTTCTTCATAAACATCAGTATTGTTCAGCGAGTTGACCAAGTGTTTAGGGAAACTCGAAGGTTTACCTAAGTGAATTATTGATAAGCATAATGACTTGGATTGTAGCGCTTTCGTTAAGCTCAAATTAACCTTCACAACTCCGTTCAAATTATTAGCGGCTACATTTTATGAAGAGGGTATTTCAAAGCTTGTTTACAGGTATGACAAATGCTTTAATCGTCAAGGTGATTATATGGAGAATAAAGCAGTAATGTACTTTACTTTTGGTAAAAAAATCTTTTTTGTATCTTGACCCGTCTTTTTGCTACAGCCCATCGGAGGTTTAAAAAAACAGCCCGCGTATATGAAGTATGCACTACAAGTTCCTGCAAAAATCACCGAGGGGAAGTGCCTGAGGGTTCAGGAACCATGTTTTTTTTTAATTTAGGAAGATTATTTTTATCGCAAAACAAGCTGAAAAAGTAGAGACCAATTTGCGAAAGTACTTCACTTGATTAAAACTCAACCACAAAGTGCTTTGTTCGTCGTGGTGGGGGAAAGCGCTCAAACACACCGAGAATAAGTCATAACACCAGGTGCCCCGAACTATATTGTTTATATTTATAAAGGATTCGCAGCTGAATACTTAATTTCATTTTTTGACTTTTTGCCAGCTAAATCGTGATTCTGCCACACTGTGCGTCTGTGCGACGGTTAACTTTTGGGTTGATAAATTTTTACTATGTATTAGCAGTAATACAAAAAAGGACAAAAAAAATTGTGCACCCATATTTGGGGTAATGTTAAAACCAGAAGTACTAAAAGAAAACAACTAAATAGTTGACTAAAGTCAACTAAAAGTTGACTTCAACTAAAATAGTTGACTTTCCTATTGCTTAAATATTCACTGAAATTCTAATTGAAAAACAAGTATATTTGTATTAGTAACTGTCACCTAGAACCACTTCCACACAAAATTTATACACCTTAGAAAAATCACCAAACCCAGACTGTTTGTTGTAAATTAAACTTTTTAAAGTCAAAATTACCTATTTAAATTAATTTTTCTTTCACAAATTCAATTATTATTCTTTATTGTTTGCTAAATTTATTTGCAGCTCAAAAGAATATGTAAAATTGCTTTGGTCAAATCCCATTATCCGTCCCGGTGACATTTGGCGGGTTTCGAAAATGTCGCCAACGCAAACGCCTTAAATGAAGCGAACTTTTTACTCTTAAATAAATATCCACATAAAAATGTGTCAAAAAAAAGATGTTTTCGAAATATTTAGCTATAACAAAACATGTAACAACTCCAAGTTGCATTAACAAATTAAGAAATATAAAATAAAAATGACCAGCTTTTTATTCAAACAAAAAAAACTGGAATGCCTTTTTTTAATTTTTTCGAAAAAAAAAACGTAGACTAGGCCAAAAATGTTACCCAAAACATGGGTTTTGGTACAATGTGTTTCATTATAGCATAAAAAAATACATATCTATAAGCAATAATTTTGTTAATTTGAGTCAGAGTTTCGTTCAACTTTAAGAGTATAAACTTTTTTGGAGGGGATAATTAAAAACTTTTTAAAAATGCACAAAGTAAAATATGTGACCGCTTTGCAACAGCCTACTTTTTTTCACATTAAATGTACAATTTTTAAGATTAAAAAAAATCATTTCACAAACGTCTTTATGAATAACAGCTACTTAGCATGTTTGTGGTATAAACTTAATTGTAAAAATAGACGTTATATCTTAGTTATTTATGCATTTAAAAATAATCCATAAAAATATATCTATAAACAGAAATATTGCAATAAGTTATATAAAATTTAGAGTATTGTGTGGTCAAAGTAAGTCCTATTAGAAACCTTTTGAGTTTATAATTTCCGCACTTAGTATTTTGGTAAGAAAAACCAGGAAATTTAATAGACTTACCATTTGCCAGATACTAATAATACTCGATGGCCTCATGAAGTTCTAGTACGACGTTGATTCAACTTACAATTTTAGGTGGAGGATCATTTCCAAAACTCCATATTTTAAGAGAGCAACTTTCAAACGCAACTTCGAGTCTGAAATCTAAAGAAAGAATTAATTAACAGAATATATATAAAAATTTAGTTGTTTTAAAACATTGTTTGGATTCATTGTTACAAACAATAGTATTTTACGTTGGAATTATTTTCTTTGATTTAAAACTTGCTTTCAAGTAAACATTGTTTAAATTAAAATAAATACGACATAAACATTTTTGGTTCAATTAGCCCTGATCTATTAAGTTCTTCAATGCAATTGGGTTCATTTAAAAATAATAACGATAGGGTACTTGACTGTATCGCTAAAATACCTTCCAATATTAAATTAGTTATAGTTTGAACCCCAAAATAACAAGCGTATATATTTTTTTGCAAAATAAATCTTTAAATAATTTTTTAAAAAATCATTTTAAAATGGCTTATTTTTCCTCTGTACGTCACGTGATCACAAACACGTCGATTTGGCCGACGTCACTAGTATATATCAACAAACCGATGTGATGTTTTTTTGCTTGCAACTTTTAAACTGGATTTAATCTAATTTACTATTAAAATAAGAATTATATAGATGTTAGAAGGAGGTTTTACAGAAAAAAGCGGATAGTTCAAATTTGCTTAAAGTAGATTCCAAACAGGTGTTTCAAAGTTTGTTTATAGTTACTAGTCGCGTCATAGATACCACGTGACAGCCACAAAGCGTTTTCGGGCATAATTTTTCGTCCTAATTTTAAAATTCATTTTTCTCCCTTTTTATGGGCTATTTGAAAAACAGAAAAATACAGGTCTAATATTTTTGGCATAAGAATATTTTAAGAAAATAAAAAATTTAGTCAAATGGCTGTGGCTGTTACAAATAATATGAAGTTAACGTGGCTTAAGAATAAACCAATTTTAAAAAATTTAGTAGACCTTGAAATATAAATAATAAAATCACGCTTCTAATATTTTCCAAAATATTCCTGTGTGCCCGCGTGGCCAGATGAGTTGAGGCAAAATTCCACGGAGGTTACTTTCGCAGGTTATGTCCTTATAAAGGCACCTATACACTAATGATGTGGACAGTAATATCCAGCAAATTGTATATACTACGTGTATGTGGGTGGTACACGTGAAATCGTTCATGTACCAACGTTCTGACACCGATCGTGCGATTGCACTTTAAGGTTTCGTTGTGTGCCCGCTCAAGGATTGACGTATATCTAATCTAAGTTAGATCAGACTTTGAGGCCCCGTGGCGCAGTGGTAGTGCTTTGCATAGCTGTGCCATAGGTCCGGGTTTCGAATCCCGGATTGGGTGAGGTTGACCCATCCTTTCATCCCTTAAGTGGGTCGGTAAAATGGGTACCAAGCATGCTTGGGAACTGAACAATGGGGGATCCGCGTGAGGCTGACCACCTTACCGGGACATATGCCTAGCACCCTAGAGCCCTAGGTCACGATAGCTGAAATAGGCACGACAGGCCTTGGCCCACTAATGGGCTGTTGCGCCGAAGAGTTTAGTTTTAGTTAATTCAGACTTGAGCTATATGTGCAAGCATTTATACTTTTTTATTATATCCTTGTGTAGACAGTCGTGTTTTGTTAATGTATAAAGATAAATTTTCCCGATCTTCAATCAATATGTTATATCATTCTTTTTTTTAGTCACCTTGTGCCTTGTATTTTTTAAGTTAGTATTTTTTATGTTTTATATGTTTTTTTAGTTGTTTGGACGGGCTTGCGATCCCCTTCAATAACTGATTAAATAAAGTGTCTTTTATTCTCTTTATATGCCAAATTTTAGATAAGGTTATGGTTGGGATAAAGGCGATTCAAAGAGTATCGCTTAACCGACGTCCACAATTAAAGAATTTGTATTCAGTAACTTGAACATTTGAATTATTATCCTCGATCGAAGCTCGGGGTAGTTTTAAATTTGATACTTTGTCAATAGATGGCAGCACTACAAATGTGTATATTTGTTTTAAAGGCAGATAACTGCCAATTCATTTGGAAATGTTTCAAGTCTTAAGTGGCAATACTTTCAAAGATATTGTTTTCATTTTTGGTCCTGCTGGAAATCCAAATGTTTCGGTTTGTAAATAGCCGTTAATATTATATACTAAGGATTATTTCAATTTCGAAATTTAAATGTTTGATGCATTTGCTTACATTTGTAACATTCGTCCTGGTAAATACAATCAGACATAATTTTGCAACAATATGCCGACCTACAAACGGTCCAAGCAGCCAAAAAAATGCATAGGGAGTTCACATTAAATATGCTTCAAGGTTCAGACGGCGCGTACGACGTCGCCTTTAAAATATACGCCGCCGTTAAATACACTCAGGTATCGGCTAGTCACGGGACTATGGTTTTAAATTTCGACACCCGTCGCCAATTGCCCTCGTGTAGCTCTAATGCGACGATATTTCAATTCAACTCCATAAATTAAATACAAAATCGCACCAACTGTTCCTCAGAAATAACTCTATCACACCATTTGGCGACCTTGAATCTCGCAAGGTAACGCATCCGTCGCCGATAGCCCTCGTTGTAGCATTCGTTGAAAATGCCTAATTACGCATTACACTTTGAACACATTGAACATGCCCATGCCCCCAACTACAGGGGCCCGGATGGCATAGTAGTTTAGATAGCTGCCTACGCTAAGAGTCTGTATACTGTACCGGGTGCGGGTTTGATTCCCGCCTTCACCCTGGGTGAAATTCTTCTCTCACACCCGTATTCACCAGTCACGGGATTAATCCCAGATAACTTAATCCAGGTTTAGTGCTCGAACTTGCTGATCCGAACTTTATCCTCCTCCCGTATTCACCAGTCCCCGATTAAGTTATCCACAGGATGATCTTCCGGAAGTCGTCTCTCATTGGCTGAACATTATTTTGTGCTATTTTCGAGCCATTCTGAAGTAAAGTTTTAAAAAAAAACGAAGTGAAATAAATATGTTTGTTTACACTTTACTTGAGCCGAATGAACCCAACGATGTATAAATAATGAACCTTCGTAAATAGAATTTTGAAAGTCAGATCATAGACACTAGAAACGTATGAAATAATCGAAGAGACAACAATAAAAGTGTAAGCAAATTACTAGGATTTAAAAATAATCCTATTCTGTAACTAAGGCACACACACAGAGTTGGGATTTTCCCGTCCAAAACTAATATTTCCGATCCCAGCAGGAAAAACTGGTAGTCTGGCTCTCTTTACTATTTTCAACAGTTTTGTGTTTTTAACGGAAAGAAACAAAATAACAATAATATAAAAAAATCCGTACAGGCGAACAAAAAAACACAGAAACAAATAAGATAGAACATAATGTGGCAATCAGCTGGCATACAGATATGATTAATATACTTCAAATTAAAGTGAAAAATAGAGATCCAAGTCATCGATATTTATTAAAAATTCAAAAAGTTGTATTTTAAAGGCATAATAATTATTTATATTTGTTAGGTGAACAGGCAGTATATTATTTAATTTATGGGCAAGATAAAAGATTTAACATGAAAAACCCAATTCCACCCCGCTGACACTAATTATTGCTTGAAATTCCTATTTTTTTAGCTCTACACCTCCACCTAGTCCAGACCTAACTTTTGTAACCCATCTTGGCACATGTATATGCATATTTTTAAATGCAGGCCTGTATCTTTGTGAAAACTGTCGTCTTTCGGGGGGATGCAATGTTAGAAGACAAATTTGGACCTAAAACTATCTGGGGACATATTGTGCCAAAACTTTTGGTGTTTTCTGTTTCTAGAGGCCAAGAGCTTTCTTTTGATACCACACACTCCCATTTGAGTGAGTATTTAAGCTTCCCGCTGAAATTTGGTTTTTTATTCATGGCCTGTGTTAAAACACACAATGGGACCCAAAACTCACTGGAGACATATGTTGCCAAAACTGTTGTGGTATTCTTGTTCTAAAGGCCTGGACGAATCTTTTGATGTGTCACAATGTCCATTTATGTGAGTATTTAAGCACACAGCTCAAAATGTGGCTTTTATTGTTCGGCAAAGCATCAGTACATGAAAAAACCAAACTTCTACCCCTGAGACACTATTTGTTGTTTTAAAGTCTTGTTTTTTTAGCTTTTTATCTTCATCTAGCCCAGAACTAACTTTCATACCCATCTTGGCACATGTACATACATATTTTAAAATCCAGCCCTGTATCTTTGTGAAAACCCTCGTCCGTCGACTGAGGCCATGTTAAATGACACATTTAGACCCAAAACTCTATGGGGACATATGGTGCCAAAACTTTTGATGTTTTCTGATTCTAGAGGCCAATACCTTTCTTTTGATACCACACACTCCCATTTTGAGTGAGTATTTAAGCTTCCCGCTGAAATTTGGTTTTTTATTCATGACCTGTGTTAAAACACACAATGGGACCCAAAGCTCACTGGGGACATATGTTGCCAAAACTGTTGTGGTATTCTTGTTCTAGAGGCCTAGACGAAACTTTTGATGTGTCACAATGTCCATTTCTGTGAGGATTTAAGCTACCAGCTAAAATTTTGGTTTTTATTCCTCGTTTAAGCATTTAACATGAAAAAACCAAATTCCACCCCCCCTGACACTATTTATTGTTTGAAAGTCCTGGTTTTTTTAGCTCTACACCTCCTCCTAGTCCAGATCTCACTTTTTTTTAACCCATCTTGGCACATTTATATATGCACATTTTTTATTACCACCAAAATAAAAAAAAATCTTTACTTGAAATGGAAACTTTAGTTAGAAAACCCCACCAACATGGTTACAGGTTTTAAAAAAAAAGTTTGTTAGGTTTTAAATGGATGAAAATAATTTTCCACCAAACTATTTGAAAATAAGTACTTGAATAAATATTAACAATTTACATATTCATAAATTTGCAAAGAGAAAAATAAATTATGTGAAACACTTTTTATTTCTTTTAAGAAAGGGTAGACATTGAAGTCAATCATATTACAACATTTTTAAAATGTAATCACACACAGTCTACAAATAAATTATAAATACACTGATTGATCCAGAAAAGTGAGGGAGCGATGAATTGTCTAGTACATTTTCAAAAGAAATATATCAATATTCATTTTGTCGGTCAAAGGACAAAACCACGAATGTGCCGATTCTAGGGATTGAAGGTTATTGAAAACGGTTGGCTTAACATTGTTTGGCTCTCCATCTCTGTGCTTTTGCACATTCGTAGTTTTGTCATTTGACCGACAATATATAATTATACATTTCAAATATGTATATGAAACAATATTTAACCATTGATAATTCTTAAATTTTTTTGTTTAAAACATTTTTATTATGTTTTAAACACTGAAAAGCATGTAGACACAGTATGAGGAAACAACAAATGCAGTATTAAAATTTTGTGTATGTAAATTATAATTGTTTAATAGTTTTAAAGGGAAACAAGTTTGTGAACTTGTTTGCATAATCAATCCTAAAAATATAAAATTTTAAAATAAAGTACTTGGTTGGAACATTGAGTTATACTGGTTAAAGAAAACAACCTGTATACCATGTATAAATCTTTTATAAATAGACAAAAAGAATGGAATCAGTCGAATTTAAAGAATAAAATTTTTAATGTTAGTTTTTCTGGAAAATATATATGCGTAATTATAATTTTTTTAAAACCTGTAAATAAAACATCCTTATCATCACTAAAAATATTAATTAACAATCAAATTTCTGAGCATTCCACCAATAGAATCTGGAATGTCAATGGCTGAAGTATCATCTTCCGATAAAGGGTCTTCAATAAGATCTTTCAACTTGATGGTTATGTTGTGAAGGACAGCTGTTGCCACAATTATGGCCATAGTAGTGTCTAGATTTTCTCCCCAACCTTTGAGATACATTGTACCTTAAAAAAAAAGTGTTATCAGCAAAATATAAAAATGTCGACAACTGCATTGAACTGTTGCTACATCTGTATGCTTTATAAAATTGTTTTAGAAATTGAATTGTTTAGATTATCTTAAGAAATATAGGCTTTTTCAGGGTTTTCTATTCTGAGTAATATTTATATTATAAATTTAAGGAGAATATAAACTCGAGGAGAGAGTCCAAATATTTCACATAAAACTTCCAGAAAAAATATGATTTTTATAAGTGAAATTTGTTTTGAAAATTAATATTTTTTAACATAAAATAAATTATGTGAATAATAAAAAAAAGAGTAAGTTCAGGGTTGAAAAAAACTTTTTTGTCAAAACCTAGTCGAGGTAGGAATTATTAAAAAACCTGGTGTTTTTTTGGTAGAAAACTAAGGTAAAATAATTTATAAAAAATTTGTTATACACACATCTATATCATCAGTTAAACCACAAAACCACGAATGTGCCAATTATTGGGATTGAAATTTTTTGAAAACATTGGGCTTGACAGTGTATGGTTTTCCATCTCGGTGTTTTTGCACATTCGTGGTTTTGTCATTTGACGGATGATCTATATATTATACCATAATTTTGATCTTCTTGAAGAATCAGTTTTTTAAAAAAAAAAATTTACATATAAATATATGTAATTAGGAATGGAGAGGATTTAACAAAATCTAGTAACTAATTCTTTTAATTAGTTTGAAAAATAAAGAAATGTTAAGTTGAAAGTAAAATATACTTTCAGGTAAAATCTTACTTGGTGGGCCAGAGCTATTTGACAAAATTTAGTGACTTTTCAATCAACAATAAATAATTATTACTGGCAACCCAGTACAGTAAGCCAAGGTAGGGTTACAAAACTATCGTAGCATGCATCCCAACTTGTTTTAGGGTTGTCGATAAAAATCCTAGCATATTCAGAAATCAATGATTTTGGGATGTACCCAGGTTCATTTTAAGTAGGTTTGTGTGATGAGGCTAGAGTATACAAACATTATGATTCCTTTCCTTACCTACATTTGTTGGGTTCAAAAATGGTGTCATCAAGTATGCTCGGAGTGAATAGTCAATGTCTCAGGACATGGTAGTTGTTCGACACTTCCGTCTCCATGATGGCTCTCAGGTAGGAGTTGTCCAAAATAGTGGACACTTCCAGGTCATCGTACAGTAAAAGAGGGTATTTTCATATCTATATCACTTTTGGCTAACCTAGGAAAAAAAATATAAATAAAACATTTAAAGGTAAAAGTGTAATAGCGATACATATATAATAAAATTTTAACTATTAATTTTCTAACATTGAGAGATGTGTAAAACGAGATAAATTCCCATGTTGAAACTTTTCCAGTTTTTAAACTTTTCAACAAGCGTTAAATGTTTCTGGCAATTATGTAAACAAACCCAAAAGAGGAATAAAATTATTAAGATAACACAGATCCCCAATGATTAAATGGTTCTGAAAAAATCATAGCTCTGCCAACATCCAGAAACCACACAACTTCAGGATGTTACTAAGCTGGAAAAGTCGTCAAATATTTCAATACGTCACTAGAATAGTCACTAATACTTAATAATTGACATACAACCTTTAATTATGAACATAAAATGTATTTTAAGGATACCTAGTAGACTTTATACTGTGTGTGGAAGGGGTGGAGGTAAGGGTAGAGTAAAATCAAGATATATTGAGTTGCACGTAATTATCAGATGTGTTGACAAAAAAAATGTTGTTCCTACTTCTTAACAATATTTACTGCAACTAAGCTCTTGTATAATGAATGAATTGGTAAAATAATGTTTGGTAATACTAGTCTTTTTGTGTGCTACACTAAAGCCAAATAATCAGCATTTTAGTTTGTCACATCAAAGTGAAACCACATGACATTGAAAAGCTTCATGCTCGAAAAAAACTTGTTCATTTTTTCAATTGCTTCAACTACTATTTGTTTAAATATTCATAAACCAATTCAACTAATAATTAGTATACTGATTCATTCATATAGAAATAATATATGTATATGATAGGTGTGATCAGTGATTGCAAACACATAACAAACTAATATGGTTACATGTGTTCGCCAATTACAACCCTAAACGACAGTACATATACATTGTGTTAGCGAATAATTTATTATAGAAACCCAAGTTAAATAAATTCAATAGAAAAAAACAAATGAATTTATTAAAAATATACCATACCTCTTGCGTTCGTACCGATCCGCCATTTCCTCTTGTTTACTAAAATGATGCTCGATCGCTATTGGTCGATAGAAAATAGTCCAGGATTAATCCACCTCGGGAGGGGGTTTAATCCCGGGCGTTTAATCTAGGATTAAGCTCGCGATTAAGTGCTGGTGGATACCGTTTTGCGGCTAATCCCGCACTAGAACCGGTTCAGAGATTAAACCGCGCTTAATCGTGACTGGTGAATACGAGCGTGTTGTCTGTTGTGTATGTCTTACTTGACGAAGGTTTATAAGCGGGTCTCTGATCAAGTACACAAGTTGGAATATATATACCAACCCTACCCCCAACTACAAACATCAATTTAGAATGTTTAATTGAACATTCCCCCATATGTCAGCAGTGCTCTTTTTAAAGGTTTCTTAATCATAACATAAAAAAATATAATCATAACATAATATAAATTTCCCATTTCCTTTTCTTGATATCTCTTTCGAAACCTGCACGTTACTTACTGCAAAATATGCTTAAAATTGTTTAAAAAATTGTCGGGAAATAACGATTTAAATCTTGGACCTATTGAATCCCTTCCAATACTGTATCGCATTGGAGGAAACTTTGGATGGTTTTCCATATCCAAACATTTTCACTTTCTGCCCCAAAAAATTTTTTTATTCCACATCTCTCCAAATCCATAATACGTACTTAAAAATTTATTCGAAAGACATTTTTTTCTCGTTAATATCATAAAAGTATTATCCTAAGATAGAAATGGTCTACACAATGATTTGAGAACAGCCAGTTTATGAATATTTTTAAAAATTGATTATTGAATATGAATAAAAACATAATAAAATTAAAAAGTAGATATTGTGTCGATAACAAAATGTTCATTTGCATGAATATTTCATAAAATACACACATTTGTAGTTATTTTTGTATTCGAAATCTTTTGTATATCGTTTCTTCGTTTTTGCATTTAGTTTCTTCGAATCTTGTTGAATTTAAAATAGATTTCTCTGGGTTAATCTTTATTCGTGTTTCTATCATAAACTAACATCTCTGTAGTTTAGAAAAATTCATTTTTGATTATTATTTTTGTCATTTTTGAGCTAGTTTTTAGACTTTCAAATGATTGGCGGAACAGGTAAAATGTAACAAAAATGAACAATCACAGGTTTTTCGCAAAAAGCGACGCAACCATTTCAAAACATTATTCATTATACAACAACTTTACAATATACAACACTGTTTACAATAAAATACAATATAAAATAAAATGTAATAAATAATAATAAATAAAATGTAAATAATAATATAATAATAATATATAAAATGTAAATACAATATACAATATTATTTTTTTTAAACAATGCCCATCAAAAAAAAAAAACTTCATGCAAAACGTTCTTTTTTAAAACATTCACATTTCTGTATTTAAAATGCACGATATTTTACTCTATCAAGATTAGAACCTCTGAAATTTCAATAACGATTCATTAAACAGAGGGCTCAGAATACAAGTGAACCAAGTCCATAAAATGCTTCTTTGTGCTACAGACGTTTAAAGTTAAAGCCGCTAGGCAGTAGCATTTAAAAACACTTCTTTAATTGCTGTTGCCTAGCACGTATTATCTGAACTAGGAATTTTTTCATTATTGCTACTACTTTATGCCCTTAAGTGAATTTTAAAGAACTTATCTGAATTTAACATTGACATAAAACAGCTTTTTATTGAATTTCAACACGCTCATTATAGTATCCATATAAATAGTTTTTGATCCTGAGGGAACTGGGAATACATCCGATACTTAGAAGAATAATTAGATTAACACTGACAAATTCTACTGCAATGGTTAAAATCCAAAATAACAAAACATAAATAACAAAGTATTTTTGGCTTAGCCTTTTGCAAACTCGGCATATTCCCCAGAACTGAGAGCCATTTTTTGTGGACCCATCTAGGTGACTCTCGCTACCAATATTGACTCTCAGATTACAATGAATCTGAGATCTGTGTAGATGTTAAAGTATGCCGAGATTTAACAAAGTCTTAGAAATTAAAAAGTGGTTAAGACAGTTAGATCTACTGCTCACCGTATTATTCAATATTAGTTTGGAAAATGTGATGAGGAAAATTTCGGCGGGTCGGACAATATTTGACAGAACCTACCAGTTTTAGGCCTTTGCAGATGATCTGGTTATGCCGGCTAGAAATCGTATTACACTCAGAGAGTGTTTCTCAGATATGCTGCTTTACTCAAAAGAAAAAAGGTTTATCAGTCAATGTTGAAACAACTAAATGTATGTTAAATTCAAGAAAAAAAGTCATTTCAAAATATAAAGAATTTTGAATGTAATAGTGGAATATAGGAGAGAGTTTATGAATTCAAATATATGGGTGCTCAAATGAATTATCAAATAGAAATACATCTCGAAATATGAGCACCAATGGTAGAAGGAAATAGATGTGTTACGCATTACAAAAGTGGCTACGATCATCCTACTTATGCAGGAATTTAAGATTTTAGGGAACAAAGTCGTCATTAGACCAATTGTTTTATATGGCTCAGTAACATGGACTTTAAGAAAGAATGATGAAGAATTGTTGAGAGTACTGGAACGGAAGATACTGAGAAGAGATTTTGGCGCAGTATGTGATAACGGAGAACAGAGAATAAGAACAAATAGAGAAGTATATGAAATTTACAACGAATTGGATATTGTCGCAGATATATGAAAAATGAGAGTCCAGTGGCCAGGTCATGTCGAGAGGATGGAGACTAGCCGAACAAATAGAAGACTTCTAAAAGGAAACCCTAGCGAATCAATACCTAGACGAAGATCAAAAATTAGATGGCTTGATCAGGTAGAAGAAGATCTAAAGACTTCGGTAATTACTAACTGCAAGCAAAAAAATCGTCTAACTGGGTAAAAGGGAGACAAATCTTACAGGAAGCCAAGGGTTGTAGTGCTAATGATAATGATGGACGTTAAATAAACCATACCAAAACCTTAGGTATTCTTTTTCTAAGGAATTACTGTACTTACACACATACTGATTTCACATTAGTTTTTTTATAACTTAATTTGTCAATTAGTATCATTCGTTCCATACTTTTCGAATGATCGCGCTATAAAACAAAGGCAATGTTTTACTTTTAAATACCGTCAAACTTTGAAACTTGAAACCCACCATCGAACTTAAAATCACACGAAATTCTGCTTATTTTGTACTAAGTTTTTTAAGAATTTTTATTTAACGTTTATTGTACCGTTCACTTTAATTGAGTCGGTTATGGATGATTATAAAAAGCAAGAAACGGCTTGTACTATGTTCTTATATGCATACTTATAATACGTTGGTTTCAATTGTTGTTCTCCAAGTTTACACTGTTATTTGTATCTCATACTTGTTAAAAAATATTATAGTATCTACTATTTTCAATATTTCAAACATTCACTACGACTGGAACACCTCATATGACGTCACTATTACTTGAATTCGATCAAACTTCAAATAAGACTCTTATGGTGACGTCACGTCTACGAGTTCATTTTACTTCGAGTCCACTATCTTGCATGCGAACGGTCTCATATTCAGGTCCTATAAACGACCTGTGCAGGCAAAACGTCAGACAAATAATAACTCGTATAGTCCCGACTCTGCGTACGATGTCGCTATTAAAAATTTCATTGGGTGCCCAATCTAGTGTCGGCTCGTCACTTGCCCGTCGCCATTATCCCTCGTGTATCTCTAGTGCCATGATTATTCAACCTAACCTTTTGAGTTATTGTCAATGAGGCCCTATTACAAGGCTCGTGTGGCTCTAGTTCGACATTAATTCAACCTAATAAAAACGGCCTTACAAGTATAAAAACAGTGAAAATATTTCACTTACCCTTTTCGAAGCGAAGAAGTCGAAGTTGGTGAAGATGAAGAATTGAAAATTTTCTGAAACAACCATACCTGCCTAATACTAAAGCTAGAATCTCTAGATATCGGCTCTACTAACCTAGACCGAGTCGTGACAACCTTAGCTAAATAGCAACCTTCATTCACCAAAGTTCTAGTACCTGGTGACGTCACGGTAGAACTCGATGGTGTCGATAATACTAAATTATCTCGGGCGGTAAAGGAATGCGTTAAACAACTCGCCAAAACTAGTACTAGCCGTAACTATTTCTTTCTAGGAAACATTTGAAAACAACATTTGCTCGTGAAGTGAATGCTAACTAAAAACCTGATAACTTTTATTCCATTTACACTAGAAACAAAATTATTGCTGATTTATGAAACCAATTAATTTATCTTTTAAATAATCTAAGAAATGTGAAATTTGACCAAATTTTGTGTTTTTAAGGCATACGTCTACCTTAAGCACCTATATTTGCTTTTAATCAGAATCTATTGACCATCAGAAGAACGCGCCATTAAAAAACTACAAGAATGGCCATTTTAATCTTTCAGGTACACTAGTACAAAAAGTAACTTTAAAAAAAATAAATATTAAATTTATTTTGCTTTAGTTAAAAGTGGAGATTCATAATTTCTAAGAGAAAAAAAAGCACTTCCGTTTTAACGCCACAGTTACAGATTTGGCGTTTTTTAAGTGCCACCAATCTACACCTAAATTTTTCCCGACAAATCATAAAATAAAAACCATTATTCAAAATCAAAACACTTTCTTCTAAACAATTTATTTAAAATAAAATCAATTACTCTTTATCAGCGCATTAGCACAACTTCTGCCGCAAGTGCCGAAAAAAAAATAGTTTAAAAAATTCAAAACTAATGATAAAAAAACAATCTTAATCATGTTCCGACAATTTAAAATAAATGGAGTTGTATTCGTGGAAAAATTACTTATTCTGAAGACACAAAAGCAAGCTTTTTATATTTATTCAATTTTATAAAGTGGTTACACATAAACCCATATGCAAACTCCAAACATCAATTCCCCATGTTTGATTGAACGATTTATGCTTGAAACTATTATGGCAGATATGCCAAAGTAAGAAGATTGTACAGAGTTCCCTAATTCCTAATCTATTTTGCTTTTACGCAATTTGAGCAAAAACCTATGAAGTATTTATCAGGAACTCACGCTTTCCTAATGGTTAACTTTCAGATTGATAAATTTAGTCTTTAAATGAATCAGAAAAGTGCTATTCGCAGTAAAAAAAATAAGGACAAACACATTTTGATTACGCTTTTTTAGGATGATGTTTATGATATCTTACCCAAAAACATTGGTTTTAGTACAATACGTTGTATTGTAAAAAAAACACGAATATTTAAGCGGTATGCTGTAAAACTTTTGATTCGTTTTATTTTAAAGCGTATGAACTTTTTTTGTAGACGGCAACTTAAATCTTATAAAAATTGCACAAAACACAATATGAATTTGCTTTACAAGAATATACTTTTTTCACATTTAAAATATGTAAAATGCCCTGTTTTTTGTATTTATACTGCATAATGTCCTGCATTTTTGTGTGGTGATTAAAATTTCTCCATTAGAACCATAAGTATAACAAAAAATTTTACCGACAACTCTTAACCAAACCAGAATAAAGCGACTCTCTACATATACTCTCAATCAGTAGTTAGTCATAAATGGCAGGCAAGAGCTTCATAATATTGTAACCTAAAAATAAGTATTTGTTTTAAATTTTATTGTTCTGATTAGTGATTTCTGAACCGTTTAAGTGGTTTGCACCATATTACAAGAGTTGAGTGGATTACAAGACTGAAACAATACTATAAAATAAACATGAATAAGTTTATGTTTTATTGTTTTGCTTCTTCAACACTGTACTGCATTGATGTTGAAAATATATGGTCACCCTACTTAATAGTACATTCTTTTGTATGTTAATTATACATTATAAATGCATCATTTATTGTAGTAAAAAATTTTAGAACTTTAGAAAGAAAATACGACATCCAATACTAAATTATATAGGTTTTGTTAGCATATGTTTAAATTTTCAAAGTGGAACTCATTATGTTTATATTTCTTTCATGTTGTAGTGGTAAATAATAATGTAAATTTTTTTCTCCTTCATTTAGGCAAATACTAAATATGTTTTGTGTCTGGATGCTAGTTAAATCAATTATATAGCATTCATTCACAAGTGTATTTTTAGTTCTTAAATTCAGCTACCTGCATCAGCCGAACACTAGAAGCTGCGACCTTGAAAAAGACCAACATTATTCACCTATGTTTGGATTAAGTCCCATGGATTAGAACACAGGGAAACAGATGTACAATAAAAGGGTTTCACCTAATTTCTTGAATGGTTTTTTTTAGGGGGGGGGTCAGGTTTTGATACAAAGCCTTTCTTGTAACTCTCCATAAGTTATTTTTTCTTTTGGTTTAATAAAGTAAACACTTTAGTATAAAATTTTAGTAATCTGTCTTGTTTAATTTTGCGAGCCATTTAGTTATCTTCCCAAGAACTGCATCATACGGATAAGTACCTATGCTGGAGCCTTGTAACCAAATGTTGGCAGAATAGTGCATACTTTTGCATGGCAATTAGAAATAAGATGTAATAGCATTAATCGGAGTAAAATTTTAGAATGAAATTACATTCACTGCAAACAAACCCAGCTACTCTTGTAGCTTATCATTTTATTTATTGTGAATAAAACATTTTTTGTTATTATGAATTCAATTTTTTTATAAGTAATGTAACAAGGCAATAATATAGAAAAAATTCTAACTTAAGAATTTGAATGTTCATGTATGACAGTAAAAATGAAGCAATGCACATATTTACTCATAGAGAATTAAGTACATTATTTAGCAGGTTCACTAAATACTTATCAGATCGACAAATTAGAGAATTAAAAGTCAGAGAGCTCTTATGTTACCATTACTGTGGAATTGGAAATATGGGGATTGAGTTCTCTTGCTCAGAGTTTTATATAACTATTAATACAATATATGGGTCAAGCAGAAACTTGTAGATAATGGGGATCATTCATTAATACATTTGTTTAAAAGAGCTGTTGGGAAGCAATAAGACCCTAATATTAACATGGGACATTTAGGATATTGGGACAAAGTAATTAAAACAATGAGTGTTTTTAAAACTCTGTATAATGTCAACAAAACCCAATAAAAAATCTAACTGCCAAGAAAAAGATACCAAGCCAAATACGGCAAACTGTACTCTTTCACGATTCGCTTCAGTCATGCTCGACTGAGTAGTAGAGCGTGCGCAGAAGTGTTTTGCTTTGCCAGACCGGAAAATCGTCACATTTCCCAGCATGCATCTCTTCCTTGAAGGCTCCTACGTCATCTTTCCCAGCATTCACCGCTTCTTTGAAGGACGTAACGTCATGTGTTATAAATGTGTTACGTCATGTGGTCTTGTAGAGCGTGAGCTTATTTTTGAGTGTCATAGTAGAGTGTTTGCCAATGATATGGTTTAAACTAACATGGCTCCTGCCCTGTAGCTTTACCTAATTTTTGCTTAATATGCTCACGAAAGTTAAGTCTGTCATCTAAGCAAAGAGTTCTATAGTAGGGCGCCCTACTATAGAACTCTTTGCATCTAAGTACACACCGAGGTATTTTGTGTGTTTACCGTTTTTAATGTCTGTGTCATAGTGTCTGCGTGTTTTGTGTCTCCTGAAAATGACTGACTCACTGTTCTGAGCATTGATCTTAACTCGCCAGTCTTCGCACCATGTTTGAACTGTATTTAAAGCTGTTTGGAGTTTGTGAAATGCAATGTCTCCGTGTTTTGATTTGGCAAGTATGGCTGTGTCACCTGCAAATTGAGCTGAGATACAATTCTCGAATGTAGGGAAGTCGTTGATGTAAAGATTGAAAAGTGTGGGGCCAAGGATATGCTACCTTGTTGTGGGACTCCTGCTCTGATGTTTGTGACTGTGGAAAGGTGGAGATGAGTTAATTCGGCTTATACTACTATTAACGTTGTAGTTGGTAAGTTGGTTGGTAGACATATATTTTCAGGCTTGTGTGCTTGGTCACAAAGACCCGCTTATAAACCATCGTCAAGTAGGACGGACACGACATACACACATACAAGACAATGCTAACCATCTATCGCCACCTCCACAATTTAGACATGTCCCTGAAGGGAGGAATAGTCTCCAGGGGCCTGTACCCGTGGGAAACTGCGCAATGACCGCCCACAGGACTTTCGGACCCAACGAGATTTAACGAGCAACGTACTCCGCATATACTCGACAAACACAAACATCCATGCCTTACCGGGATTCGAACCCGAACCCAGAGGCGCCGCCGGGTCGGCATTAACGTTGTAATCTGGAAAAGTGGTAAGAACGGGGCTGTAAATCAGCGCCACCTAGTTGTTGATGGCACATTGAGGTTGCGTGTGTGGAGAACCGCCACACCCCCCATTGTAGAAAATTTAGCTGGTTGTCCAAACCCCTAAGTGTTTTATAGAAAAAAATTATGCTTTTGTAACCCTTTGCACTCGATTGGATTAGGTTGTATTGTATTATCGTCGTACTAGATATACGCGAAGGTTTTTTTCTATGGGAGTTGTCATTTAGAAACACAGTCAAGTGACGCCGTCACCTGAGTTTAGGCACCCACCGCAACTATTAAAGATTAAAGACGACATAGTACGTGGCGTCGGGACTTTGGAGCATATTTAACATGCGCTGGCTCTGCAAGAGTATTATTCGCCTGGAATTTTTAGCTGCACAGACCGTTTATAGGTTGGCAGTTATTTTTAGCAATGCTCGGACCCTAAACTATTGGGCTATTGGCGAAGGGCGTCATAATTTAGAACCGCAGTCAAGATAAGGATCGCGGAAGAATAAGTCTTTTGACGAAAAGAATATGTTAACCCTTTATGTACTGACGGTACCAATAAGTACCACTTAAAAACCCGCTGTTTCACTTTTCATCAAAGAGTTCTATAGTAGGGTAGAGACTGAACCTTTCAACAGCAAGGTGGACCAACACGGAGACAATATAGGGTGGCATATGGGGCCCGATGACCGGGTGGTTTAGATCGCAGGCCATAACGCTAGCAGTCCGCGCGCTGTAACAGGTGCGGGTTCGATTCCCGCCTTTGCCCTGGGTGTACTTCCTTTTTCAGTATCAAAATTATAAATTAACTAGCACTTTTGTCACTCTATTCGGGCTCCGTAGTGAGCCATGGCTGCCGATGGTAGCTTAGTACGAGTCGTTCCTCTATGCCTCTACCCTACTATAGAACTCTTTGCTTTTCATTGCTCGATTTGGAGAAACGGGAAAAGGTGGAACTTTTTGATTGCCATGTTCGGTTTTAGCACATTAAATTCTACATAGGTAAAGTAAATTCTTCCCAAACTTCAACTTTAGTTATCCTGCGCCAACTCGTGATGCACAGTCAGTACTTATTAGTACCACTTAAAGGGTCGTTGTTTTACTTTTCATTGTTTTTGCGAGGGAAAATAGATGGTAGTGGGGCTTTCCTATAGTATGTGGTTTCAACCAACTGAAGACCAAAAAGGTAACACACATTCATTCAACAAAATGTCCTTTTAGTTAGTGTAATTTAGAAATTGTACAAAGGAGGAAAAAATAAAAAACAAAAAAGTACATTTTACGTCCAACCTCTTTTTTACCCTTTTATATTCTAATTAATTGCAATAGCTATCATTAAAATGTTCGAAGACAAATAATTAAAATTAAAACTTAATATAAACATAAAGGGTTAAATAACCGGAAAAGGCATCAATTCCGGATAAGGAGTCCTTCACGAAAAGATATGGAGTTTTTTATTTGAATTAAATGAATTAATTTTGCATTATAGAGCTACAAAAGAGCTATTGGTGACGGCATTGTTTAGAACCGCAATCAAAAGTTACGAGACGACATCAGAGGTGAAAGTTTATGCTTCGACAGAAATGGTTACTTTTCTTAATTTGCGCACTTTTGTTTTGTAAAACCAAGTTGGGAATTTTAGCTATCTAGTATCTATTGTTAGTATTGTCTTTTAATAATATATTCACTTTAGCTGACTTGCAAATTGATGTATTAGGAGTTCATTCTTACGTTGAAAATAAAAACTTTCGAACAGTACAAATAAATACTTTATTACACATTAAACTTTTCCAAACAGAAAAGCCATAAAATACAGACACATGAGGAAACATTCTAAAACACTAATTATATACATTTTTAAATGCCGATAAAACATTTATAAAAGCTTGCATTAAAAAAGTTTATCATCAAACATACAACTAATTTTATAATAAATAAGAAAATAACATTTGAGTACTTGATTTACTGTTATTTGGAATTTTTTTAAAAAAAATACAATGATAATATAAAGAAACAAAGGAAAAATTCAAAAGAATGAATTACTCGCATGGTATACAAAAATTATTCCTAAATAAATAATACTGTTAAACTCTTGTTTGCTTTGCAGCAAAAACAAACATTTTTAGCTATCATTACACAAGACAAAAGCGAAACTACAATAGCATACAAGACACTAATAAAACTGTTATACAAAAAAAACACATAATACAATTTAGTGCATGATGATATAACAAAACATTATCGATTAACTGTAAAATTATTACTAAATACTTCAACGTGAAATTTAAAAACACAGCTTATATAATTTTAAGTGTCAAAAGCTATAGAATTGTTTAATTTATAAGAATCAGCATTAAGAATTTTGTTTAGATGCTTATTGAAAATTCCCTTTATGATTTCAAAAAATATATTTTAAACAGAGTGAAATCTACATATTCTTTAATGCATTATACTCGTAGGTAAAATTGAATAAATATCAGTTCTAATGTCTGAGCTATGTCTTTTACTAAGTTGCTACACAAAAAAGGGCCAGGCATGGAAATTTCAATCATAAAACTTCTCTTGGACAAAAGTTTTTTTTCATTTGCGACCAATGAAATGAAGCGCTTGTAAAAATGTATGTACAGTCTTTATAAAGATGACCGTGGTAGTGATGGCCTTCAGTTTATCATGAGAAACAGCGCACATGATAGCATCATACCGACAATCTGAAAGATAAAAAAAAATGACATTCTTATAATCCCATGCAAAACGAGAAAACGAACAAAGTTTTTAAAGAACTAAAATTGCCCAATTTCCTGTTACGTAAATACTTACTAAAACTCTTATCGGAAAAAAAGTATGTTTGTAACAGTGCCAGCCACCTATAACTGCTTCTACACAAGATTTATATGCACATAAAAAAACATCTCCTAACATTGCATTCAGTTGTAATTTAAACTTTTGAAAGACAAAATTAACTATTCTCATTAATTTTCTTTCGCAAATTAAATATTATTCATAGTCTGCTTACATTATCAGCAGTTCGAAGAATAATTGTATAAAATTGCTTTGGTTAAGCTAATTATTAAATCTTAAAATTGTTAAAATTTCTACCTTTTGGTTAAAATATTTTTTAAAAAATCGATTTCATAATAAAATAGCGTAAATTATTCGTTATTTTTTGAAGAATAAAATTAATATATTTCAACTATTTTTGTGACTATGTTGTTTTAATTTCTTCATCCGATGGCAACACGAAAGACAAAAGCTTAAGGGTCTGTTAGCCCTGATGCCACAAACATACACACACATCTTTATTTTTATTATCATAGATTTCTACTCACCAAAACACATGAAATCCCGATTCCAATTCCACCCAAAATCAAAGCATGCGCTTTGACGAAATCCCTCATTTTCTCATAGCATCCCTGAAAAACAAAGTGAAAATGCATGAATTCCCTTGACTGTTAAGGTGTTCACAAACTATCAAAATCATCAAAGTTCACAACATGGCGACTCCCGGTATCTATTGTACAATTCGATGTTTATTTTAAGGTTAGAATTGATTCAAAACGTGCGATTAATGTGCTTTTGAAACGGATGTGCTCTGTATATACAAGAGTCAATAGATATTCTCTTATAGAGTCTTGGCAACCTAAAAAACCACGTACATTTATGTCATGTCATATTGGTATGCACAGTGAGCGGATCACTATTGATCTAGCCCCCCCCCCCCCCCCCCTTGAAGGATACAGACGCATAAACCCGTCACCTGATTTATCAGGTTCCCAGCAACGCGCATAATTTTTTTTAAAACATAAAATTTATGATTTTATTAAATTTTAAAATTTGAAGTATGGAAGAGTAACTTATAATCCATTTGCAACTGAAATATAATTTCCTTTTTTTAAACATAAAATTTTTAATTAAAATTTTAATGCAGTGAAAACAAGTTTACACTTCAGCCACTTGGCGTATCCCTCAGAAGGCTATGTAATATTTCATGTTTATTACTCTATTGTGATCATATAATTTTGAATATATAATGTAGAGGTTATTACTTAGATTACATAATGCATCATGATTAAAACTGATTAAGTTAAACATCCCAAATATAAGATTCGAAGCTATTCTTAATGCTTTCTCTGAAAAATTAATAAATTAAATAAACAAAGGTTAAACTAAGAATCATAAGGAATTTAATATTTGGTTTCGGAGAGTTTCTCAAAAAGGTCGTCTAACTGACGCCAAAAAGACCACCCAGCGAGCATTACACACATAGCGACAGCACAGGCTAGAGGGCAATTAATCGGCTCGGGCGAGGAAAGGAAGCTAACTCGCCAAAAAATGACTAGTTTTCGTTTATCTTATGTATACGTATTAGCAGTTGTTGTTGACTTATTCCTTTTGGTCTATACCTTGTCTGTCTAGAATGCGAACCTCGAAAGCCATTTCCTCCCCGCATGTGGTTTTCTTCGAAACGGCGTGAGCATGTTTTTTCCGCACCCTACTTGGGTTTGAACTGTTCGGATTGTTAACCTCCACAACAGAACCTCAAACGCGTTAGGTTTAGAAAAGCGATGCTCCCCCCGTTTCCTAGAAAACCAAGCGAAGGGATGGGGGAAGAAAGTCTTTTCGAGACTCGCATAGTAAATAGACAGACTATAGCCGCAGGCTAGACCAAGTCCATGAGCTCCAAAGTCTTCAAGAAATCGAAGACTAGAAGAGAACTAGAGTAAATATCAATTTTTTCTAGACCAAGACAGTGTAAAATGTGGTCAGGAGGAGCTTGTGCATTGTTACACTTTGTGCACGTTAAATAGGTCTTTTGCCCATGTTCAAAAGAGACACCTGATTTGTCCACTTATGAGCCTACCTATGGTGGACTGTATGGCTCTATCAGCAGCTCTTATGGTAAAAGTGCACCAGGAACCCGTCTATTATACCAAGAGTGGGACGGAGGGATTTTCCATAGTTGTTGAGTGGTGGTTCTGATCGTATTAGTACAAGCCAATAGTGTGGGAATGTAATGTGTAATCACTGTTGAGTTAAGATGTTAAGAAAATGGAGATGCTGACTGGCCAAAAACCAATACCGGTGCGCCAAGTGAAGCCATCGATCGCTTTGTAGTAAGCCTAAACAAACGTTGTTGGCTTATTTAGCGCTATTTTACAGTGCCATTTGCATAGGCTACTACAACGACTTGGCAATGTCTAACCCTCCGATAAATAATTAAAACGCATTTTTCTTACCTGTGAAAGAAATTACCATCTCGTGTAATCCTGTGTAAATTCAGATTTCGTGCCAGAGCCTATTACAACTGCGCAAACAAGTCGTTTTATTATTTTTTAAAATTAATCATCGCTTTTTAAAGAATAAAATGATGCGATTTACATTGAACCATAGTGGAGTGAATCATAGTTGAGTTGGTTTGTTTGGGCTTACTAAGGTTACTTAGCGACTTGGCACCAAGCATATCCACCTTCTTAGAGGACACGGTATCACTTAAAAAAAATCTTTAATTTTGACATATTCACTATAAAATAGATGTTTTATTACTTCAATCTGTATTTAAAAACAATATATGACAAGAAAACTTAAAAAATTACATTTTTAAATTTATTTTAAAAAAATAATTTTTTAAAACTTTTTTAAAATGCTGAGGCTAAATACAAATATTTTAACCCAATTTTTTTCTCATGTACTTTAAACTGTTTTACATAAGAATTGGTATCCAAATTTTATTTATCTTCAGTAGTTGTTTTATAAAAAATATTTATCAAGAAAATCCCAAATTATTTTAGCATATTTGAAAAATTTCGACTTTATACTTTTTTATAAAAAAAGTTTTACTTTTGAAAACAATTTTAATACCAATTCTTAATGTTAACATATTTGACAGACTGCATACAAAATTCCTTAGACTTTTATCAATAATTAAAAAAGCCTTAGCGATTTGAAAAACTTGTCATCAAGGAAAAATGAACACCGAGAAAAACACATTTAAAGTTTTCATTCGTTTGCATTTTTATCCTACCTTTCCCCATAAAAAGTGGAATAACTTTTTTTAAAATATAGCTAGACTTTTAAAACTTGGTAGACTTATTTAGAATATTTAAAATTTTAATGTTAGCAAATAAAAAAATTCGCAATTTTTGCCACTTTTTGACTGACCGTGGTTCTCTAAACCAAAGTGACTGTTTTAATCCAATGACAGGAAAATGTTTTCTAAACCAAATTTTTCCGTCTGTATTGAATATTTTTGCAAACGGTTTCTTTTGCATGATAAATGTCGCTGTTTTATGGATCTCCATAATCCCATTTTTTTAAATGGGTTGGAATATTTTGTAAAATTTTTAAATAAATAATTTTACACAAAATATTCGAACCAATTTCAAAAGGTGAGATTACAGAGACATGCAAGTCAGCTACATTTATCATATAAAAAGAACCGTTTGCAAAAATGTTCACTACAACCGGAGAAGTGTGGCTTAGAAAATATTTTTCTGTCATTGGATTAAAACAGAGGCATTTTGTTTTTAGAGAAACGTGGTCAGTCTAACTCATTCCCTCTTAAGGAGATAGAGATGCTTGATGCGAAATAAAGTGAAGCTGTCAGATGGTCGCCAATTAACCCTAATATACCCAAACAAACCGCTCACTCAACATTAGTTTAATGAAAACAGCATAATTTTATCCTTAAAAAAGCATTGATTAAATATAAAACAAGTTTTTAAAAAGAACTAATATAGCCTATTTTCCTGTTACTTAAATACTTACTGAAATTCTAATCGGGAAACAACTGTAAATATCATCAACCGTTTCTACACTAGATTTATACACATTAGAAAAAAATCGCTTAACACAGCATCCAGCTATAATTTAAACTTCTAGATGCCAAAATCAACTATTTTCCTTAATATTCTTTCGCAAATTAACTTAATATTATTTATCGTCTGCTTGATATATTTGTAGTTCGAAAAATAATTAAATATTTATTAATAACAAAAGTAATGAAACTACTACAAACTGCATTAAAAAATAAGAAATATAAATTAAAACTAAGCATAATTGTATGCAAAAATATGCCCTGCCACTTTCTTCGTAACAAATTATTGAACATCAAAGAATCACTTGTACTACATTTTATAACGTCATTCAAACTGATTCGTGAACAAATTATTTTGCTTCAAATATTTTTAATAAAGTTTCCCACGCCATTGTTGATTGGGCTACGGTGATTTAAATGATTCTACATTGAATTTCAATGCTAATTCAATGATAAATTCACTGACAGATAGTATATTTATGTCCGTCCGGACGTCAGACAGGCGGACAAAAGTATGAAAGTTGGGTCTCTGAGGTCATAGTTTTCTTTTAACAAAAAGAATTTTTATGATCCGATTGATAGAACTGATTTTGGAAGGGGGTACGGAATTGACAGACAATTCGACCGCATGTCAATACCTACTTTTCATTTTTAAATTCGTAATTAAAAAAAAGAAAAGTAGGCTAAAAAAATTGCTGTTTGTGCAGTTGTAGGCTGTAGCACGAGATCTGAATTTACACGAGATGGTAGTAATTTCCTTCACAGGTATGAAAAAGCCGTTGTAATTATAGTTTTTATTTGAGAGTTAGAAATCGTCAGTCTTGCTCATTCGCCTAAGATTAGCTTAAGATCGCTTTCTCATTCTCTAAGATTAGCTTAAGATCGCCTTGTCTCTCAAGATAGCTTCAGATGCTGCTCATTCTCCTAAGATGCTAAGATCGCCTTCATTTCCTAAGATTAGCTAAGATCGCCTTGCTCATTCTCCTAGATTACTTAAGATCGCCTGTGCTCATTCTCTAAGGTACTCACGTCCTTGTATGCTCCATTATTTCTGTCGCTTGGGTTGGACTCGCAGAAGTTTAATTGTGCGTTCTTCTTGCAGCAAGATGCAGGGACTTTCTTCGTATCGGCCAACTTTTTGTTCTGCTTCCAGATTTCGTAACCAGGTTCGGAATTTATGGCAAGTCCGCAGCACATAAACTAAGCACACGAGCAGAGAGAATTATATTAAAGATGCATTCAAACTAAGTCACAACAACTCGTTTATACAGTCCCTGGAAAAATTATTGGACGCACTGTATTTTTTTTAGTAATTTTATGTTTCTTAAGAGTTTTTATGCAATAATGGTATATTTAAACTACAATATTATTAATTTTTATTTAAAAGAATTGTTGTCGACTGCATATTTGTATTTATTTTAAGATGATTAAGATTAATTTATATTAAATATTATTATAAGATTATTTATGTGTGGAATCATCATCCTCAAATGCAGGAGACAGTACAGTCTTGCATTGATAGCATGCCGCGCAGAATTAAAGCTTTGATAGCGGCTAAAAGTGGCTCAACTAAATATTGACTTTTACTAACATTAATTTCACTTTTCTTTAAAACTTAATAAACTTATGCTTTTCTAAATAAATGCTGTTTTATTTTTGTCAAATAAATCGGTAATTGATTGGATAATATAAAATAAAAAAACAAATCAATTAAAATAATAAAACGGTACAATATCACCCGGTAATTAATATTTTACATGAAATCTTGCAGTGCGCAGGATTCATACTCTATCTATGATAGTGAAATTCAGGAGTTTCTAAGGAGTTTTTCAGGAGTGCAGCAATGTAAATTCAGGAGGTAACGAGGAAAAAAATGTAATAGGTTTGTTTGTTATCGCATTAGACTAGTGACTTGACTGCACTTCAAATGATGAAACAAAAGAAAAAAATCTTCTTAACAGTTGTGTGGTGCATTTTGGGACATAAACTAGTATCACGATGTCCTAACTATTTTTCTACTGTACACAGACTTATTCTAAATCAAGTACAGTAGAAAAACGACAGAGAAAGGGGGGGGGGGGGGGAAACGATTCGAGTCCAAAAAAAAAAATTCAGGAGAGGGTAAAAAAATATCAGGAGACGAGACACAAATTTCAGGAGTTATAAGGGCCCTTAGAAACAAAAAATGAAATTCAGGAGTTTTTCAGGAATTTCAGGAGGCGTACGAACCCTGAGTGCGTCTAATAATCTGTCCAGGGACTGTAGCACCATAAATGTTCGGTCTTTTGAATTGCCCATATACCTTAATGTTGAATCTATATTATAACGTTATTTTTTTTAATTCACTCCTCGGTTATAATGCTAAAAATATACGTTTATATGATATTCAAAACGTATTCGTAAAGAATTTTTTTAAAATTCGTTTTTACTATTTAAATTTATTTTATTCGACAAATTCTGTGAAAAGTCGCTAAATTTGAAATTTATTTCCCGCCTAAAAATGTTAGCTGGAGAAGGAGAAATTGAACTACAATAACAGCACATAGGGTTAAAATGTATTCAGTATTTAGCATTTTATAACTTTAACAAAGTGAGTAGATAATACGTATTTCACATGATTCACTACACTTTTATACCACCATGTTTATAACGATACTTTTTAACACCGTTATAAACATATAGGCATGCTATAATATATAACCGAGTGATAGTGTAATCATTTTTCACTGAGGATACTAAATCTACTTTTCTTTTCTATTAAATTTTATTTCTACTAAAGAAAATCACTAGTATTTTAAGACCATTTTATTTACATTAACCCCTTTCTCCCAGGCTAATTTCTCGCGTAAGTGTATAATACCAGGCTAGTAACAGGGCCGGATTTCTAATTAGGCTGTAGCCTAGAGCGGCTAATTTTTTGGGGCGGCAAATTTTACGACCAATTAAAGCTTCGTTCGGCATAAAAAAAATTATGAAGATACGAATATTTTAAAGAAAGAAAACAAATAATTTACATTAAGGCGTAAACCGTAAACGTATATATAGTACTAATATTTCGTAGAAAACATGGTCTCTGCGAGGGCAATTGCAACCCCACCTCCCGGATTTCGAAGTTGAAAGAAAAATAGTAGAACAGTTTAAAAAATTCGCCTATTTCGCTTTAGTGTGTAAAGGTACATAGATGATTCTAATATGTGTATCGATTTTAAACAGCACATACCACCATATTTTGCAGCTAACCAGCTACCTTTCCCCGAAGGGGGATAATATTGTGACAGGGTGGCAAATCAATCGTAGCCTACAGGCGACAAATCTTTAAATCCGGCCCTGGCTAGTAAAGCTGTTGTAGCAGCTGTTTACTGTAGAGTTGACGACGGTGTACGTCCTGATCGTTAATGATCGAATTGAGAGGACGTAAGCTGCATACGGTCCAGGTAGTGAAACGGTTGAGATAATTTTAAAAAAAAAGATACAAGAAAATACTTGTAAAATGGAAAACCTTGATATATATTTTTTAATCTTATACCTTGCATAAAAACACAATACACTATTCCCAATTTTGGACTTTCTAAAGTAAACTACTAGTAAATTTTTTTAATACGCCAGGAAGGTATTAATTAAAAACATTTTTACAACAACCGCTATATGACGAAGTATTTCGATATTGTTAATTAAAGTCTAAAAGCAAGTCCTAATAGTTCCCAATTAAAACCATTGTGCAAATACTTACGTAGTTCTGCACCGAATCCCAAGCATCGGTGACAGCACTTTCATTTTTATAAAGGGGAATAGTCATGATCATTTCTTGTTCCATCCGCATTTCGACCTGTAAGAATGATATGAAAGACCAAATTACAAGTTCAAATATCATGAAAGCCAAAATATTTTAGCACTGTTAAAATTTTTGTGCTTGGGTTCACCATAATAATGGTTAATGATAGCTGCAACGGTTGTGAGGTTAAACGTTTTACCATATTTTCGGTATTCGAATGAAATGTTTTTTCAGGTTTCGGAACTAAACAAGTAGGTTTGTAATAGAATCTGTCACTCAACCCGCTTCCACACAACATTTGTGTTGAACAGGAAAAAAGTCGCCAAACACAATATTAATTCTATTACATATAAACATTTACACTCTAAATTTAGCTAGTTTCATTTATTTTATTTCGAAAATACAATAATTATTTCTTCAATAATTATTATCGTTTGCAAAAATCTATATATATAAAAGAAAGTCGTGTTAGTTACCCTATTTATAACCCAAGAACGGCCGAACTGATTTGGCTGAGAATTGGTGGGGAGGTGGATCAGATTTCCTCAACTAGATTTTAATTATGTTTATGAATTTAATTTAATTGACAAATGGTAAGAAATGAAGATATGGCGGAATATATTCGGCATAAATAAGGAATTTGTACCTTATAAAACTTTTCCAACCATACAAGAGGATGAATGTCTGTTTTGTTTTCTGATGTTAAGATGGCCTATTGAATTTTGGCATTGGTGGCTTTTGGCAAAGTTGAAAATTAACGTAGTGTAGCTATTCCCATCCAGTTGTATGGGTTAGGGTTAGTTTGAATTATCGTCGCATTAAAGCTACAGACGAGGGCTATTGGAAACGGGAGTCGTAATTTAGAACCACAGTCAAGTTACGAGCCGACACGTGAGTAGGCACCCAATGCAACTTTTTAATGGCGACATCGTAAGCAACGTTGGTAATTTGGAGGATATTTATAAAGTGCCCTTCCACTACACGGGGTATTATTATTCGGGGTATTTTGGCTGCACGAGCCGTTTATAGGTCGGCAGTTATTTTGGCGATGCCCGGATCTGAACCTGGGGGGACTTACCGCTTGCAAGACGAAAGTCTTTACCGACTGGGTCCCCAAGCCCTATCGAGTTGTATGAAATATGAAGTGGAATGTTTACCACATTTAGGCAGTTTCGTTTTGCATTAATCGCGAAATGGAAACAGGCCATTATATCATATAGCTGTTCTGGCAATTTGAACAGGCGGGGCCTATGGGAAAGCCCTCAAACTCCTGGAAGGGCCTGGATAAAATCTCATAGCAGAATGGGTGATTATAATATCCTGATGTAGTGGACCAGTGGAGAGGGGATCAATTGGTATAAAATAAAAGTTTACATAAAAAAAACTACTAATTAGGGTTATTAAGGGTACAGCCGTGCAACGCCGGGTTTATCAAGCTAGTTAATTTATATTTCAAAGAATAAATATGTAATATTCCTCTATTTTGAATAGAACCGAAACATTTCACATCAACATACCAACAAAGAATATCTTAGTGATATATATTTGACGTCATTTCAAACGGATTGATGTCGCAAAAATAAATTTCTTTTAATTTATTGTTTGAAAGAATTAAAGTTTCTCGAGTGATTGTTGCGTGCATTTGTAGTTTTGCCTGTGAAAGTGGGTGACGGACGGACAGACGGACTGAACGATTATAATACCTTCCACTTTTTACGTTATAAACGCAGTGTGGAAGCTAAAACCGGATAAACGGCTCCCCAAATATGGTGAAACATAAAACCACACAGCCGTTGCAGCTACTAGGAACCATATTTTTGTCGAAACCAAGCCATTAAGGTAAAAAAAATGCCTTCTAGCAAAAACTTCTATGGGGTTGCTTCACGTCGTGGAGCAATAGCTCCAACGGTTTGTTTTCATTTGTTGTCTGAATTACTTTCGTTTTAGTATTCGTAAAATGAGTTTTCTAAGAATATTTTTCTTATTAAATTTTTATAAATGCCAACTTTTTGCTGTGCTGTTGGTTGTTCAATACATTTGGAAAAGAAAACTTGCATAGAAAGAAAATTTTTGTTTCATCTATATCGGTCATTTTGATAGTAGAGCCGAAGCAACTAATGAAATCGCAGTACAGAGAAAAATGAAAACAAGAGCGTTACATCATCTGAAACATTCCCATTGTATAAAAATTGATAGTACAAAACAAGATTATTAAGAATTTTAAAATAGCTTGAAATTTGCAACAGCTAAAACTATTGCACAGTAGAAGAAGTATCTTACCTCGCTTCTGAAAACGTATCCTAAGATTCCACCAACCAACACGATAATGAAAATCATGAACAGAATGATGAAAAACTAAAAGAAATAATAATGTTACATATTAATATCATGCTTTAGTTACCAATTTGCAAAAAGGAGAGACCGGGGCTAGTTTTCCACGATATTTTTTTTTAATGTGTTTAATTTGCTTTCATTAATTTTGAGGAAAACAAGATGCCATTATCCCTTCTTCATGTGTTGGGAGTTCACAAATACAATAGGTTTATAAGAAAAACGATACGTCGCAATTGCTTCTATGAGTTCTTAGATTAGTGTTACAGTCAGGGCCCGATCTAGTTTAACTCAGACTATAAGCACAACAAATTTGGGGGTCGCTTTGTGGAAAATTTAGTGTATGATTGCCGGTAATGATTGTTGTAGTTGGTCGATGCATTAGTTTTTCTACCATTTAATCATCTTTTTATAATATCGTACAAAAAAAACTAACTTTTTCAAATCAATAATCGTGGCGAAAGTGATGCTTTTAACGAAATCGTGTTTCAAAGTTACTTTTACGCACAAGGGCGACAAAGTAAATAAGAGCATCTGATTGGTGTAAAATTCTTTATTTGAGGGTGATATTTTATTCGGCAGCTTTGTGATTGGTGTAAAATTCTTTATTTGAACATGATTTTTTATTTGGCGTCTTATTTCCAATGCCAATCTAAGAAATACTTTTAGCACGTGATTTTAAAATAATCATTAATATAAATAATCACCTTCAAATAATTTGAACGTGATAATAAAATAATTAATAAGCCAATCAATAAATGCCAATTTAATACTTTTTGCACGTTATTATAAAAAATAGTGTATGACAACACGTTGAAAATAGCCTTTTTTAAACTCGTGAATTTATTTCACTTGCTGGTACCTCGCTCGGGAAATAATTTATTCAACTCGTTTAAAAAAGCCTTACTTTTCATACTAGTTGCATAAATAACTATTATTCTTATGACAACGATAAAAACAAATCACGTTAGGTCAACGTATGAGTCAAAGTCAAGCTAAACCAAAAGTGGGGTCTCAGAAAATTTACTGAAATTTTGGGAGCCTGCTTCATTTAGCATAATAAAAAATAAAATTTAGGGTCCCTTTAAACTGGGGGCTCTTGGCCCTGATGGCCTCATGGTAGATCAAGCCTTATGTGTGGCTACCAGTTATTATCAAGTATCTCATGGCACTGTGATGCGCTGATTCATCAGTATCCCTCACATGCTTCCAAAAATAAAGAGTCCGCCGTTACTTTGCACCCTAACTTCGGAAGGCTACTAGGTTAGTATCTGATTAGGGGTTGATTAAACTGTTAAAAAAACAACAAATAATCTTAAGTCCAGTATATTAACCTTAACTAACCTAATGTAAAATTACAAGTTGAAATTGATTTATAATATACACTGCTCAAAACAATTAGGGGAGCACTTTGAGTACTTTTGTTTACCCTTTCATTTCCAACTTCTTATTTTTTTATTATAAAAATCTAAAATTTGTTAAATAGATTCATTATGCATCCAGAATGAAATTGTAAAAAACAGGGGGGGGGGAATCTTCATTTTTAAAGTAAAATTAAAGGGGGGAAATATTGGAATCATAACTTTTGAATAAATTATAACAATATTTTTTTCAAAACTTTATTTGTAAAAAAGAGGTATTAAAATTTTTAAACATCTAAAAATGCAAGCGTGAAGAATTCAGGGTCAATTTATTTCATAAAATTTTTTTAGGAGTGAATTTTATTTTACCATGTTTTTCATATTTTCATTTAATTAAAACAAACAATATTTAATTCTTCAAAAGACATGATTCTTCCATCTAACGATAAATAAGTGCGAGCTCAACTTAGCGAGAAAAAAAATCGGAAGCTGATGATACCAAATGGAATCATTGGGGGTGAAAGAGTTTAAACCATGTGTTTCCCTATTTCTGGAGCAGTGTATAAACTCGAACGTAAGAGGCAGTAACAGAGTATCAAAAGTTAAGTAAAAGGTTAAGCACAGCGCCTGTCATAGCGAAGACTTAACATGGGTAATATAGTCATATGCCATATTCCTTTATTGTGTACTTTATTTTGTACGTTTGGTTTTGAATAGTTATTTAAAACGAATAATTCCTTCTAATGATTAATATGTTTTTTAATTTAATAAAAGTTTATTTAAATTGATTAAAGTATGGTTACGAATTATTTCAGTAAAATGATAAACATAACGTTATCTTTAGCCATAAGTGTGCGTCGATAAAACCGTGACATCCCTAATCCAAGCACCCTACCGTGAGCAGCATGCACTTGATCTCCTTGATGGCACCTAAGCATCCCAAGAAAGAGATGATCGTGACTATGACCCCAGTGGCTATCAGTATAGAGGCCGAGCTGACGTACAGGTCGGTCCCGAGCAGGCGTTCCATGAACGACTTGTCAGCCAGCGTCCACACGCCCACGCTGAACACCGCGATGCCGCATATCTACATGGAACACAGTGTTAGAGATGATTAGACATAGGGAAAAAAATGTAGATTTTAGATACATAATTATACAGTAGGGTATATAAAAAGGGGTTTATTTAATGTAACGTTCGAAAATATAATAACGTCCTTATACGTCCCGAAATTTAATGAATATTTGGAATGTAAAATTTATTTGGAAAATACACACACTACAGATAAAAGAATCCAATTACAGTGGTGCAAAGAAAAATTACAGACAAATAAAATACCAAAATAAAACCGCAAATTCACTAAAAAAAGTACTATAAAAAGACATATAATCAGTTAAAAATTCGAACACATGTAGCTTTAAAAGACATTAAAAATATACAGATCATTGGAGAACTTATTGTATAACTTATAAAATTCATATAAATAAAAATTCGCAATGACATTTGGTTTTGTAAGAACCTTAACAAATAAACGATGATTTCTTAAAAACCTACATGGAACAGCAAAATGAACACAATTAAGAATATCAACACAATCTATTTCATTATTTAAAATTTTATAAAACACAGAACAAAACACAGAAAAGATGAAGTCGGGATTTAAGAGTTTGAACATCAAAAGTATCCCTTAAGTAGGTAGAAGATATGAATTGAAAACTCGTATATGTGTGTATGTATGGGTGTGATGATACTTAATATAAATCACGAAGGAACTTATTTAGAATTTGTTCAAGAATAAAACTTTTATTGTTATAGTAAGGATCCCAAATTATTGAACAATAATCTAAATTTGAACAGATTAGGCTAATTAGGCTATAAAGTTTTCAGAGCCTTCTGATTAGTGAATCTTTTAGGTTTTTTTTTAAGGAAACCAAGAACTTAAAAAGCTTTAGAAACATTGATATCAATATGATGAGAAAAATCAAGCTTTAATTTTAATGGTGTGCAAAAATAAAGAGAATACATTTTAGATTAAAAAAAAGTAATGAATTTTGCATATAGAACGGTCCCAGAGGCAATTAAATACATTAACTCAGATCAACAAAACTTTGCCCACATATACAAAGCAATTTTTTCGCACTATTAGAAATTTAATATAAAAAGAATATTTTTTTTATACAAAATGGTATTGAGAATTTTCTTTTTATATAAGACTTTCTTGTTTTTGTAAGGTTTGTAGGTACTTTTTTTTAGGTAATGTTTATTTGAGTGTTTTTTTAATACGTGGTTAAGGCCATCAAAACCTTCTACTGAAATCAAATTGCAAAAAACTACGAATAATACCTCAAACCGTATTCAAAAGCTACAGACTTCAATAACAATAATTATAGCTCAAACTACTTTGCTGGCGTATGGGACATCATTGGGAAAACTGGTGTGCATTCATTTTAAAGACAAATCAACTAATTCAAACGAACAAAAATGAATTTTAAGGTTACTTTGCGATTGATTGCTTTGGCAAATGTGAGGGGAATAATAATGCTTCATAACTTAAAATAACTCAATGAACGTGAAAAAATACATAACTTGTGTTAATACCTGTTTTCCAAAGATTCATTTTATAATCAGATATATCTTAACTGTACTTAAATAGTATGTCGTGTGCCCACCTTTAAAGCGATTTATGAAAACAAAAACCGAAATGTAACAAATCATGACAATTGTTTTATTTTTTATTCAGTTAAAAAAGGAAAAAAATTAACCATAAAATGAACAAAGTCCAAAATTGAGACTTTAACTGCAACCGTCATCTACAGTGCAAAATTGTGGTGCCGCCATCTATGTATCATATTTTCAACTAAAATGTATCCTTAGGAAACTTAATGGAGTTTCACCGAGTCGAACTAAACTGCGATATTGGTAATCATACTAGGAGGTTTAAGTTAATTTTAAGTTAAAACTAAATTAAAACTTTTCCTTTTGTAATGAACACGAGGAAAAAATAAAAAATTTAGTTATTGCCATTTATTTTTCCAAAAATATTATATATGTAATATAATGTTCTAATATTTAATATAATGTTCTAATATTCAATTCTTTCTTAGGAACTCTCAGTTAATGTCTTTCCGATCCTTAAAATAGTTTCCACGTTCCAATAGAGCCTTACCGGCACGTCAATAAATTCTTTCAAAGAGAAATTGCAGACGCAGAATTTGTTTGGACTTCCTCCTGGTCTTCTCTTCCCACAACACAACCATTGAAAATAGAGTCCCTTTTTAATTTGACCTCAACATGTGAGGCTGTGTGCTTTGACGGGAGATCTTCGGATCCCCGACTATCCTTTTAAATACTTTAAAATGTCTTCTTTTTAATAAATGCCTTGGACGTTCAATCTTCCTTCATTTCTAGAATTAACTAAAGAATAAGTATGCTCTTCTGTATAATGGTAATTTTTCCATTACATATTTTTTTTTAACTCATACAGCCCGCTCCAATTTTTTTTCGGTATTTGTGTACATGTAAGAGACAATAGTAATATTTCAGAAACATTTCACCTTTTCTCAAGGAAAATTTAAAATGCAGTCAAAATCTTTAAATTCAAAACAAAAGAAAGTTTGGGAGTTTCTATAAAATCCGAGGCGGTCTTTTGGACAACGCTTGACATAAAATGGCTAAACAAAGCGTTTTTTTTATTAACGAACTTCCCTATTGTTTATTAAAATATAGAATTCTCCAAAATTTGATTTGATTAACAGAAAACAGCGTAGTTTCTTATATAATGTATAATTTTGTATTAGATGTATAATTTTATTAAATTAAATAGATATTAATAAATTTGTGGCCCCTTGGCGCAGTGGTAGTACTTTGCATTGCCATGCCACAGGTCCAGGGTTCGAATCCCGGATTGGGCGAGGTTCACTCAACCTTTCATCCCTTAATTGGGTCGATAAAAGGAGGACCAAGCATGCTTGGGAACTAAACACTGGGGGTCCCGCGTGAGGGTGACCACCTAGACAACCTAACCGGGACATATGCCTAGCACCCCAGAGCCCTTGGTCACGAAAGCTGAATTGAGCACGGCAGGCCTTGGCCTACTAATGGGCTGTTGTGCCGAGGAGGTTTTTTTATTAATAAATTTGTATTTGACTAGATATTAATAAATTAAATGTTTACATTTGTTTTATATTGAGACAATATTTTGTAAATTTGTCTTAAAAGAAGTTTTCCCACAATTTTAACATGTGTTTTCTTGAAGTTGCTAAATTTTATGTATATAATTATTATGTAATATTTGAATTTTGTTCCGTGAAAATTCAGCAGAAGAAAACCCTACTAAAATGGTTAAGTAATTATTAATTAAATATAATAGAAATAAACTAAATCAGTTTGTTCAAAGAAATACATTAGCTGGATTTCGAACATTACTTTACATTTCTCTTGGGAGAACTTAACAGGTAATTGGATAAACATTTTGGAGTCCACCTATCTACTAAATATTTAATTTTTTTTAACCCTTTCGTCCCAAAATAATTTGGCATCACCATTTTAGAAATTGTTTTCTGATCATCTATAGCCATTTATGATATCAAAAAGCACATCATTCGATTCTTCAAACTCTATTCTATTAGAAAATATTTTTTATTAATCCCAATAATTGTCAACCCTATTATTTTTTTAAATTATGATCAGAAACATGCCAAATGGCATCACTGGGACTGAAAGGGTTAAAACAGGAGTTTTAAAAAGTATATACTCTACAAATTGAAAATGCATGTGGAAGATAATTAAAACTTACCAAAATGACGCAGTTGGCTAGAAATAGCGCATACTTGACGACTTTGGCGAATCCTTCCACCATTCTGGGAAGCTAAAAAAAAATTCTTAATTAGTTTTAACTAATTTAGCTTATTTGTTTAATGCTTTTCATTAGTGCAGTGGCATAAAAACATCAAAATATTAGTAGTTAGAAGTTTAATCTTTCAAAAGTTTCGTTAAGATAAAAGAAATTACTAAGATTTTGCAGGATTCATTCATTTGTACCAGAATTATATTCAGAATTGAAATCCAATGTTTTTTGGTTAGAAGATTTAGTACTACATTATGTTTGTTTAAAATTAAAAATCTTCATTTTTTTTAATGCTCAATAGAGAGGTTAGAGAATACTACAATTTTAATTACAGTTTCACTTCGAACTTTGTCTTTCTTTTCTTGACATTTTTGGTTCAGTATATATTTTATAGGTTTTCTAACAAATTTTATTAGGACTAAAGTATACGTGTAGGTTTTGTTTATAATATTTATAAACAAAACCAACATAGAGAAAAATATTTATCGAGCATAATTTTTTTTGTTGTCAAGCAACAAACATGAATGATTTTTCAGGAATTTATTTTATTTTTAATTTAATTTGTCAAACTACTTTTTTGAATTTGAAGTTTACTAATTCCAACATAAATTTTCCTTTGTGACAAAGCATACGTAAATGGAAATAGTTTGATGTTTCGGAATGAGGACACATCTCAACTGAATTTCGTACCTAATAAACATTCATTGTCCATTCCCAAGGTACCAAAAGTAACCTTATTTTATTATATTTCAATTTTCAATGAAAATATTCGTACACTTAACTAATACTATATTACTAGCACAAAATAGCATAGCGTACGATCACCTCTCGATGTCGATTTGAAATTTTAGTGTCCTAATGATATCCTAAACATATCGAAATTTAATTATTCGGTATCGTGTGTTATATCGTGCACTATTGGGCTATTGAATAGAAATTATATGAAAGTAATTAAAATATCTTAATTAAAAATTGTTTATTCATGCAAAAATTAACTGAAGTAACACATTGAATTTTAAAAAAATTTCGCCATACAAAACGGATACTAATTTAGTTTAAAAAAAGCGCTTTAAGTTATATAATTTAAATACTGCGTCAGTACACGGCTCTTTAAAATTGATAGTTTTATTTCTTACCCAGAACTTAAATCGAGTATCTTAATAAAGATCATTTTACAAGTATTAACGATTGATCAGTTATTTATCGAAGACAAAAGAAAACTTATAATGTAAGTTTTGTAATGTAATAAAGTAAATACAAATTAAAATTTGCAAAACAAATTACCACTAATTATTTAAAATAAACGCAACCGCGATTTTTTATTGTGTTAAGTAAATGTGTTGCATGATTTAAGTCATAAAACAAAAACTTAAGATAAATTTAAGTTTTTTTAAATGTATGTATCTTAATATGTAATAAGTTATCCATATAAAAGTATTTTTTTGAAGAGCAACCGAGACCAAAATTAAAAACTTTGAAAAAATCATTACAAAAATAGTTCTTTAACTTTTTATTTTTCAGAAAATATAAATAAAAGACAAATTATGTTCATGTTGCGTTATAAATTTGTTTTTAAACACGCAATTGAAGTGAAGAAAAATCAAAATTTTGTTTGTAAATAAACTCCAAAAACAATTTTGCTCCCCCCACCACAAATAAATAATTTTGAATTTTGACTTCGCGTATCACGCGAATTATTATAGTACAATTTTTTTTTTTACAAACGTAAGAATATTATATAATTTATTTAAGTCTGAGAGCTGAAATGGGTTTTGAAGAGGGAATAATACTTGTTATATCGGGTTGGTAGTGAAAAAAAGTTAATTATATATAATAAACATTGTTCACTGTTTATTACCTAATTTTTATGCGTAAAATGGAACAGTCATTTCATTATTTTGAAGATATATTATGAGTAACTTAAAATGTGACGAACAGTTTTTTAAAACTAAAACACAAGCGTACCAAATAAGTTTTTCTTCAGGGCCTATCCCTGTTACTTTCAAACAGGTTTTGAACTTTTAAATTAAAATAATGAAATCAATTTGTAGTTAACATCTAAAATAAACTCCACATTTAGTGGAAATATCTTTCTGTCCCCAAAAATGCCCCCCAAAAATCTAATGAAATAATGCTATGCTTAAAGCATTTTTAAAACAATGTCGAAATAATTACAGATTATTCATTTTTTTTATTAAAAATCTTTGTGAATTTAAGAAATCATTCTCTTTTTTTGACAAACAATCGTGAACACAAATAGGTTAAGTAAACATCAGTATGCAAAAGAAAAGAGTAACATGGTTTTGCCGGTGAAATAAGTTTTCATATCACTAAGCAGAAAGAGCTCAAATTGTTTTACCTTGTAGGAATGGTGATGAGAAGCATGAGCTTTGGTTTCCCCAGGTAAAGGACCCCTAATCGAGGCAGAGTGACGCATACCTGTACTTGTGGATGCCATAGTGTCAGATTATTTATGTTCTTAATTCAAATGTTCAAGTTACTATGGTTTTAAACGTGGAATATTTATGGAATTATTTTAAGCAAATCAAATGAGAATTGCAGTCACTGAAATATTTGCTTGGAATCGTAAGACAATATGAAACAACTTTTAATAAAATTTAGTAGTCTCAACAAGTTGTACGAGGAACACATTCATGAAATGATGTAAACATTAAATACAGTTTTCTAAATATTAATCCACCTAAATAAAAACAAGTTGTAAAACGTAGAATTATTCGCAGTTTTAATAATCCTTCCAAGAAGTCTCAAATAAAATCGACAAAACTCATTATCACTTAACGAGAACCATTCCGTAGATGCCCCGTCAACAGAAGTTCTACACTATTGTTAACACACAATTCACTTATTAAATACCACTCGACTGTGAATTCAGCTGCAAATAGCGTCTATAAAACTGATGCTAGTTCTCCACACAGTACTTTTCAGGATCTTCAGATGATATCCACAAAGAAGTCTTCCGTTACCACAAATATGTTCAATAATTTTTTTAATTTTCTTCTGAAAGACAGGTACCACAAATGTTCAATAGATATTTTAAAATAATTTCTTGTCAAAAGAAAAATATCGTAAATCGAATAACTACAATGTTAATCACCCCACTGTTTGTGTGATTTAAGTTCCAATTAGCTTGTTAAAACTTAAGCTAGTTCTCCACTCAGTACTCTTCAAAATCTTCAGTCGATATCCATGAAAAATTTCCGGTAACCACAAATATGTTCAGAAATTCATTATCTTCTCTAAAGCTGCCACCACAAATGTTCAATAGATATATTTGAAAGTAACTAAAATTATCGTAAAACGAAGAAAAGCAATATTAATCCAACCCCACACACATTCCCAGACCTTCAGAAAGGTGTGAACCTCTCGATCTGCAAGCGAAAGTTCTGCATCTTTCTCGTTAGAGGAGGAATCATCTTGTGGAAAGAGGGACAAGGCCAGCACTCCCGCCTCCTTTCTGAGTATATTTAAAAAAAGGAGTTCACCTTTTGGGTCAAAGATAGGGTGGCTCAAAGTGGCAACAGGACACTGATGAAGGTCGACTTCGATAATTTCTAGTGTTGGAAGAGAAGCCGAGGTAGTCCGGATCTCTATTGGAAAATTCCCACACAGTTACCTCAAGTGTGAGATATTATTACGGAAAATGATGGATTTCAAACAGGGTCAATGCTGAAATTATGTTGTGGTTGAATTACAAAACAGTAGAATATTGCGATTTGACTACTATCTTTATACCTAGAATATACAGATACTCTTTATATGCACAATTTATCGTAATATTTTCTTTCTAAAAAACGACAGTTAGCTTTGTGTGATAACGCACGTGAAATATGATAATACGGGATTGCCAAGTAATCCGTCCATCATATCTTAAATACTTTTTAAAAAATCTTAGTGAGTTTTGGTACGGAACTCTAATGGGAAAACACTCACTTAGGTAAGTTGTAACCTGAAGTGTGTGCTATTATAAAAAAAATGATGGCATTTTAAACAAGGTCAATGCTGTTGTGGTGAAGTTACAAAATAGTATTCGGAGGGGTATATCGTAAATGGCTTCCCCCATCTTTAGAAAAACACACATAAACAATTTATCGTAGTTTTTAAAGAAAACCTACAACTTTGAGTGATAAGGCAAGTGAAATATGACAATAAAGCCAAGCAATCCATTTCATCTATAATATCTTAAATACTTTAAAAAAAAAGTTTTGGTGCGAATATCTATCGGAAATTTCGCACACGGGTAGTAGTTACCTCAAGTGTGTGCCATTATTAAAGAAAATGGTGGCATTTCAAACAGGGTCAATGCTAAAATTATATTGTGGTTGAGTTGCAAAACACAGTAGAGGTATATCGAACATGACTTCTCTCTTTATACCTGGATTATACGCAGATACTTATTCTGTACACATAAACAATTTATCGCAATTTTTAAAGAAAACCGTCAGTTAGAGCTTTGAGGGATAAGGCAAGTGAAGGAAGACAATAAAGGAATGTCAATTAATCCATTTTATCTATTATATCTTAATAAATCCATAGTACGTTTTGATCCGGATATTAAATGGGAAAGTTCTCACAGGTAGTAGTTACTTATAGTTGTTTAATAGTTAATTATAAGAAAGTGTTGGCATTTCAAACAGGGTTTATGGAGTAACGGCTGTTTGAAATTATATTGTGGTTGAGTTACACAAATGAGTATTTTTTATAGATTTTTTTTTTCTATCTTTAGAGAAATATACAGGAATAATCTATCGTTATACTTGTAGAACGCAATGTAAGCTATGAGTGATAAGGGGCCAGTGAAATATGACAGTGATTATCTTCTCAAAAAGTCAAATTCTTATCAATTTGCTAAAAACTAAGTATATATCCACAGTACAAACTAAATGTATCCCATACAAGTCTGGAAATTTTAAGCCCCTTGTATTTGAAAATTGTCACAGTTTCAGATAGTTACTAGAGTCGTTGTGTATATAATTATAGAAAGTGGTCGAAGATTCATTTCACACAAGATCGTTAGTAAAATCCTTAGTGATATATTTAAAAAAAAATTAAATCAGTATTTTTATCTCAAAATTTGAAAAATACAAAAACTCATATTAGTGAGCATGATCTTGACTTGATTTGATTTGTTTTATATTATGGGACAAAATATTTTGCTGGGGACACCTTTCTGACGAACATTTTCAAAGGTTTCTAATTTTGGCTACTGTAAAACATGGAACACCAATCCATTAATTTTTTCGGCAGCATTTTTTAAATATATATTTTGGAAGATCCACTGTTTGTTCAGCAATATCATTTATGTTTTTGGAATATCTATAATAACAAAAATGAAAAAAATAAAACTCAGTGAAACCTGCTAAATGCATTTGAATAAATCCAAGATTTGATCAAGTAACCCTAGGTGATTTGGGTAAGTATTCTTTGTTGCATTTTTTATTATATAACCTTAAAATACAATAATTTAAAATATAAATTGGCAAGATTATGTAGGATCTTGTAGATAAATACGCGTACAATACAAATAACCAAGTGAGAAATTATCAACTTTAATGAAAAAAAATTATAACGTCAGAGTTTACATCACACAAAAACTTCTTTTGAAGCATCAAAATGCATTGTCAAAAAAAGTGTGCAATTCTTTTGTTATTTTCATATGTGATTAGCAGCATATTTAAAGAAAAGTGATGTCTATTCAGACTGGCAAAACTTTTGTTTAATATTACGAGAAAAAGGCTTGGGTTAATATCCCTGTGGTTCCCCCTACTATTACATTCCACGTATTGTAGTAAACGTGGAATTTTTAAATAGCTTTATATATACATAGGTTTCATTTAAAAACTAAAAATAAATTTAAAGTACTTGTGAGAGACCCACCTTCCAATTGATTTAAAGTTATTTTCATAAAATATTTTGAAGTTCAAGATCCTTAGCAATTACCTTCGATCTATTAGAACGAATTTTGCTTGTGATTTCAATATTTTTTTTTAATATTTTGAGGAAATCAAAACGGAAAAAAAAGAGATACATTTGTTTTTAAGGGGGAATGGGCGCGCTGGACCGCGGGTCTCCAAACTCAAGTGCCTCAGTGTTAATCCAATAGCGAAAAAACTATTTTCTCTGCCACATTTCTCCGGCTGTATTGAATATTTTTACAAACGGTTTTTTTTAAATAATAAATGTAGATAACTTACAGGTCTCTATTTTCCCACTTTTTGAAATGGCTTCGAATATTTTGTGTAAAATTACTTATTGAAAATTTAAAAAAAAAATATTCGAACCAATTTCAAAAATTGGGAAGGTCGGGACCTGTAAGTCAGCTACATTTATCACATAAAAAAATCCGCTTGTAAAAATATTCAATACAGCCGGAGAAATGTGGCTGAGAAATTTTTTTTCGCCATTGGATTAACACAGGCACTTTGCTTCGGAGACCCCCGGTTCAGCACGCCCATTCCCTCTTAAATTCATTTACTTTGTTCCTTTACAAATGGAAAAAGTGACAGTGGATGCCAAATAACATAAATTGAGAAAATAATATATATCTACTTATTTCTGTCTTTCTCTGTGCACAAACTAGTAATAAAATTACATTAAATATTGAATTTTGAAACACATGAAAATCATAGGATAGCGCAGGTGATTAAAACAGAACTACTAACTGGCACTTCCCTCATAATATATTCCCAATCGATTTCATTATATCTAACAATCAGATTACTAAAATATTAAACCGGATATACGATGAAGAAATCAGCCAAACTTTCCATCGACTCTCCAGTATGCCTCTAATTAAACCCGGGAAATTTATCTGAAAGGAACCAACTTCTATTTTTACCGAAACCGAGTTATAGTCATAAATACAGTTAAGAAATTTATAATTTGTAATACAAATCAAACCTACCGCTTTGTTTGATATTACAAGAAGTAAATACCTTTAAATGTATTTCCTATAGCGGTTTACAAGTTCTTTTTAAGCACACCGTCAACTTTCACGTTTAAGTTTCTTTCAGAAACTGAGCTCTCGACACATACTGTTTTACTCTTTAGAATAAGTTTTTAGATTTCATATTAAGTAATTGAAAATAACGTAATAAAAGTATTAGAATAGGTTCGAAAACCCGAAATGGAGGTTTTGCGTTTCCTACAAGTTTTGGAGGCTTGGTTCGAAAAAAGTGTTTTTTAAACACTGATCTGCCTGTCATTCTGTGTTTGAAACCACTCTGCAGTACGAACTAAAATAGTCACGGACATTTGGTACGCTGGTTCCTAGTACCTGTCGGACGTCCTGATACAGTTTTCTAGAAAATATCGAATGCGCAAAGGGTGATACCATAGAGCTTTTATTTTTTTCTATTTTAAAAGGTATTGCTGAAACACGAAAACAGTTACAGACTTCAAATTTGGTACGCGAGATCCAAGTGCCTGTCGAACGGAATAAGGTTTTGGAGAAAATCACGCATGCGCCCAGGGTGGATTCCACAGAACTTTTTAGGTTTAAAAGTTATTGAAATTGCCTTATAATATACTGATGAATTCATTTATTGAAAGGAAATTGAAAGTCGTGTAATATTACACACCCCAAGTTTAAGCAAGGAACAAATTAATACCTATTATACAAAAGAAAATCTGCCTTTAATTAAAGTTCATTTCAACCCGGTTTCGGCGTCTAGTTCTTTTCGTCGTAACACAGCCAACCAACGAAAGTAGCAGCAGAAGCGATACCTTGACCGATATCCATGTTCAATGACCCACACAGGTGGAAAAGAAAGCTCCGCAGTCTGCAGTTCACGAACGCGAATACGTCACTCAATATGAAATTTTCCCATCGATGTTGATTTATAGCTATTTTGAAACAAGTCGAGTTTTGTGTGTTGTACTCAAGGATTCCCTTGGTTGTGTGTAGGTGTAATGTTAACACGAACTCTTGCTTGTAATATCTTTTGTATACGCGAAGGGCTTTCTTAAATGGTGGTATGACTCATCATTATAAAAAAAGGTATTTACATTATTTTGCCTTAAGCTTGTCGGGCAGATTTGTCTAGTTTGGTTTAGTTTGAATTATCGTCGCACTAGAACTACACGAGGGCTATTGGCGACGGTCATCGTATTTTAGAACCACAGTCAAGTCACGAGCCGACACCTGAGTAGGCACCCAACGCAACCGTTAAGGGTGACATCGTACGCAGCGTTAGGACTTTGAAGGATATTTAACGTGCACTCCCTCCACCCGGGGTATTACTCGTCGGACATTTTTGGCTGCACGGGCCGTTTATAGGTTGGCAGTTATTTTGGCGATGCCCGGACCCGAACATGGGACCTTCCGCATGCTAGGCGAATGCCTAGCCGACTGGGCTCCCCAGCCCCGTCGTGCATATTTGAAAATGTGGATGTATTTTATTATATATTGGTAAAAAAATTTAATGATGCTACATTATTGCTTGATCGGTATTAAGGTCGAAGTATGTCACTTTAGGATAAATGAAATTGTGCACAATGATTTGACTGCGTGAAAATAGTAATTGAAGAAGATCGAGTTAAATTATTAAAGATCAAAACCCCAACAAAGATGACAAGAATTTGCATTAGAGAATCGAATGAAAATACAGTATGCCCTTCATAAGCAACCTTTAGTCCCGAAAAAAATATTTCAAAAGTTTTCCTTCAATTTATTTTGCTGATGAATAAATATTACAAAAACTTAGAGGTAGTTTAAGCACTTAAATAAGCAGTTATCGTATAGAGAAAAAACGATGGAAGGGAATTACGAATTAAGATTAGCAAAATTTTTCTTGGCTTATTTCAATGGTACAAAAACTGTTTAATAGTCAAGAATTGTTTTACCTATTTGTGTATCGCTTTTAACATCTTTCGAATGATGAGTTCAAGTCACAATTTTATTATTTCCTCAATATTTTTGGGTTATTACAAATAAAGCATCTTATTCTCGAATTATTTGTCGATCGATCGATATTTTTTATTAAAAAAAACAAAAACCGAAATTTATGACTTTTTCTGGTAAAAACAAGTATGGGAAACCCATTATTATTGTTTTTGTATTCTATTGTTTATGTAAACTATTATTTGTGTGGCATTAAACATTTCAAACAACTTCTCTAATTCTACTTTGTTCATTAAATATTTTACCGCCCCCCCCCCCAAAAAAAAATGCTTCTTGTAACACCACATTTTCTCAAAAACTAAAATTTTGGCCCTTATAATGATAAAGGGGGGCGGCCAGCGACCTATACTATTTTAAACTTTTCAGAGCTATACAAATTTATAGAATACCTGGATTTTGTATAATAAAAACGCATTAATTGTACGACGCCTCATAGCGTACTATTGATTTAAAAAAATATGATATTCTTTAGTATATTTAAGTTACAGAATAACAATTTAATAGCTTAGTGGACGAACGTGTTAAATGAAATTTGTAAAAAAAATTATATAATGAACATAATATTCCATCCTTTATATATAACGATAACAAGTTCCCCTTTTTCGTAAACTTAAAGTAAAGTATATTTTTTATCGTTTGCAAGAACGGTTTTTAACGCTTTTAAGTGCAATCGAAAAACTTTAAGCCTTGTTTTTACTTTTTTGTCACTTAGCACGTTCTTCGACCACTAAGCTCTTCAATTATCATCCATATTGAGTGTCAAATAACTATCTCGAAATAAGAAAGTTTGAAGTGATACCACTTTTAAAGCAAGACTTATGCCTGTCCTTGTGTGACAAATAAATTGTCTCAGCATAACGAATCTGAGACAACTTAAATACTATTGTGTTGATCGGCAGGTTGCTACTGTCGCAGCAACAATTCAAGGATTCTTATAAATTTACAGCACATTCATGGAAATAACTCGTTTATTTCAGACTTTGTAGACGTTAGACTTATTAACAGGGCCCCTTTCCAATTTTAAAACCATCCTAAATATTTTATCGTTATCTAAGAAACTGGTTAAAATACTAAGTTTAAGAAAAAGTCATTGTACAGTCAGCATTTTTTGACGTATTTATTTGGCTCGTATTTGATAGCTTTTCGAACGCACTGAATATGTCTTGAGTGGCAACAGAAATGCTGCATGAAAATAATTTCTTTCTCGAGCCTCGAATATTGAATCAATGTCACGTGGTAGCAGAGCACCATTCGGAGAATCGAAATGAAGGAATCAAAGCTGGAAGGGAATACGTCACCTGAAACAAGTCAATTAAAACTAAAAAAATTTATACAATTAAAAGTTAAAAAGTAGAGCTTTTTATTCATTTAAAGCCATTAACAACACATCCGAGAATTGCATACATATATTTTTTTAGATTCATCCAACTTTACCTTTTTTTCCTTTACTTTAGTGAGAGATATGTTGTTTACCACCTAAACAGTACTTTAAAATCGAGTTAGTATTACTGAAATGCTTCTGGTGAGCCTTTTACTTTAGTTCTTTGCCTTATACAAAACCTATGGTTACATCATACGTCAGTTAAGTGGGCAAAGTAGCTGAATGTAGTTTTCAATTTGTGTTACATTTATTTTAATCCAATACGTGTAAAAAAACAAGAAAAGTTCAAATGCAAGAATAATCTGATATTTAAATGACAATTTTGAACCTATTTAATTTTCTAAATTTCACGCAATAATATTTTTAACTGTAACCCTTTCATAGCTTATTTTTTCAACAAATCAAAACTGAACTAAAAATGTATGGCTTCTTTAACCAAAAATAAAATATCATAAAATAGATTATCGTAATTTAATGAAAAGAAAAAAAATATTGATAGCCATTTAGTTTGAAGATTACGTAACATTTATTTAACTTACCATATAAATGCGAAGGTGTTAAGTTTTTAGTATATATAGCATAAAAATGAAAAAAAATACAATTATCTTTGTAATTTTTATTGCAGACTTTCCTTTGTTTATGTCATTAGACTTATAGTACTATTGGTTAAAGTATTGAAATTTTGTTTCATGTTAATAAACAAACTGCATGTAAAGCCATTATAATATCCCTAAATTGTCACATTGTTGCTTTACATATTGACGTCAATATTGGCTTGTGTTTGGAAAAATCACTTAAACGCACATTTACTAAAAAGACTAATAGCTTCATTTGTACACGAATCGCTAAATATAAAAAGGGTCGTGACCACTAATAGATTAGACTAAATAGTTGGAAGAAAAGAAAGTGGTAGGTAAGTCTACAAAGGTTTTGATCAATTTTTACAATTCGCAATTCATAATTATATGATAAAAGTGACATAATTGAATGGTGGTTGAATCAAATAATGTAGAATTACTTGTTTTTATTAAAGATTCGCGGATCAAAAATTTATGTATCTTGATTTATTGGTCCGTTTTTAGCCTACTTTTTTTTTAATGCGAATTTTTTAAAAAAAAATAGGGAAAGTAGGTATTGGCATGATAGAGATATCGTCTGTCTGTACTTCCCCCCAACCAAATTGGATTCTATCCGCCTGATCTAAAATATTTTAGATTGCTATTTTGTTAGACCTACCTTTTATACTCTTTGTTTGACCTACCTTTTATACTCTTTGTTTGACCTACCTTTTATACTCTTTGTTTGTACGTCCGGACGGACAATGGACAATTACAGCGTTTTCCAGAAACATTTTTATTCGATTAAGCATATTAAAAAACCTCTAAAACTCAAGTATTTCTGGTTTTAAAGATGTATTGATTTTTTAATTTCATTTTTAAAGTTAGTGATACGTCACTCCTGTTCCTCTCTTAGCATAACAAATGACGTCACGGTTGGCTTTTTTTTTTGTTCTTGGCGTGTTATTTCGTATCACGTTTCCCTGTATCGCTTTTGAAACTGGGAAACGTGCTTTTATCTTTATTAAACTCTTAAAAAAGTTATGCTATTTTACAGAAACATGTCATGTTTATTCCAGTTAATTTCTTCAAACGTTGAACGATTTCACTCGACTATTCCGATCAATCCAACAGTCAATAGTTCTGCAATAGCTCATACGCGCTCTAGTGTGTGTATTTTAACTAACAACCAAACTTGGAACTAGCTGTTTAAATTCCTTGATATGAACTGATTAAAAATAATATTTTCTTCTTCTTTTGATGAGGTTTCGCAGAAATTGTAAGGTTTATTATTTTATAAAGTGTATTAAAGCATAGATCGAAACGTCGCCAAAAACATAACATTTAACGTCAGTGCTGTTTTCAGTGACGTACATTTTCATTTTTTTGACGTACAAATACATTTTTGTTGAAGTTAAACATATTTGTGAATATTTAAGCTTATATTCGGAATCTGCAGCTTCTAATGTACCAGAAAAACATATATATTCTGAATTTCGCGTTTCATGCAACTTGTCCATTCCTTACCATTTTGTTATTCTTTGTATAATACTCTGGTTAGTTTTAATTTACATTTCTTTTATTAACGTATAATTCTATGAAGTCGTAAATAATACAAATTATGCACAATGGTATCCATTGTGCGGCATTTATTTTTCTGAAAATATTTTAAAATAATACATTTAAAAGATTTTTAAAATGATACATCGTTTGCATGTTTTGGTATAGTTTTTCGAAAATTTCAAATTATCGTTCAAAAATAAAAAAATAAATTAAAATGATGTTATAATAATTTTGCTTAGGTTCAATAATGGACAAGTTGCATGAAACGCGAAATTCATAATATATATGTTTTTCTGGTACATTAGAAGCTGCAGATTCCGAATGTAAGGTTAAATATTCACAAATATGTTTAATTTCTACAAAAAATGCATTTGAAATTTGCCGAAAATGTACGTCACTGAAAACAGCTCTGACGTCAACTGTTATGTTTTTTGGCGATGTTTCGATCTATGCTGTAATACGCTTTATAAAATAGTAAACCTTACAATTTCTGCGAAACCTCATTAAAAGAAGAGGACAATATTATTTGTAACCAGTTCATATCAAGGAAATTAAACAGCTTGTTCCAAGTTTGGTTGTTAGTTAAAATACACACACTAGAGCGCGTATGAGCTATTGCAGAACTATTGAATCTGATCGGAATAGTCGAGTGAAATCGTTCAACGTTTGAAGAAATTAACTGGAATGAACATGACATGTTTCTATAAAATAGCATAACTTTTTAAAGAGTTTGATAAGGATGAAAGCACGTTTCACAGTTTCAAAAGCGATACAGTGAAACGTGATACGAAATAACACGCCAAGAACAAAAAAAAAGCCAACCGTGACGTCATCTGTTATGCTAAGAGAAGTTTAACAGGAGTGACGTATCATTCACTTTAAAAATGAATTTAAAAATAAATACATCTTTAAAACCAGAAATACTTGAGTTTTAGAGGTTTTTTAATATGCTTAATCGAATAAATATGCTTGTGGAAAACGCTGTAATTGTCCATTGAATCAGTTCAGGCGATATTTGGTTACAAATTTTTGAAGGCGTTACAGTTTGCATATTGTAGTTTATCCGAGGGTTTTTGTTATTTCTAAATATTTTGAAAATATCGAGTTAACATTTTTTTATATTGATACTTATTTAACCATAAGAAGCTCTCATTTTTTATGCTTTGGTAACAAAATACGCTAAAGGTTATTATTTACACGAATGTTAAATGTACTCCAAATGTTACGCCACGGAACGGATACAAGGATTTAACCTTTTTCTTCCATTTCCAGAGCCAGCGATTTTACATAATTCGTTCTTCTTTGAACTGCATATAAATTTAGCAAACTATAAAGAATACTATTTGAATTTGCGAATGAAAATAGCCAATTTTGGTCTTTAAAAGTTTTATTACAGTTAGTTTTAGTTAATTTTAGTCAGTTTACTACTAATTTAAAGCAACAGGAAAAGTAACATGATATTAGCTATTTCTTTTAAAACTTCTTGTTCATTATTAAGTGGCCGAAAACTATTAAAAATAAATACGATGGTTTCCCAGATAAGAAAAATTTAGATTTCAAAATGGAAAACAGAAACAGTTACTATGGAAAGAACAAACATATCACATAAATGTATTTTTTCATTCATAACGTGCTGCAACGTATCCCCCCCCCCCCCTTTTTTTTTTACCCTTCGCGCGTGTTGCCAAGGTTAGTTTAGGATTTAAACATTAAAAATATCGATACAATGACGTACTGACCCAAATAAATAAAACTATCAAGCGGGACAAAAATAGTGTTCGTTACAATATTTTTTCGGATAATGAACATTCTGATACATTCATACATTGGTATTTTACCGGCAATTTAGAAATGATGTTCTTAATTCTACAAATGTTAAAAGTATTTCCATAAATTGGAATTGGTTCTAGTTCCATATTTTCTTATATATTTTTATTGTTATAGAAAAAAACATTACAAGTTCAATGGAATGGCATACATAGACATTTAACTTAATACATAGACATTTTAACGAATTGTTCGTATGAAACTAGTAATTCGGTTTTGCAGAGGCACGTATTTGTAAACTTAAGGATGGAAACTTTTGAAAACAGTCATGTTGCTAATAATTTCATGTTGCTTCAAATTCAATATATATTGATGTACATATGTTTAAAAATAAATTTTCTTTAAATGTGTAGATTAATGTGTACATTAAAATAAGTAACAATTGAACCTGTTTCTGCGTCCAGCAAAAACATCATGTTTCGAGAAGCATTTTAGTAGTTTCATTAAAACAACAAGTTCGGAAAGATTTAAAATAACCAAATTTCCATTTTGTTTCATGTTCATAGAAATTCTTAAAGTACGGACAGACCGATTAAAATAAAAGTACAGCATATATTATCTGATTGTCTATTTATTCTTTCGAACAAAAAAAACGAATGTTTGAAAATCGGATGATCGAACAGAAGTTGAAAGGGGTATGGACAGATGGAATACCAAAAAAAAGTTTTAAAAAACAGACATACATCAGTTCAGAAAAATGAACAAAATGTAAGGTCTCTAACGTTATATCTTTAAAAAAAGAATATTTACAATTGGATGGTTAGAACATAATTTGGAAGGTTAGTTTATGAATTATCGTCGCACAAGAGCTACACACGGACTATTGGACACGGGCGTCGACGTGTCGTGTTCCATAAATAATAAAAACTCTAAATTAAATAAATAATTAAGACTAAATTTGGTTCTGATATAAAATTAACTGCTAATAAAACATCATAACACAACGATATGAATGTTTACTTCATATTTTCAAATGAACAAGACTGACTGACTGACATTGTAAAAGTATCCTCAAAAACCAAAATATAGGATATGGTTTTGTTAATTAACAATTCAATATCAAATGCATTTTATTGGTGAAGATTCGAAAAAAAACAATGAGGATTACTTATTACAATTATAAGAAATAAATACGTCAAATATCACATGCCATTTGTAATTACAGAAAACAGTTTATGCCCATATTTGATAAAATTCTAAAATTTTGAATATCTAATAGGTGTGTCTAAGATTATTAAGCATTGCGATTTCCTAGTGACAATCTTCAATTGCTCCAGTAAACCGATATATATATTTTTAATGATAAACAGAAAAAACTTCAAAATTCCAAAATACTAATTTAACATGAACAAGTGCAAAAGTTAACTCGAAATTTTGTGGTTCTGGACTAATTTACTTGCGTGGTCAGCCATGTGCAATTAGGCAAAGAAAATTTTAATGTACTTTCTATACCTTTCTTATACACATTTATTTTAAGATTTTGTTTTATGCACCTAACCATATTATGATTAATTTCAATTTATTGAAGAGTTACGCATTGTTTTGTTAAATTATAATGTATTTGAAAATTTAATGCGACACTAGTATGTATTTGATTATAGAAAGATTCAAATCGATAAAATAAAAACTTTGAGTTCATACAAAGAATAACAATATGGCTCTATAGTTGCAGAAATAAAAATTTATAAAGTTATATATATAAATTATTATATATACTTGAATACAACAAACAAAAGTTTTGCCTAACCTATTAAAATGAAAACTCTTAAGAACTATTTTAAATATATTAAAAAATACCTGGTAAATTAAAGCACTATAGAACATATTTAATAAATACGGAAAAGTACAGTAATCCAATGATTCAACGTTCGGTATTATTATACGATTCATTTAAAACAATTGTCTCACCAAAACTGTTGGTTTTACATATCTGTAACCATCTAGAAGTTAACCCTGGAACTTTTCTTTGATTATTTTAGAACTACTTGGCTAAATTTTTAATTAAATTTCTTCCGGCAACCCTTACGGAAAACCGAAACCTTTTGATAATTTATTACAGCCTCTCGTTATCCCCTTTAAGATTGCATAATGTAGTTGTATTTTTAAAAGTTAAATACTTAAGTAATCCAAGTCTCTGATATATTTCAATTATTTGAAGCATGTAAAATTATGCAGAAGTGTAAAATACAGCAGAGGCGCTATTATCAGAGTTTAATTGACGTTGAAAATTGGTAGAAAGTGGACACGCTAGTTAGTATTGAAGGAATTAACACTACATAAAAACTAGTGGCGCCATCTATCGTTGTAATTTTCAAAAATTATTGACTCGAAACAAGACTGAATAAGAATACGGACTGTGGCTTTAGTAAAAATCTAAAACAGATTGTATAAACTTATTTAAAAGTTAACTACATTTATTTTTGGTGTATAGATAATTTTTATTTGTAATTTCTATGGAATTTTAACGTATATGACCCATATGACTTTCATTTACTTTGGAAAAAGTAGAAGGTGAATCCGCTAGTACAGAAAGGATTAACATTACATAAAAAGTAGTGGCGCCATCTATTTGATATCTATCTCTACAAATAAAAATTCTAAAAGTTAAAATTAAATTTTTTTTGTCACAATCGAAATTTTAGTGCTGAATTCATTTTCCACTAACTTCATGAAACTTTCATTTAAACAAATTCGTTTAAAATTAAAAGAAATAATGCTTAGAGATAACGTTTATGAACTATGTTCTAAAACTGTTTTATGTTGCTCTTTTGAAGTGAAGTTCATTATATTAGGGTATGTACAATTAAAAATTACGTGAATATTCTTACCATTCTTCAAGGTGGATAAGTTGGAAACGGGTTTCTATGAGTTTCAAGTACAGTCCTATAGCTGAAATAGTTTTTTAAATTATAAACTTTGAGTAACATTATTCATTCCATAACTTCTGATTTTTAGTAGTCGTTACTTTTCACATTATTTAAATTGTTTTTATTTATTTAAAAATAAAATTAACTTAAAAATAGAAATTTAAAATTCATATATGAACGAAAAAAACAAGTAAACAATAAACATAAACAATAAGATAAAAATATGAAAGATTATAAACAAAATAAAAAAGAATCATTACGAATGAAATTTATAAAAAAAAAGAATGATTATGATGAAATAAATGAAAAGGAATGATTATGAATGAAATAAATGAAAAGGAATGATTATAAATGAAACAAATAAAAAGATTAAAAAAAACAAGAACAAACGTCTAATTTATTTTTCAGAAATAATTGAGATTTTTTTAAACAACTCCCACCCTTCCATTTTAAACTGATGACATTGGTACCAGGTTTTACGACAAGAAGCACAAAAGAAAATTCTACATTTAAACAAATGATATATTTGTTTTCCAAAATAAACTATCGGCTTCTGACAGATTAAGCCATTTGAAGACTCTGCATATCAGCATATCCCCCAAAACTGAGAGGCATTTTGCTGTGGTACCAAAATTTTATTTAATTTATTACCACACATTTCCTACTTAAAAATATAGCTGAAAATTTTCTATTAGAGGATTGACTTATTAATGGTATCGAGTTGATTAAATTGATAGTATTCCATTTTTGAAATATTTTCCGTGATAATACAGGGGAACATCCGTTTTTGTGCTTAGGATTTTAGAACTAATTTTAGTTACATTTTGGTCACTGAATCTTAATAAATAAGTTTCTTTTTTTTTTAATCTAACAACCTTATTTTGAGATATTTACTTTTTTGTGTCAAAGAAATCCTTGAAATCATAAAAGCAATATTTTAGTTTTGAAACATTATTTTAATGTACTATGCGTTTCTTACGCAGTTTTTAATTTCAAGTACGAATATGGTTCCCTTTTTTTCTAAACTTCCAGCGGTTTTGTCACATTAAGCCTTTTTTTGTTGTCTAAAAACGTTCTATCTTTCCACTTTCAGATAAAAAGTTATGTTGGGACAAATCCGTGGGAGGTTGAAAAACTGACACCTGATTTGTGTTCAGCATTATAAACTACCTGTAGCCCTGTGTAAATTTTCAAGAATACAATATAGTTTTTTAAAATATATTTTAAAAATAGTATTTTTATGTATTTTTAGATGTCCCCCTAGATGTACCAGTACCAGGTTCCAGCTGACCCCTCACGTAGTTTAGTTTTACTTTGAATTATCGTCTCACTAGAGCTACACGAGGGCTATTGGCGACGGGCGTCGTACTTTAGAACAACAGTCAAGTGACGAGCCGACACCCGAGTAGGCACCCAACGCAACCGTTAAGGGCGACATCGTACGCAGCGTTAGGACTTTGAAGGATATTTAACGTGCACTCCCTCCACACCCCCTCATGTAGAGCTCCAGATTAAAACAGCATTTAAATATGCATTCACCGTTTTGTATTTTTTTTCAGCATTTTTTTCTTAGTTTCAAAAAGAATTCAAAGTAATGAACTAAATGGTGTGATTTTATCTGGATAAGAGAGATTATAACTTTATGCAAATTTATAATATTTAAGAATTAGTGTTACAATACTACAGTTATGCTGAATTTTAAAAAACTCATATTGACAGAACTAAAATAAATTGATCAATTTTTAGTGTTATGAATTATAATGCGACTTTTCGTATGAAGTATATGAAGTATAAGGTAATGAGTGAACGATGAAAACATAATTTCCCTCTAATTAAACGAAATACGACCCAATGAAACGTAATCATCTTAATTTGAAAACAAGCCACATACTTATTTTCAATAAACATAAAATTAATCACTTATTGCCTCAAATCAAAATTTTAAAAAGAAAGTAAACAACATTTCATTCTAGAAACAAAACATTGGTGCCTATTAAACTTACACAAAATAAAATGGAATTAGTACACTTTCGAAAACAACTGCCCTTTAGGTATACTTTTTGTAAACAATGAACAGGTTCCGCTATACGTACACATCCCGCAGAGGTAAGTAAAGTATTTTGTTGATGCAAGTTAATAAATGTATAAGAACAAAATTTATTTTTCAGAACATCACATTAACCCACTTTGGAGATGTTCCTTAATTATTTTGTTGAAATTAAACTTAAAACACGTTTCAAAATATAAAGATGATCGAATGTATTTTTAAATACGTGCACTCATTTTATATTATTAAGATTTATTTTTTTAAGTACTGTTGCAAATAATAACCTAACAAAGATGTTAAAATCGGCCTTAGTCACAGAGGCTCACATTTTTTTTTATAGTATGTAACTACTCCAAATGAACTTTATTATTTGAATTACTAATTGTTTACATGTATTATTAGTATATTACATTATAAAATTAGAATAATTTTTAGATGATATTTTAAAAAACTATTTACTGAATAAATGTTTAAAAAAATCCTAACGGTTAACGTAAAATTCGGTTAACACGAAATGTTTTGTGGTGCTCCCTTCAAGTTCGTGTTAACGGGTTTCGACTGTATTAAAGCCATAGATATAGTTAAAGTATTAGATTGGCAGATCACGTGACCCCCAATGCTATGGACGGGACGCGCATGGAGGCCAAATAAGAGGGCAAAATGGCCAGTGTTGCTGCAACTTTAAGGAGATAAATACTCCGAAAAAATACCTTTTAATTCTAAAATTACAAAAAAATATCGTAAAAATACTAGCTGCATTTTGGAATCTTTTTAGTGACTTTAAATCCTTTTCTAGTATTTTTTCTGTAATTTTAGAATTAAATGGTATTTTTTCGTAGTATTTTTCTCCTTAAAGTGGCAGCAACACTGGCCATTTTGCCCTCTTATTTGGCCTCCTTGCACGTCCCGTAGTTAGCAATGGCGGTCACGTGATCTTCCAATCTAATACTTTGACTGTGATATCTGTGAGTAAAGTGAAACTATTCAATGAGCCGTTAAATGGGAAGGGTATTTAGCTTCCACAAACTTTTAATAACATCTCCTTTTCAGCTTCAAATGCTAGTAAAGTTATAGATATTCAATAACTAATGCAAGCTATTAGTCGATTACGAATAAATGACAAAGAAAAGGTAAAATTATTAAAGCAGGCTGAGAGACTACTTAACTTACACATTTTGAGCTTTAATTTATGAAGTATTATTTAAGCTTAAAGAGTTTTAATTAACACTATAGTAATATCCTTTTTTAATTTCAAATAATTTTCTGGGACACATTGAAATGCCTTAACATGGAACACATTGGTACGAAAAAAAATTGTGGTATTTCCTTAGTGGCCTTCTTTTCAAGGTATTTACTGTTCTTGAAAGAGAAATTTTGATGTGGGCTTGAACATACGATGTGAGGGTCCACAATAAGCCTAACACAGTGCGGTATCCAACTGTGCTATCTCATCGCCAATAGCGAGGGTTTTTTTTAAAAAGATGTTTGAAGTTTTTCAATTTAAAGATTCTCAAATTTGAGATTTCAAAGTATTTTTAGTGAGAATATTCTCACTATAAAATTGGAACACCCCCCTTTAAGTGTTTTATTTTTAGCAGTGTTTTCAAACTTGATATTTCAACATATTTTTTTTTTGAGAATATTGTTTTCCAACACTAAAATGAGAACATCATCTTTCTCATTTTAAAAAACTTAAGAACCTTTTAAACTCTCTAGTTTCAATTTTAACAGCATGATCATTCTTGTATTCTGTTGAGATTAATATGTTAGACATCACTATAAACTCATTTTGAGGATCCTGATGGGTTTTTGAATGAATGAAGACAGAAGACTTACCAACGAAGGTATATAACTCTCGCACTTTTCCAACGGTGGTATTTTCTCGATTTCAACACTCTCTCTACAACTCTTCACGCAGCAGTAAGTTCTCCCCATGTTACTCAACACACAATTACCGAGCTGTTCAATAAAGATTTAAGCAGATTTCACACCAAAGACTAATTTCATTGTGATCAAGAAGCGAACATTCCAAAAAAACGATCGTGAGTTTCAGAACCGCCATTATTCGCCGTTTATGAAACTAATTTTCTTCAAGACGAGTGCTCGCACAAAGGAAGGCATTTATTAATAAATAAAAAAATTCGATGCATGGACCGTTGCCATTCCACCGATCAAAATATTAACTAGTTTTTGGACCAAAAAGAACCTTTCTTCCGCCTGACCTGTTTTAGTCACTTTTTGTTCTGAAGTGATTCATCGATTAGGTGCTTAAGAATCTCATTGCGTGTTCTTTTGTACGAGAATTTATGATTCGAAGAAGATTCTTAAAATTTGTATCCGTTAGGTAAAAGGAATGCACGAATAATGTCTCGGTGCATATAATTGAGAACACCTCGATTTAATAACATATAATATAATTTAAAAAGCTTAAAAACGCCTTCACATTTAATTTAAAATTCCTTACAGTATAGTTAAAAATTATATGTATGTTATAAAGAGTTAAGTTTTCTTTGGTGAGCTATCTGTGTCTAAGTCTCAAGAATATTTTATCCGGAGAAAAGAGTTACTTCTAAGCAATACCTCTACTAAAATATTAAACTATATCTTCGGTATTATGAAAGGCATATTCTATATAGAGTTACGAAAGCTATAATATGTATAAGAAAAGTACGAGGCAAGTCAAAATGACTATAGCTATTACAAACGGCTTTAACTATTTAATAGAAAAGAATATATCGATAAGATTAACCTAGAATGTGAACTTCAATATGACATATGTGACTTTCTTTGGTAACACGAATAACATCTAGGAGGTAGTCCATTTCCCACCATGCATTCTACAACATTTGTTCAGCTATGACGCAAACACATTACAAAAGCGTACTTTGAGTTTAATTGTTTCGGGTATATGGCAGCACATACTCAGTCCGGTCTACTTCCAAATAACCCCAAACAAAAAAAATAGCAGCATGTCAAGTCCTGAGATATTGGTGGTCAAAAGCAGACGGCATCGTGGTTTACGAGAAAAAAAATTCAAGTTTTACATATCACTTAGTTTAAAAATGGGACTGTTATAGGTTCAAATGCCTTAACACTTGCATAAATTTTGCTTGAATGTACCAGTTATCGAAAAACAATTCCAGGTATATGAATGACTTAGAGCAGATTCCTGACTAATACAAGATTACATGATGTTTATGATTCTAAAATTTAATAAATTTATACTAGTGAATATTAATAGAATAATTTTTCTGTGCGTAATACTTTTTATGAATAATTAACTTTAATCGCATTTTTGTTGTATAAATTTTACTTACAATTTATTTTAACTTCTTCATAAATAACTTATATAATAACTATTTGCATAAACTATACCATATTATGCGATTATACTTTATTAAATATAATTTTATTCTCTTTCAGTGAAAAGAACCGGATGGGGTTAGCGTGGTCTTAATACCATTGCCTCAAAGCAGACCTTAGTACAAGACTAGTCATCAAACATAACAGAAGACTAACTTTCTAATACACTCTTAACTAAGTCCACAACCGAAGAGCTTAGAAGAACATTTTTGGAAAAATTAGGATTTTTGTATCAATGAACATGTTATTCCCTCCTTTATATATACAAAGATAACAAGATTCACTCTTTTCATAAACTTTAAGTATATTTTATACCTTTTTTAGTGCCGTTTTTAACGTATTTAAGGTGGTCCAACACGTTCGAACCACTTTTTTGAAAATATGAACTTGAAAACAACTTTAGTAGTATATTTGTGTGTATCTGAAAGATATAACTATATATAGCAAGTAAAATTTGGCATACATACCAAATTTTTTCAAATATGGTCATTTTATGCATGTTTTTTTGTCAAAAACTTCAATTAGACTAGAAAAAAACTGTTCGACCTATTAAGAAAATAAAACCACCAAGTTAAACTGTAAACTTATGTCTAGGGAATATACTTAAAACCAAAACATTTTATTTAAAAATAAAATTTTTATTAGTAGTCGAAAAAAGACAGTTTTCAACAGTTTTTACGGTGTGTCAAAATGATTAATAGGCCAAAATAAAATTTAAAAAAACATATTTCTTAAAAGTTTTTTAGGTTATTCTATAGACAACAATTTCTTAAATTAGTAGAAAAAAGAATTTTTTAAATTACTCAATAATTTTTTGAGTTATTTTTTTCCAACTGAAGCTATGAAAACTGAAGTGCGAGAAAAACGCATTTAAAGTTTCAACATCTGGCTGAATCTAGTGCTACTGACCTTTACTAAATTAATCACTACTTTTGTTCTATTGCGTCACAGTTAGAATGAAGACAGTTTTAGAAACAAGAAAATCTGGATAATCATATAAAAAAATAAATTTTTTTTCTTCCGAAAATTGCATTTTCAACGTGTGAGATACCTTAAGTGCAAACGAAAAACTTTAAAGTTTATTTTCTGTTTTTCACCTTTTTGTCACTTAAGCACGTTATTCCACTGAGCTCTTCAACTGAAAACGACAAACAAACGTAACAACGGTCCTCCAAGTAACCTCCGCTAGAAAAACGGCTTTCCAATTGCGTGACCGGCATGCCCAATGACGTAACAGGGTCCGCTTTTGATACCTTGGCCGGGGTCGGTGAACCCGAGGAACAACACACACCTAGGATGGGGGGTGCCGCCTTGGGTAGGATTCGAACAGGTGATGAGGATGAAAAGAAGCCTCTGGTGCTTTTTCATGTGTTTTTTAAGTGTTCTTCAGTTAGAGACCAGAATGGTTGTATTTGTTAGTTGAACTAACTCGTTAACGACAACTTAGTGAATACTATTAACATCTTCATTACCGAATAAAAACGTTGACTTAATTTTTTTAAAATTCGTTTTCTGTGTAACTTATTTGTTTTACATAAATTGTTCAGAACTATAGTTTTCATTTGTCATATATATTATTTATATAAACTTAAGCATGAAGCTCATTTTCGCGTGGTAAATACTCTTGCCAATCGGTGTTAAGGGGACGCGGTACCCAAAAATTGGTCAAAATATCGATTTTTCAGTTTTTACTTATTATTCACAATATATTTTTGAACATTTACTGGAAGTTTCATAATGATATCTTCTGTAGAAGTAAAAATTATTAAATATTTTCTGGAGTCATTCCTATAAGTTTGAATACGTATTTCATCTGCTTTCAACCTTTTTTCTCTGTTTCGCGTTTTTCAATTATTGTGTTTAATAAATCCCTAAGGCTTTTTTGCTAATTAAGTTAGAATTTTGAAATTTTTAACCTGTGTTCTTATATATATGGTGCACAAAATTGTGCATGGAATAAGGTCTACTATGTATAGTGTTTTTTTAATGTTGAATTCAATAATTTGAAAAAAAATTCTGATTTTCAGTATAAATGCACGTTATTTTTTAATTGTAGCTCACATTTTAAAATCCATGTACATTTCTTGAAGAAATAGTATTAAAAACAAATTATAAAAATTTGGTGAAGTTATTCTTAAAATTGAAAGAGGAGTAGCGTTTTAAGTTCAAAATTTTAACTTTTTTTTAAATAAATTAAAAACTACTTGTAAATATTTGTTTTTATTGCTAGAAAATGTTTATTTAGAATGAACATTAAATAAAACCAACATAATTTACAAATTAATGTTATTATATCTAGAAATGTTTTGGGTACCGCGTCCCCTTAATGAGTTAATGTAAAGTATAAAATAACTGACAACATCAATGAAATTGTATAGGAGAATGTGTAACAGTGCAACATAGTTTTGCTTGCTACAGGTGGAAAAGGGAGGTCGGAGATGAATATAATGTTTTGGAGTGTTTCATTTTTAGCTTTCACACTACGTTTATAACGTAAAAAGTGGAAGGTATTATAATCGTTCAGTCTGTCCGTCACCCACTTTCATAGCCCAAACTACAAATGCTACGGACAAGTGTGATACGTCAAAAAAAAATCAGCGCATCGAAATTAGAAAACATTGAAAATTTCAGAAAAGAATTCGAAGTACTTCAATTATTTAAAAAAAACTGCAAAATTTAATGCTCATTTAAAAAGCATAAGAAGCCATTTTTATTAGAATTAAATCGCCATTGCCATTCGCAACAATCGCTCGAGAAACTTTAGTTCTTATAGACAATAAATTAAAATAAATTTATTTTTGCGACATCGACCAGTTAGAAATGACGTCAAATATATTTCACTACGAGATTCTTTGTATGTTGATATGAAATATTTTCATTCTATTTAAAAGAGACGAATATTACATTTATTTTTTGAAATTCATTTTTGCAAACGATAAGTAATAATTATTGAATTTTCGAAATAAAATAAATGCAACTAGCCAAATTTAGCATGTAAATCTTTAATTTGAATTAATGCTGTGTTTGGCGCCTTTTTACCTGTTAAACACAACTGCTGTGTGGAAGCGGGTTAAGCGACAGATTCTGTTACAAACCTACTTGTTATGCGATTATAACTTTATTATTATTTAATATAATAAATGCCGTCCCTTATGATGTGAGCTTTGACAAGAAATTATTAGTGTAACATAACTTTAAGAGCAATGGCTTACTGGAGTTATTGAGTATTGAGGAATAAAGAGCAAATGGATTAATGATAAAATATACCATAGATACATTAGAAAGGACAGTAAGAGGTCATTTTTCGAATGGACCTGAATTGTCGCCCCTCGATAGATATTTACTCTTGATTTTTTTGCTTATCTTTCCACCAAAAATAATTTTTAAAAATCCATGCAGATATTTGGCCTTTTTAATATCAATTAATTCGAATAGTCTAACCGATTCACTAATTAAAAAAAATCGTGAAAGTGAATTAGCTTGTTTCCGGTGACGTATTTCCTCTCCCAGCTTTAATTTCTTTTCCTTCGATCGGTGCTCCCTTCCATTGGTACAATCCTTTATCTATCGTAATCATGGTTTGAGAAAGTATTTTTCATTTTATTCATTAGTTAGCATTTCTGTTGCCTTTCAAAACCTGAAACATGCAAAATGATCCTATTGGGAAAATTTGAAGTTTTGAATATTTTATGTAATCTATAATAGTCTAATACCTAACACAATAAAGGTTACTTTTGCAACAGAAACTATACAATGAACACAGTTTTAACAGTTTAGCTTTCAGTTTTTGTTTTTATTATCACCTCCAGTACCTTATCCAACTGTCTCAAAAGTAGTATATTTACTAAATTATCCAAAAATAAAAACATTGTATAAAACAAAAATAGTTTTTAAAAAAAAGTTCGTTAACAAAGGACGTGAGCAGGGAGGAGCTGCTCTTCTAAACGAACTGTGTTTGCACATCCCAATAAAACTTTATTAAAGAGAGGTATATTTCCTTATTTTTACAAAAACTTCTCACGTGCAACGATGGGATTGCAACACGGTATGTTTTGATGGTGCAATGCTTCTGTAGGGGCTGGGCACTGCGTTTCACACAAAAGAAAGTCCACTTTGATTTTAATGGATTCAACCATTAAATCATAGACTTTAAAAAACGTTTACTTTTGTCGAGTGTAATCTGGATTGCATCAGGGTCGTTGAGCTGAAGGGAATTGTAGTTTAAACCATACGAAATGAAGTTTTGAATATGGTTTTGTAACATAGCTCTTGCTCCAAAAAGAAAACCGTTGGTGAAAACTCTAAAAATGCATTATATAACTAAAAGAATAGGAGCTCAGTTCAAAAAATCCAATTGCAAAAAAATAGCAAAATACAGGCGAACCCTTAAACGACTGAGATAAGAGATCAGCATAACCGAGAATATTTTGCAGATAATTTTGAGTGATTCTCCCAAAAGTGCATAATTTCAGTTTGGTAGTTAGTTAAATTTTCAACAAAAATTTGACAAAAATAGAAAAGGTAGCATGTTAAGAATACTATGCAACATTCCTCCATAAACTTTAAACAATATTTTTCTACTAATTGTCCCCATAAAATATTTCAATTTTGGTCGGCAGTGGCAAAAAGTAATAAATACCCTTCTGTACATTGTGAATAAGGCTTGGGAAAACTACAACATATTTTTTAACAATGCAAAAGTATGTTGTATGTTATAAAACTAAAAAAAAACTATAAATCATAATAAAATAAATTTAAATGAAAGACAGTAGTGATAGTTTAAACTATATTCTTATTTTTCTAATAATTTAAAGCTTATAATTTACTTAAAAGTCCAAAGCAAGAACCAAAAACCTTATCTTTACATATGACATGGAATTTCAGTTGCACTAAGGATCACAATAATCGTTGCCCCCCGGTTTCGAATCCCGGATAGGGCATAGATATTTGTGTTGTCCCGAGTACATGCGGAGAACGTTCTCGTTAAATCTGTGGGCCCGTATGTCCTTTTGGTTTATAAAACAAGGGATTTAGAAGGAAAGGCATGATTATTCGGGTTATAATGAGATCACTGCGTTTTGATGTCATTGTTTCTTTTTAGCAGCGTAGTTATATCAGATTAGTTCTAAGTATACTTTCCACAAATTTCTAATGTTGCCCAGCCCGTATGGTGGTTTCGACTCTCTCTCTCATTAAGCGAGTGGACCCGGGTTCGAATCCCAGATAAGGCATGGATATTTTTTTCCTAGTACATGCGGAGAACGGGCTCCTTAAATCTGTGTGTCCGAAAGTCCTTTGGGTGGTCATAGCGTAGTTAAATGGGTGCAGGTTGTCTAGAGAAAAATGCCCCACTCCTGCAGTGACGTGCCTAAATTGAGACGGTGGCGAAATCACGCAGCAAAAGTCAAACTTCCAACCATCATGGGTGCTCAAAAGTGCCAATGGAAGCTACTGCACCCCTTCTGCCTTCCAAAAAAAGGTATGCCCTGGAGGCACGCAACAACAACATCACAATGATCAAAACAAAGTCAATGGACCAAACTATTGTGACCATGGTTTACCAAAGGAGAAAATCATGACCATGGTCAAATTCCCAGACGCTTACCTGCTCCATATGCGAGGATTAAATGTTACCGTGTCACTCCGCAAGGCTAAACAAAGCCTAAATTAAGCGCGTTTCAGCGGTTGATGATAATGATACCTATCGAAACAAATGGTTCTTTTGTCTAGGAAGTTTTATTACAAACACACGAACAAAAGGTATTACGGTTTTGTTACGCACGTGAGCGGATTTTTAAAACTGTCCGTTTTAACGGATCATTTCACATTAGAAATAGGAGGGGTTGAATTTTTTTTCTATCCTCTAAGCAAATAAAAACAACAATGTGTTGGGTTTTTTTACAAATGGTTAGTTCAATGCAAAATTACCGCTTCTGTAGGATAAGTCACGTGTGTTAAAGTTATTATTTACAACTTTTAACATTACATAAAAAAATATAGAGGAATAGTGGATCTACACTTACTCCAACTAAATAATGTAATTTGTTTTATTTATTTTTTCAAATTTAAATGCCTATTTTAACTTGTGACTTGCACAACAAAAATCTTCAATTACATGGAAGTAGCCGTAAGACATCCAGTTTTAAAATCAGTTGTATTTAAATTTTTTCAGCTATCCGTATTAATATATATGTTACAGTTAAGACAATAAAACAGATTAAGCAAAGTTAAGTTTAATCATATTACTCCAAAAAATATGTCTAAAAATATATATCTTCAAAATATTCTTTAATGAAAAGGGGCTTTGAATTTTTTTTTATGGAACAAATATACTTTGGTTACACTTCTACTTAAATCTAACACAAATCTAGGGGTCACTGCCAAATCGGAAATCCGATAATAAATTTAGCTGCATAAAAAATTTACGCAAAAATATAAACCATCAAGTATGCATATATAGTCTTCAAAAATATAATTAAATGAAATACCTTATGCTTGAAATAGATGATAAATACCTTATTCATTAAAAAAGATGTTTAGTTTTCAAACTCTATTTGTTGGTATTCAAGTTATCCACAAAAGCAACAACACTGTGAAAAAAAGTTATGTCTACCATACATATTTCGTTTATCCTTAGAAAAATTGTGGAGTAAGCTATTTAAACACAAAAAATACGTGAGGATCCTTCCATAAAAGTATGTGGGGGGAGGGGGAATCCGGGGAAATCATAGTTAACAATGTTTATATGAAACATTTAATACAAAACCAATTTTAATTATATTCTCTTATAATGATTCCTATTTTGTAATTTACACAAATTTGAATTATATTAATAGAATTACAAACAAATAAATTTCACAAAGGAACCACAATAACAAAGTTCACAAAAGTACTTTACCTTTCAAGCTACACTAAATAATTAATAATCAAATATGGTGAAATCCAAATTTACACAAAACAGTGCTAAAACGGTTAGTGGGAAATAAATCATGTATAAAATGATTTCGAAAAATAAGATTCGATTATATAAACTCAATTAACTTTTAATGGCATCAAATAAAAGCGAATCTAACCAAATCTAGGTTATGAAACCCGATAATTCGCCAATTTTCTATGTTTCACGACAAATTCGTCGACCGAAATTTATCATTTTTGTAATGGTGGTGAAATGAAATTTTAACGCTTTTGTTTACTGAAGTTAAGATAAGAAATGATCGATTTTGTGACGTACCTTGCGAATGTAATAGCAAAATCGCTTAATGCGCGCATATTTGAATATTGTATTGCATATTCAGTACAGTTATGAGATCTTCAGATACAACTTATATTTTTATGTATAAAAAACCTATTATATATGATACAGTATGTCATCAAAAATAAACCCGAATCAAAGTAATACGAATAATACGAAAATACGAATGAAAGGATTTGTTAAAAAATAAAAGTCTCGAAGCATGGATTTCTTTGTTCTTTAATTTTGTATATCTATCATAATTATGTATATCTATCATTGCAATTTAGAATTTTTATTTTATGAAATGCAAATTGGTTAATTTGCTCTTCTAAAACTTAGCAAAAACATTTAGAAATCAAATTTGAAACAGTTCCTTAAATTTCTTTTTAAAATTCTTTTTAGAAACTACGTTTTAGAATATTAAACATATTTAAACTTCAAAGCATCGATAAGAAATTTATTGTGTTCAATGAAACAGTGAAAAAATGTATTCGGTATATAAAGTTTTACTTTTAAACAAACTATAATAAACTTTAAATATGACGACTAACATCGAATAAGATTAAATTGATATGTTATCACATAAAGAATTTCTATATTAAAATTTCTGAAAACTAATTATCAAATTTTATTTTCTAACTATTTATCGAACCGGTAATTTTAAAACAATATAAAAAGTCTTAGTATACATTGGAACAAACTCCTTAAGATGTGTATGTAGGAATGTCGAATTTGGGTCGAATTTAAGGTACGCTTTTAAGTTTCCAGGTAGTCTTGCGACATGGCGCCATTTGCAATCTGTCACAACCTACTTTAGATGGTTGTGACAGGAATCGCTCTTTCGACAGAGTGCTCAAGATGCAGTGACACACGTTGCTTTGTGTCGCTTTAAAATAACAGAAATTAATTTCAAAGTAATTAAGAGACGTGGAGTATGTAGTTGCCATAGATATCAGTTAAAGTATTAGATTGGCAGATCACGTGACCTCCAATGCTAACGACGGGACGCGCATGGCGACCAGAATAAGAGGGCAAATGAGCCAGTATTGCCACCACATTAAGGACAAAAATACTACGAAAAAATACCATTTAATTCTAAAATTAAAAGTACTATCTGCATTTTGGAATCTTTTTAGTGACTTTTAAAAAAACGTGAAACGCTTTTTTAGTATTTTTATGGTATTTTTTTGTAATTTTAGAATTAAACGGTATTTTCTCGTAGTATTTTTCTCCTTAATGTGGTGGCAACACTGGCCCATTTGCCCTCTTATTCTGGTCTCCATGCGTGTCCCGTCGTTAGCATTGGAGGTCACGTGATCTGCAAATCTAATACTTTAACTATGATATCTATGGTAGTTGCTAAACTCGCATTCTACAAAGTCCGACTAAGGTATAAGGCCCAGCCCGTCCATTGGAGGCTGAAAGATTGAATTGAAGGATCGAAGCTTAAGATTTAAAAAGGTCTTTCGTAAAAATACAAGATATTACTATTCTGATTGAAAATCAACTATATGAAATACAAGGAAATGGTTTAAATTATTCTTAGTAGCAAAAGATACTTGAATTTTATTTTTAAAAAAATTTCTTAAAAATATAATATAGATAAATTTTAATAGACATCCTAAACTATTTTAGATGTATCAGTAAATAGACTTTTGTTCAGTCACTAAAGTAATTGTTTTTGAAGTGTGTTTAATAACTGTTCTTGGATTTTTCTGCATTAACGATATGTGTTTTGATAGAACAGTAATTGCATAAAAGCGAAATATGTAACGACAAGATTATTGGAAATTTTGCATATTTTTTTAACTTTATTAACATTGATTTTAGCTTCCACACTACGTTTATAACGTAAAAAGTGGAAGGTATTATAATCGTTCAGTCCGCCCGTCCGTCTGTCCGTCTGTCACCCACTTTCACAGAAAGAACTACAAGTCCCACAGACAATTGGAAAACGTCATTTTGAAGCAAAACAAGTAGGTTTGTTACAGAATCTGTCACTTAAACCGCTTCCACACAACATTTGTGCTCAACAGGAAACAAACTATTTATACACCTCAGAAAGAAATTCGCCAAACCGAGCCTTTAACTAGTTGTAATTAAACATTTAAATGATAAAATTAATTATTTTCATTAATCTTCTTTCTCAGATTTAAAAAATTAGACTTTATCGTTTGCTTAATTTGTTTGAAGTTCGAAGAATAATAATGTAATTTTTTTTTAATAAATATCTTTGTGTCGCCACAATTACATTTACATTTCTTTCGAAATTCAGTCATTTATCGTTTGTTAAATTAATTTACAGTTCGAAAAATATATAATTAGTGCAATTGATGCTTTAAAAATAAAAGCGAAACTTTGCATATTTTTTATGCCAAGTTAGAATTCTCTATGCATCTTTCTTCATACATATATAATAAACCATCAAAAGAACTCTTTGTGATATTACAAAATCCAAACTGAATTATATCACATAAATAAATATTTTTATTTTTATTTCAAATAAAGTTTAACGAAATTGCAACAGTGAAAATATTGAATAAAAATGGAATTTTCATGTTATTTCAATGTAGATTAAAATTTTAGTTATTTAAATTTAAAATAAACTTCTAATTCCGTCTGTCACCCACTTTCACAGAAAGAACCACAAGTCCCACAGACAATTGGAAAACGTCATTTTGAAGCAAAAAATCAGATTAGGCTACATTTCAAATTTCATTAAAAAATTTAAATTAGAAGTTTATTTAAAATTTAAATAACTAAAAAGTTAATCTACATTGAAATAACATGTAAATCCATTTTTATTCAATATTTTCAACTGTTGCCATTTCGTTAAACATACGAGAAACTTTTTTAAAATAAAAATAAAAGCTTTGAAAGTATATTTATTTATGCGATATAATTCAGTTTTGGATTGTTGTAATATCACAAAGAGTTCTGTTGATGGTTTATTATATATGTATGAAGAAAGATGTATAGAGAATTCTAACTTGGCATAAAAATATGCATAGTTTCGCTTTTATTTTTAAAGCATCAATTGCACTAATTATATATGTTTCGAACTGTAAATTAATTTAACAAACGATAAATAACTGAATTTTCGAAAGAAATGTAAATGGTAAATTGTGGCGACACAAAGATATTTATTAAAAAAGATTACATTATTATTCTTCGAACTTCAAACAAATTAAGCAAACGATAAAGTCTAGTTATTAAATATGAGAAAGAAGATTAAACTGAAAATAATTTATTTTTAATCATTTAAATGTTTTAATTACAACTAGCTACAAGCTAAGGCTCTTTTTGCAATTCTTTCTAGTTAAATTCTGTTTCTGTTCCAATGTGTTAAGCGTTAGTGACAGATTTGTAACAATATGTCCAACTTCGTTCATATAATCGAATATAAAATACTTTTAAAAAAAATTTAATATAAATTCGATTAACTTAATAGTTTTAGCGAAAAACGAATCTGGCCAAATCTATGTTATAAAACCCAATACATCGCCAATATTTTGTTCACGACTAAGTTTAGCACGTAATTTATCATTTTATAATGGCGGTGAAATGAAAATGTCATCAAATCAAAGCGTCTTCTTGTCTTTCTATTGTCTATAAAAGAAGCTGAAATATGGTTAAATAGTTATTTGTATATTAATTCGAAATAAGGTTATAATATTGCTAATTAATGACACATAATTTGCTGCTTTGACCATATGTGACTATGAATGGGCTATACTAATTTAAAGCCCAGAGAAAAGTCTTGTATTTGTGAATCACAGTTACATGAATTACAGAATATATTTTTAACAAAGAAACGAAATATATTTTAATTTCAATCTATCTATAGTGCTCTTAACTGCTTTTATTTTTTAATTATATAACGGTAGTTATGAATTACATTTTAATTTATGTTTTTAAATTAAATAAAAAAGTATATAAAAGCTCTTTCAAGAGCATTAATGACAATTAAAGTTTTGTATTACCGTTAAGTTGATAGACACTTCATAATAACAAGTTGTACAAAATAGATTTATTTCAGTGATGAATAGAAAAGTGAGTGATACTGACTGATTGAATTCATAATAAAAAAAACTGATTCTTGGAGTGATTGAATCATAATAATATGAAATACTGATGAATTTTTTAAAGGTATAAAGGCACATAAAACATCTAGCTTATTATAAATTTGCATATAGGCAAAACCTTCAAACAAAATAGAACAAAGCATCAAATTAAACTTTGACATAAATATACGGTTGTTTAAACCTTGAATTTCACAAAAATGTCTGTTTTAAACAATTATGTTCAAATAGGAACCCTTTTCAAAACAATAACAAGTAGGTTTGTAACAGAATCTGTCCTTAACCCGCTTCCACACAAAAGTTGTGTTAAACAGGTAAAAAGGCGCCAAACACAGCATTAATTCTATATTAAACATTTACATGTTAAATTTGGCTAGTTTTATTTATTTTATTTCGAAAATTCAATATTTATTACTTATCGTTTGCAAATAATAATTTATATTTCAAAGAATAAATATGTAATAAATCCTCGCTTTTAAATAGAATGAAAATATTTCATATCAACATACAAAGAATCTCGTAGTGAAATTAATTTGACATCTTTTCAAACTGATCGATGTCGCAAAAATAAATTTATTTTAATTTATTGTCTAAAAGAATTAAGTTTCTAGGGCGATTGTTGCGAATGGCAATGGTGATTTAATTCTAATAACAAACAGGGCCTTTAGCTCAAAATTAACTATTAATTCAAAATTAACTATTTTCATTAATATTCTTTCAGATTAATATTATTTAGTTGCTAAATTTGTTTGTAGTTCGAAGAATAATGATGTAATCTTTTTTAATAAATATTTTTGTGTTCGCACAATTCAATTTACATTTATTTAAAATTATTATTTATAGTGTTAAATTAATTTACAGTTAAAAAAATTACTAATTTAGTACATTGAGGGCTTAAAATAAAAGCGAAGCTTTGCATATTTTTTTAATACCAAGTTAGAATTTTCTATGCATCTTTCTTCATACATATATAATAAACCATCAAAAGAACTCCATTGTGATATTACAACAATCCAAACTGAATTACATCAATAAATAAATATTCTTTCAAAAGTTTTTTTTTTATTTTAAATAAAGTTTCTCGTACGTTTAATGAAATGGCAACAGTGAAAATCTTTAATAATAAAAACAGCCGTGTCTCGCTCCAATAGATACGAATCTGAAAAAGTGCGGCCGCTTTTTTTTATATCCAGGGCATGCGCAGTAAAGAAAAATGACGTCATTTGACGGTTTTTATAAACTTGACTGCCAAAGTCAATTTTTTTTTAATTTAAATTTAATTTTCGAACTAAATTATACTGGAAGTAGCTATCTCGTGTCAACATACATCTACTTCTGAAATCAATACTGATGATGAGGGTTGGTGAGCATGCGAAGAAATTAATCTTCGAATATATTAATTTTCGTTTCAACATTTATTATCGTTTGCTAATAAAAATCAAATCGAGAGTTTTAATTTTACACTTCCACTAAAAGAAAGACTTGGGAATAGCATTCATCATGTACGGAAGAGAAGTTAAACATTTTTATTGCTATATCATTTACGATTAAATAACTAATTATGAACTTTTCGAATAATTGTGTTCGTTTTTAAAAGTTTCATTCTATCAGACAAAAAATTTTGAAAATGATCAAATTTCATTTTTTTTTTATAAAAATCTTTTATTTCCTTTCATAAAACAAAAGATGATGCACAACTTTTAAATTTTCTTATGTTTATATCTCTTATAGACTGCTCGAAAGCTATTATTTTAATTAATTGGATTATTTTTAATTTCTCTAGTAAATCTAATTTGTGTTTTATCATAGTAACAGAAAAGTGAAAAATGGGCAATTCTTGTGTTCTGTGTCGGCGGACTTCACGGATAAATAAAACGTTATTTAAGAAATTATTTATGAAGAATGATTTTCTTTTAAACGATATTGTAAATAAATTTTATTTAAAATTATTAATTTTATTTTTCAATTAAAACCAAATGTTTCCCTTTCTCCAAACCGTCAATAACAAAATGAATAAATACTAATATAATATAAATGCATTTTCGAAGGAGAATATAAAATTGTATACCAAATGCATTTTTACTCCTAAAAATAATACTTAAATTTCATACTGTTTACATTCGTTTACCACACCTTCCTCCAAATAAAATAAATAGAAAAATAACAGTCGCTAACATAGACTGGCAGTTGCCTCACTTTCCTAAGTATTTTGGTCTATCCAGTAACATTTATAGATCGATGAAATCGCTGAAAGAATTGGAGCCAAGTAAAAGCGCCAAATTAGAAAAGAAGCCAAATAGTTTACCGCCTAGTTTTTGGCAACGGCCGCGTTTTCTTAACATTGAGCGAGACACGGCTGAATGTATGTATGTGTCTCATACACTCTTAAACTAGACATCTGTTCGACTCGTAACTTGGCACAAATGCGTAGTTCATACTTAGATTATGAGTTTTGAACTTTCAGGTTTCAAAATGTTCTATTTTTAGATAAAATTAGAATTTTCTGAAAAAACTACACCACTTTGGCTCAAATCCGATCATTTTTTTTCCTTTCCTGATGAAATCTGCTGAAAAAATTAAATAAAACTTTTAACGAAAATAATTAAAATTGAAAATGTTTATTTTATTCTGTTGCCATTACCTTCAGAAGCTAAATTCATTATTTGAAAAATAATTGACATGTTTCAAGTGACGTAATTCCGTCAGTCTCCATTGCCGTATTTTATTGTGGGTTTATTTGATGATTTTTTAATAGATTTTTCATTTTTCTGTTAACTGCATGCATGCATGCATGTTTAAGCAATAAATGTATAGTTAAGCTATTACTGAACTATGATGGTTAATAAAGGCCATCGCACAAGGCTGCATTTTAGGTTTTGTCTTTATTTTCGCCAAACCTTGCCAAACTCGCCAATTATTACTAAAACTCGCCAAGTGGGCAATTTCTTTTATAAATAATTTATAAGCTGGTTGGTTGTTCGAAGGTCATTGTGTTAGAGCTGTATAACGGGTGTGTTTTAGCTATGTCTATTGTCTCGCCATGTTTCCAAAACGCGCCAACTGAGAAAAAAGTTTTATCATTTGAGGGAATTGTGATGATATTATGAGTGCATTTATAGCGTATATTTCATTTTCGAATTTTAAGGCAATGAAGCGGGATATTATCCTTCATAACGAGCGGGAACTATAACATAACTTTATGATCCTATGACAGGTTATATGGTACCTGGATCGATTTGATATTTTTCTAGTATTGAATAAAAATGGAATTTGCGCGTTATTTCAATGTAGATTAAATTTTTAGTTATTTAAATTTTAAATACACTTCTAATTACATTTTTTAAATGAAATTTAGAATGAAGCCTAATCAGATTTTTTTGCTTCAAAATGACGTATCCCACTTGTATGTGGAACTTGTGGTTCTCTCTGTGAAACTGGGTGACGGACAGACAGACGGACTGAACGATTATAAAACCTTCCACTTTTTACTTTATAAACGTAGTGTGGAAGCTAAAATAAAATTCAGGATTTATAAACTTATTTGAGATCGCAATATAATCGATTGTAAATTTGGAATTTGATAAATTAAAAAAATGTCTAGTTTTTATAAATAAAATAGGATGGTGTAACGAAGTTTAGTAAGTAGTTAGGAAATATTTTTTATACCTTTAACCTCTTCTTTGATGAAAACATTCCTATGCATATATTCTCTATAAAAAAAACATTTTTCAAACAATTATGCTTTGCAAGTAATTTTGAAAAGTTAGTTTAACATTTGCTGAGGGTCAGGTAAATTTAGTTGAATTTGAGGTTTTGATTGTTAAAAGTACACATTTTTGATATGCAATGAATAAACAAGCGCTATATTAGTTTTTTTTTAATTTATAGACAATTTTATAACTATTGTTTTAATCCAAAATGTTCAATTGAATTAGCTGTTAAAAAACTGTTTTTCAAAAACCTCCGAAATCTTCGGGACCCTCGTTGTATGTCAGTTTTCAATACAAGCAATAAATCAGCTGCTTCGGTTTTGGTAATTTTTGAAAGATTGAACATTCTAGTTTATAATAAAAATAATTAGTATTAAGATAAATTGAAGTTGTGAAATGAATTCTATACAAAGGTCCACGTATGAGTACCTCTGGAACGGAGAAGTTAAATAAAGTGCATAAAATAAGTATAAACGCATTCAATATTAATCTACGTTAATATGTATTTAATAGGCGACTAAAACAACTAATTACAATAATTAAAACATTCGTTAAACGAATATTTCATTAGATAAGCATAAAAAACAATTCTACAAGACAATGAGGAACTGTCATGCCTATTGTTTCCAGAAACCTATAAATCCGGTTATAGCAGTAAAAAGCGCAATAACTCATTACAAATCGGAAACCTTTAAAACCCCATTAACTTTCCATTTTCGCAATGAAGTGAGTCAGTTTTAAGGGCCCATTTTTTAAGACAGTAATTTGTAACTTCATTAACGTTTACTTTTGTAATGTTTTTTATGAGCTTTTTTGTTAGTCACAACATCCGTAGCGTAGGTGTGTCAATTGTCGCATGTTTTATAAATTGTATGGACTTAATTCTATAATTGTTTGCGCCACATAAATGTGGAGGACCGTTCACGGATTTTTTTAAAACTTGCAATTGAGAGACTATTTTGTATTTTTTACCACAAAAAACTATTGCATACTCTCACTCAGAATTTGAACACTACGGCGAGTGGATTTGTATTTAATTATCTTCGCACTAGAGGGCTATTGCTGAAGTTAGTCATAATTTACAACCACAGTCAAGTAACGAGTAGACACCTCAGGCAACCAACGCAACTTTTAAGGGCGACATCTTACGCAGCATCGGGACTTTGAACATATTTAACGCATACTCCATCTACACGGTGTATTATTCGTTGGACTTTTTGCATATACAGACAGTTTATAGGTCGGCAGCTATTTATTAAATTATTTCGTGCGAGAAATTGCAAACAATTTTTCTGTCACAAACCAGTTTTAATCGTATAAATCAAGTTCTCTACATTTTATGCAAGTTAATAAAATTGCTCTATCCATTGACAATTGAAAATATTTGTCTCAATTACTTTTCTAAACATTGACATTTTCTGTTGGTTTTTATGCTCTTTAAATTGACGTCTCTTTATGGACTATATAAACCTAACCGAATTTGGTCAGAAAATGCTATTGTCTGTGGATCATTACATCATGGGTGCGGTCACAACATAATTTCTTTTAAAAGTTATCCATTGTTCTATTATTTTTGCTCTTTAAATAAGCTTTTAAGCAATTTCAAACAATTTAACAATTGTACAAAACAGTGAGTCCATTCCGGTTAATTGTTTTCTTTAATAGACTCATTCGATTTTATCACTTTTGCTCAAAACATTTAATTACTATTTCGAAATCTTACATCTCGTAAGCATAGGCTGTGTCCATTAAATAAGAGGATTACTTTATGAAAAGCGAAAACAGCAAAGTTTTGATTTTCAAAAAGTATTACTAGTTGCTGCATTGTTAAATTAAATTGATTAACAATGATACCAGTAATTTTTTTAATAATAATTTTAACTAAAAGGATTCGATGGAAAATTAAATTAAATACTTTTGGAAAAAACAAATTTCCAATTTTAAGTACTTTTATAAGCTTTGAAATATTTTCAATAATTTGTTCTTTTTCAAATAAACTCCACGGACCATAACAATTATAAAATCAAATCAAATTAAGACAGAAATATTTTTGATAGCTCGTAATTCTACTTAAATTTTAAAATATCAGTAGTAAATTAATTGTGGAAAGTAACTTATGGCAATTAGTAATCAGATGGTTTTAATATTAGAATAAATAAATATACAAAATACAATGTACTTAATAAGTTTTGATCCATATAAGAATAGAGAATATGTTTCTTAAAAATAAACTAACATGGTTATATAATATATAGTACAAAACTTCCAAACATACGTTTGAAACAGTGACTTAACATTTTATTTTGGAAAATGAAATATTAAATTAAACTACAGTAATCGAACTCCCAGACTCAACTGAAGTTGAGTTTAATTTACGTCTCACTAGAGATTAACAAGGGCTATTCATAGACTCGAGATAAAATGGGGGCGGCGTATTTAGATTTTTAGAGTTAAAGAGGGTTTGAAGATCAAGGCTGAAGGGATTTATTTTAGAAGCTACCAAATTATGAAACAGTCTTCTTTGTGTATTGATGTGGAACTAGTCACTTGAACGTGACCCATATTTTTTAGTTCAATATTTTATGCGTTAACTCTTGAAGAGAGAAGATTTTGAAAGACAAAAACTTTAAAGAATACTAGGCATTAGAGGTTTAATAAAAAAAATATAGAAAAAAACACTACATTTTTTCTTGTTTTTCAAGTAAACACGAACGACAATTTGGAATCACAATCTTCAAATTTTCATTAATGTCATCTAATGAGTAATTTAGCAAAGTTTTCGTAAAATTTTGGAAACTAAATTTAATTAAGGAAAGTTCTAACTTCGATAACAATATCGATAATCTCGTAATCTCATATCTTTGATATCATCGTTGAAGAAATTATTAAAATACGAGGTAACACATTAAACTAGCGCTACAGACAGCTAGACATTTCAATGAGTTGCAAAATTTGTGATAATTGATAAGAGATTTTATCGGCAACTTTTTTGTACACTAAGGTACGATTCGCATATTACTATGCTGGAAAAATTTGATTTTAAAAAATAAGTTAAAAGTTTTTGAATAGAAAGTGTAGCGTTGTGAAACTTAATATGTTTCGGAAAAACTTAATAAAACTTTAAATAAAAACTCACCGGCTAAAAACAGTACTCTCTAAATAAAAAAACCCGCAAACAGGTGACTTCTGAAATCCACTTATTTTCGAACGTCAAACAATTGATTTCTGGCTCAACAATTCATTCGAAAAGAACAAAAAACACGGCTCCAACTCACTCAACTGAGAACGATTACTATTACCATTGGAAAATTCGCGCTCTGCACTTTCACTGACCATCGCACCAGTGCGCATGCTTCATCCGATATTTTGGTTGATGGCAGTTGCTATGGTTACTCGTTTCAAATGAACGCACTTTAGTTAATGTTCATTAATAACATTATACATTGGCAAAAACTTTTTTTTTTTCAATTGTATGCTGTTTATTGGGAAAAAGTTGTTACAATTAATTGAGGTTTCACCGAGGTTTTTTTTATATGATTGATTCGTTAATGCGCGAATGGCACAATAAGCTTGTTGCGCTTTTCGATTGTTTTTTTACATTGTTTTTTTTAACTAACTTTCTTAGTAGGTAGATATGGTTGATTTATATTTGTTGAATTATTGGTGCACTAGCGCTGAAAATTTGTTTATATGGTGTTGCAAGGTATGATTTGAAGAAAACTTTTAGTTAGTTAGGTTGAATATAGTCGCACAAGAGCGTCACGATAACTACACTGTAAAAAATCTGTTGTTTTTAGAGTAAAATACCATATTTTTTACAGTTAAAAACTGTTCTTTAGAAAAACAGTTTATAACTGTTTTCACCTTTAACTGTAACTTTGATGTGGCCCGTCCGTGGCCGAGTGGTTAAGGCATCAGCCTAGAGATTCAACCCTTTCAGGAGTGCGGGGGTCCGAATCCCACCTACTGCCAGTCATCCTATAAATAGGATCTGTGCTGGAAATAGTAGAAAAATCCTCAATTCATCCCGTATGAGCTCGAGTACACTGGGACATCAGACATGCTCGTTAAACCTATGGAGTCCAAAGTCCCGACGGCATTAGCGTACGATGTCGCTCGAAGTTCCGTTGGGGGCCCGCTCAGGTGTCGACCTCGTCGCTTGACCAGGATTCGAAATTACGAGTCGTTATTGGCTGTGTTAAAGCTACCAAATTAGGAGGTAAGAAATAGACAACAATGACATAGTAATTTTAGCAGGGAGAAACTGCTAAATTAATAGTTTTTCCCTGTTAAATTAACAGTTTTTCCATTTTAATTTAACTGTTTTCCCGTGCTAAACTAACAGTTTATCCCTGTTAAAATTACAGTTTTCCTGTAAGAAAATTACAGTTTTAAACTGTTAAAAAACAGTTATTAACTGACGTCCCAGTTGACAGTTTTTATCTGTAAAAACAACAGGTTTTTTTTACAGTGTATTGGCGACGGGAGTCAGATTTTAGAGCGCCACAATTAATTGGCGAGACTACGCTGAATAGACACCCACCACAACTTGAGGAATAAACACCACGACATCAAAAATTTAGTTGAGTTGAATTTTCGTCGCACTAGGGCTACATGATGGATATTAGCGGAGGTCGCCTTAATTATAAACCACAGTCAAGTGACAAGCCGTAGGAACCAAACAACTTTCATGAAAGAAGTTTAAAGAATAGTATCGATCTATATGATAGATCATACATAAAAGCATTAATTTTTTTCGACAAAAATAAATATTTCATTTTTTATGTAATTGGCTTGTTTCAGGTGACGTAGTCCTTCTAGCTTTCATACGTGCATTTCCTTCGATCGGTGCATTGATTGGTGCTATGTTCTTACGTGACATTGATTCACAAATCGATGCTAAAAAAAGAATTTATTTTAATTTTGCATTTCTGTTAACTCTCAATACCTGAAAAACGCGACCATGATCAAGCACACAAGCCGGAATATATCTGTACCTACCCTACCCTACGCGACCATTATAATTCATTTTAATAATATTTTGGGTTAAATTGTCATAGCTTCCCTCTAGAGCTGCATATGTATTGCGTATGAAGGAAAATTTTTCCGTTGTTTTAAATCACACACGTAACATCCGGAAAAATAATTTTGTTATTGGTACTTTGGTTGGTTGGGAGACACATAATTTCAGGCTTGTGTGCTTAGTCACAAAGACCCGCTTATAAACCTTCGTCAAGAAGGACGGACACGACGTACACACACATACAAGACAGATGCTGCCATCTATCGCCACCTCCACAATTTAGACATGTCCCTGAAGGGGAAGGAAATAGTCTCCAGGGACCTGTACCCGTGGTAAACTGCGCAATGAACAACCACAGGACTTTCGGACCCAACAGATTTAACGAGCACGTACTTCGCGTGGTATAGCACGTACTATACTCGGTGGGTCTTCAGAGGTGTCGAGACTCGATCGCGGGACCGAGATATTACCACTAGGCTTCGCACGGCCCCTTGGTACTTTGTCTCATGTCAAATAATATACATATACAAGAAAAGATAGCCAAATACCCCGAAAACTAATAATCGCAAAGTATGAATAACTTACTGTGACTTTTGTATAAATTTGCTTTAATGTTTATTTACAAAGATGTGCAAGTATTTACCCAAATAACTTTTTTTGATTCAAGGTTCTTATTAAAGTAGAATTTATGAAGAGGGTAGGAGAAAAAAAAAACCTATTTCATAAATAATTATTGATCAGCAGCCTGGAGTTGTGTTACGGCAAAACTGTGCAATATATTGCTGTAGCCGTCCAGAAAGTCTATTAAAACACATTCAAATAATAAACTCTTATGTACCTTCTATAGAATTGACTGCACCAACTATGGCTTTTGGAAAATGCATCAATTTACACTTGTCTACTATTTTAGTCAAGTAACTAAGTATTCAATCACAAAATGTGCAACAACTTTTATGAAAGGAACATAAATTGATCGGCGACAGCGATTTGTGCAATTGATGAATTGATTTTCAATAAAGTTATTTAATACCACAATAAATCAAATGTGACGTTGGTGTAATGGGGACGCTTTTTCAGCCGCAAAAAAAGTTTATAAAATTTAATATTTCGTTATCAACCAATCATTGTTATTATTTCATTAAAAATTGCCAGCGACGCGTTTACAATAGCGTTAGAAGCGGTCCGCCTGTGGCCCAAGATTGCTAGGGCCCCAAATTTCAAATAATAACAAATGCCTAGACTTACAACTGTTTGCATACAAACATAATAAATAATAATTGACCACCGAATTGTCACCTCTGCACTAAAAAGGATAAAAATGTGCTAGGAAATATGATGGACAGATAGCCTTAGCGATTCTGACATCGAATCAGATGAAACAAAAAATTGATTCGACGAGGTGATAACGAATTTTCAAAGAAATGAAGGAAAAAAAGTTGTATATGGAAAATAAGTATGTAAATATAAGTTCTTTTTTCAGCCCGATTGCGTCCTAGCCATTTCATTCCCAAAAAAGTGGAGGGAGAATCCCATTTACAACTGGTTCATCCTTCACATGCTTTTATTGTACAAGTATTAAGATTTTTTAATTCTAATTTCTGTTTGGGAGGGGGGCGAGAGCCCAATTCGGAAGCCGCCTATGGCCCCAACATCCATAAACGCGTCACTGAAAATTGCTCAATTTCAGAAATATGGAAGACGTCGACAGGTCGCGATGATTTATCGCGCATCAGTTCTGCTCCCTAACATAAAAAGATATCTCGAAATTATAGAAAAGGGTTTAAAAAGTTCATTTTTTATCAAATAAAAAACTACAATTTTATATGGAATTTTGTATTTTCTACAATAGTATTTTTTATTCGATTTTTCAAAGCGTGGTAAAAATTAGTAAAGTCAGTGCTCTTATAGAGACTAAAAACTCTTTCTGTCGCTTCTAAATACCTTAGCATTACTTTTTCGTTAGATATAAATTGGCCTTTTTCAGGGTTCTGCGTTTTGGATTGTTATTTTACTTCTAATGTGTAGTAACGTATCCCAGTTTCTATCATCCACTATTAAATTAAAAAAAATAACTGCTTACGTTCGTCTCTCTATTTTTCCCATAACATTATTGTGAAATGTAAATATTTTGCGGCAAAGGAGAAAGACAAAAGAACATAATAAAATTGTCGTTTCATAATTTCCCAAACATGAAAAATGTATTTCATTGATTTCAATTTACATAGACACATTCGTATAGTAGTTCTAAACTTATAAAGCTAACTTCATATCGGTTTCAATCAGTAGATTACAACATTTATAATTGAATAAATGGAAGACCTATTTTTTTTTCAAAAACATTTGTATACATATTACGGAATATTTTAAATTACAGTTCTTGCTTAATAAAAATTTATATATATTTCCCAATTTAAATCAAACCTCAGGTCAGAATATTTATTATGCATTTAAACACATTACAGTAAGCTAAGCCAGATAATATCACCCTCACATGTATAGAAATTACACTGTTTTCTTTTAAGCTGGACATCAACAATTCCAACTTGTTTTCCAAATAACTAAAAGTTGTTTATAAGAACTTAAATAATAAACCACATTTCGTAAGTCAACACTGACATACTCACACATTACCATACAATTTAAATAAAGTAATGTGACTCCTTTCCTGTTTCTCGAAAGATCTCTTAACGAGATATAATCCGATGGAGATGACTCTGGGAATTATTCCACAATCGCCATTTCGAACCTTTTTTTATGTTCCTCAGCAGTGGGTCGGCGTTCCGATTTTTAAAAGGAAACGTTGTACATGTTCATTTTTAAAAACGCTTGCTCACTGCTTTGATTCTGAGTAATTTCTGAATTGTATAGCGGCGTAGTGGCTGAGAAGTATTACTTGCCCCATGCCCGCCTCATAAGCCCAAGTTTGCTTGTTCGTGCTCCGGCTGAGTCGCCAGATTTTCTTGGATGGGAAAATCGAGGGCACGCATGTAATATGGTTATATGGCATATTAAAGATACCTTGAGTACCCATTTGTCTTGGATTCTCTCGGCAAAATTAAATCTCAGCATACGGTAACATCCACAAAAAGCTCAGATTCATTGTATTCTGAGAATCAAAATTGGTAGCGAGAGTAGCCTAAATGATGTCACAAGAAATGGCTCTCAGTTATGGGGAATATGCAGAGTATGCAAAGGCTTAGCGCCAACAAAGCAGCCCCATTGAAAAAAAAGTGTTGAATTGTCTGTTTAAGCAAAAATTTATGAGTCAACTTTGATGTTTCGCCTACGATGAAGTTAGTGAACTTATCTTAACCACAATCGGAAAAATATTAGTATTACAAGCACATAGAGCTCAGATTAATTGTAATCTTACTGTCAAAATTTGTAGTGAGAGCCACTTAGAATGATGCCTCAAAAAAGATGGCTCTCAGTTTCGGGGCATTGGCAAAGTCTTCAAAAGATAATAAAGAGAGAACTTCAAGATTCTAATAATCCGCCAAATGCAGCTTCATTGGTAAAAAAAATCAAGCTTTCAGAAATATCAAATCTGAAATTCCTTTTAAGAAAAGATTCAATTTGCATTATCACGTTCAATACATTTAATTTAATATGCCAATTCCCGTTACAAAATTAGACATTGACAGACTTGAAGGTTTTCCTACTGATAAATAGATCTTCACGACAGTAAACGGTTAACTAACACTAAATAAAGCAACAATATCTCTTTCATTTTGGTTATAGAATAAAATTATAAATGCATAAAACTAATAAATGTTAAATTAAACGGTTTCATGTCTGGCTTTCCAACATTTTCTTCGTAGAATCTTAAAACTAGCAATTGCTAAAGCTTTGATTGTTGATTCTTTAACACCCTTAGCCACATTCCGATGCAATTCTTTTTAATGTTCCGAAAAGGTGATGTTAATCCATTTTACTGCCTTCATTAAAAACATCTGTGCCACCAAAATAATGCTATTTAAACTAATTCTCATTTGTAGCCTCTGAACATTCAAAATGTCGAAATTGGGTTCTCAAAAAACTAGGGAGAGTTATCTAATGTACATGGCTTGTTGTAAGTAATATCTTCTTGATAAAAAACACCACTGGCAGTATAAATAAAAAAATTATGTGTAAGTTATGTAGAAAGTTATGTAGAAAGTTTTATGTTCTTATAATTTAATTTTAAAAAAAATCAATTATTTCCTAAATATTTTTTGAAATAGAATTAATAGGCTTAATAGAACTTTTAATTTTATCCGTTAATTTCCTTTTCATGTTTGGAGTAATTTTTTACAAGCATATATCGTGTTGTGAAACTGGTAATCCGCTTTTCACGTCCTCTTTGTAGCCCCCAGAACTTTTCAGTCAAAAAATAATTTACTTCATAAAGATAAACCAATTTGCAATTAGATCAAATACTTTTACATCAACTCATGTCCAAAATTATCTTTACAAGAATTTTTTCAGATTTTCAGGGTTTTTTTCAGATCACAAGTGTTACAGTAACGAATGTGGTATCTTTTAACTAAAGCCTATACTCTGACTCTCATTTTGCTGTAAGTGTCGTATTGCTGATGCCCTATTTGAGCCAGCCACTAAACTCAGAAAGCATGCAACCATAGATATCATAGTTAAAGTATTAGATTGACAGATCACGTGACCTCCAATGCTAACGACGGAACGCGCACGGAGACCAGAATAAGAGGGAAATGGAGCCAGTGTTGCCACCAGTTTTAGGAGAAAAACACTATGAAAAAAATACCATTTAATTCTAAAATTACAAAAACATACCATAAAATACTAGCAAAGCGTTTCACGTTTTTTTTTAAAGTCACTAAAAAGATTCTAAAATGCAGCTAAAATTTTTATGGTATTGTTTTGTAATTTTAGAATTAAATGGTATTTTTTCGTAGTGTTTCTCTCCTAAAACTGGTGGCAACACTGGCCCCATTGCCCTCTTATTCTGGTCTCCATGCGCGCCCCGTCGTTAGCATTTGAGGTCACGTGATCTGCCAATCTAATGCTTTAACTATGATATCTATGCATGCAACACATATTGGTCAACTGTGATTGTTAAAATGCTTCAAATGAGTATTTCAGTTGAAACAATTTTAATTTTTATTTTTTATTCAAATCTTCAAAAGTATTTCAGATGATAGTCAGGCTATGTTATCTATAGTGAATTTTACATATGAACCTAAATACACTGCAAAAAAAATTTACTGAAATTAACGGGAAAAGTACCGGCAGCAGAGTTGCCGGGACTTTCCCGTTTCGTTAAGAATTTTCCCGTGTATTTACAGAAGTTCCGTTTCTTATTTCTCCGTTTTTAAAATTTTCCATTTTGCATTTTCCCATGTTTCTACTTAAGTTCCGTTTCTTATTTCTCCGTTATTAAAATTTTCCATTTTGCATTTTCCCATGTTTCTACTTAAGTTCCGTTTCTTATTTCTCCGTTATTAAAATTTTCCATTTTGCATTTTCCCGTATTTCTACTTAAGTTTCGTTTCTTATTTCTCCGTTATTAAAATTTTCCATTTTGCATTTCCCCGTACAGGTAAGGTAAGGTAATCGTTTCCGGCTGCCTATTTCTAGCCTCCTTTAGGAGCTTCAACACAGCCAATAACGCCTCGTAATTTAGAACTCTGGTCAAGTCACGAGGTCGACACCTGAGCGGGCACCCAACGGAACTTCGAGCGACATCGTACGCTAACCCCGTCGAGACTTTGAACTCCACAGATTTAACGAGCACGTCTGTCCCAGTGTACTCGGGCCCATCCGTGAATTGAGGATTTTCTACTATTTGCAGCACAGATCCGATTTATAGGATGACTGGCAGTAGGTGGGATTCGAACCCCCGCACTCCTGAGAAGGTTGAATCTCTAGGCTGATGCCCTAACCACTCGGCTACAGACGGGCCTGGTAATACAGGTATTTGGGGATGTTCGAGTTTCGATGTGTGTATTCTTAGTGCATTATCACCAATTCTACGATAGGGTAATAAAAGTATGGCAGCTCCTAAAAACGGGAAAATTCCGTTTTCGTCTCTTCGCTCGTGGTTTACGGACATTTTCCGTTTTAGAAGGAAAAACCCGTTTTCAGTCGTTACGGGAAAGTTCAGTTAAAATCAGTAATTTTTTCTCCTGAAATTTCAGGTTTTTTTTAACAGTGTATATAAATGGATGAAATTGACTTATAATATTCATTTTAAGGAAGGCTTACGATTGCGTATTTTTAGCTAGTAACTTCTAGAAAATTAACTATTGAACAATTTTATTTACTTTCACAATTAATTAATAAAGGGTCCAAAACGATACAAACATTTTAGTTGGGGTTGATTTCAGAGTCATTTAACGAAAACGAGTGACAAAAACCCAAGTCTGGGAAACTTAAAATTGGTTATCGAAATGACCATACCTTCAAAATTGTTACATGTAATAAAAGAATGATGCTAACTCATTTCTAGGAACATGTCGATTAGTTCCCTATCGCTTAGCACGACCCAACCATCACGACACTTTTGAAAAAAATCCCAAGAACTTTTTATCAAAAGCCGAGTAAAATGTTCTGCGTATCTCGCCCATTTGAATGCACGCTTTTCTGTTATTCAATCAATAGAAGTTGTTTACCGAGCACTTCTCATAATAAGATCGTTGACATTTCAGAGAAATGGTCCGACAAGCCTTGCCCTGTCGATAAAAGCACAGACAAAGCTTTCTTTTATATATTTTTGATCAATAATCAGCTTGAAAAGACAAAAAACAACAGGGCGTGGGTTGTAAATATGGATGGTAGTTTATTTTCTAGCTACAGGGTAGTTATACAGAGTTACCTCTATTATTATTTGTAATACAATGGAGGTTATATTTAGATCGTTTTTACTAAATATAAATATCTATGTTTAGTATTTTAATAGGATAGTTAACAATTTAATGTTTGGAGGAGCTTTGAAATTTGAATTTTAGAACCACATTTTCAGTAAATTTAGATCTTATAGGAATAAATTTTGCATACGATGCTTTTTCTGTTTTTTTTTGTAATTTTATATTAATGCGTATTATACCATTGTATCATTAATAAATTCATTATACCTTTGCAATTTTTAGTACAAAGTTTTCAATGAATAACAATTGCACTTTAAACTCATGTCAGTGACAGGAATTATGAATAGAAATTAGTTCGTTAGTTTTTACCATTTTCTATTATAGAGAACTAAACATGGAAAATATAAAATTATTGTGCAATGGTAATGTTTCTAGAGTTAAGTGGCAACTGTACCACATGAATGAAAATAATGTCTCGACTGTTTAATAAATAAAGTGGGTGGAGCTAACCGCGCCATACCACCAATCACCAAATCCACCAATGAAATCTAGGAATAAAAACAAGAATGAACTAAGCCACATCAAACAAGCCAATTGTAAAAATTCATTTTCACAGATCAATATTGTTTACGAAAAATCATCACTTTTAAATGTCAAATTAAATATCTAAACAAACACCGGAATTAATTTTAATTAATTTATGATCCTTTTTCGTCTTTTCTTGAACGAATTTGTTCAAGGATAGAATTATACCGATTGTACTAACGCTAATATCCAATTACAAACTCAGGTATAGGTGAAAAATGAAAGCATTTTCATAAAGAATAAAATAGTGAGTTTTACAAAATGATTTTACTCGAAGTAAATTTCTGATAAAGTGTTAAAATATAAAGAGCTATCTATAGTGTATACACAAATATTAAAGGTATATTATCAAGTTAGTTTTATACATGGATTAGTTAAAATTTGCAACTATGCATTCAAATTACTTTTTACATTACAAAATCTGATGAAATTCGTTTGACATAGATATTAAACTGCATGACAGAGCGTTTTGTTTCGTAGACTTTTTAACTGTACATTGGAATGTTCGCACCATGGAATGTTATGAATCGCACCATGGAATGTTATTTCAATATTTTTACGCAAAAAATAATCGCAGAACGTATAATGTTATGTTTACTACTAATTGTATACAATACTACCCATAAAAACATATTATTTAATAAAGAGAGACACAAAAAATAAATACATCAAAACATTGAAATTATATTGTGCTTCTTTTAAATTTATTTTTTAACGAAATCTGGAAGTATATGAGTGTATATATTTATTATGTAAAATGTAAGGTGTTTTACACATGTTTTTTTGCCTAACAAGGTTATATTTAGAGAAGTATAACTTTAAAAATTTCTATACTATACACTTTGCAATTGTATATGTCAAACATCTAATACAATGATAAACCAAAATATATAAGTTATATATAAGTTAAATAAAATAATTAAGTAAAACATTTTACAATGTTGAAGCTAAAAAACATGTTTTTTTTATTTAAGGCAAAATTTTATTGAGCCAACTTTTACGGAGTCCGTTATATACAATGAAAGTTTAGTTTCTTTTCAGCCCATGCATTTGACCTTGTAAAAAGTAGTTTTTTGAACAGTATAACCTGTCATTTTCCGAAGTATGCAATAAGGTTATTGACTTTATTTTCTTTCACAATTTTTTTTCTTCCATAACTGCTTACGGACTAACTGAGAAGTTTAAGTAACCCACTCTATACGTGATTTTCTGTTTATATGTTACAAAAGTAGTTCAGTCTTTTTGGAGAAACTTTAGATCTCTGATAATCTATTTTGTTTTCTAGACGGATATTAACTATTTAATCAATCTCTAAAATGCATGGTGTCTTGCACTTTACAACGATCAATACTAAAAGTTTACTGTAAAACATTTTGACATTTACCTATATAAAATCTAATTTAATAAAAACTACATAAGCTTTTTTTAAACATTCAATACTTTGTGTTTATAATAAATTTGCATTGTAAAATGAGTTTATCTTTTTTGTAGGGTAGGGTAGGTACATATATATTCCAGCTTGTTTGCTTGATCAGAGATCCGCTTATAAGCCTTCGTCAAGTAAGACAGACACAGAAAGAATTTTTACTGTCACAGAGAAAGGAAAGTACACCCAGGGCGAAGGCGGGCATCGAACCCGCATCCGTTACAGCGCGCAGACGGCTAGCGTAATGGTCTGCAATCCAAACCACTCGGCCATTCGGGCCCTAAGCATGGTGCCTTACACTTTACAACGATCAATACTAAGAGTTTACTGTAAGCATGGTGTCTTACACTTTACAACGATCAATACTAAAAGTTTACTGTAAGCATGGTGTCTTACACTTTACAACGATCAATACTAAAAGTTTACTGTAAGCATGGTGCCTTACACTTTACAACGATCAATACTAAAAGTTTACTGTAAGCATGGTGCCTTACACTTTACAACGATCAATACTAAAAGTTTACTGTACGCATAGTGTCCTACACTTTACAACGATCAATACTAAAAGTTACTGTAAGCATGGTGTCTACACTTTACAACGATCAATACTAAAAGTTTACTGTAAGCATGGTGCCTTACACTTTACAACGATCAATACTAAAGTTTACTGTAAGCATGGTGCCTTACACTTTACAACGATCAATACTAAAAGTTTACTGTAAGAATAGTGTCCTACACTTTACAACGATCAATACTAAAAGTTTACTGTAAGCATGGTGTCTTACACTTTACAACGATCAATACTAAAGTTTACTGTACGCATGGGGTCTTACACTTTACAACGATCAATACTAAGAGTTTACTGTAAGCATGGTGTCTTACACTTTACAGCGATCAATACTAAAAGTTTTTTCTGTAAGCAATGTGTCCCTAACTTTACAACGATCAATATAAAAGTTTACTGTAAGCATGTGCTTACACTTTACAACGATCAATACTACAAGTTTTACTGTAAGATGGTGCCTTACACTTTACAACGATCAATACTAAAAGTTTACTGTAAGCATATTTCCTACACTTTACAACGATCAATACTAAAAGTTTACTGTAAGCATGGTGTCTTACCTTTAAAACGATCAATCTAAAAGGTTTACTGTATTAACATTTTGACATTTACCTTTATTAAATCTAATTTAATAAAAAACATAAGCTTTTTTTAAAACATTCAATACTTTGTGTTTATTATAAATTTGCAATTGTAAAATGAGTTTATCTTTTTTGTTAAACGTAACATTACGAAAATTAAGGATAACATTTTATTGCTTAATTTTAAAAAGACCTACACCATCTACAAAAAAAAAACTACATCTCTAAAAATAAGCCTTTAATAATTCATGAATTTCATTGTTATCAATTAAAATTTCGAAAAAAATAATTTTCTTTTAATGAATAATTGAAACATGTTTAGTAAATGCAAACAATCAATTGTGATCAATTGTTGTGCTGTCACAAAATCCATTATTTTAATACTTTTTATTGCAGTCATAAATATATTGATTGGGGATGGAAAGATTTCCGGAAAAACGACATTAATAACAAAACAATTTTTATAGCAGAAATAATTAAAAATTACAAATTGTATACAATATATTTTTTAATGTTGCCAAGTTTTGTTGCAAAAAGGTTCAGTTGCAAAACTCACATTTTACAAAATATAACTAAGGTATAAGATTCTTTGGTGACTTTTGTTGATAAAGAATAACCATAAGATAGAACCGCAAAAATACTATTATAAATTAAATTGTTAAGACGAAAGGCGAAGAAGAGCATCCTTGAAATGATAAAACATTTTCTGTGAATAACATTATATGGACAAGGCTGTAAAGAGAGATCGGTGACATCTTTTTGCAAGTAGTCTAGTTTTAGTATATTATTCGTTTAGCTGACATCGAATACTATTACAATGTAAAACATAGTTTAATTTATTTACAATCTGCATTGATACTGCGTACTATTGTTGATAGAATCCCATTATGTATGAAATGAAAGGTTATTTATAAATTAAAATACTGTATTCACACAGTAACAATGAAGAAAAATATATTTTAAGTCGTTATTTAGTTTAAGAGGTGTCTAACTGGGAATCTAAACACTTAAAAATATTAAGATTTAAATATCTCGAACTCTCTGCAAGTATTTCCTTTGTCTCCTAAATGACTTTTGTCAATTTAAATTAAAAGATGATTTGTTGCTTGGCAGAACTAATGGTTTTTTTTTTGCTACACACAAGGGCTGATTAGATGAGACATTATCTAAATACAGCAGATTCTTAAAAGTCTTAAGAGTTCTGAAGAGTAAATTCGTCTATAAAGGAGCGTAATTCCAACTAACGGTCTTTTATAATTTAATTGGGATAATTCATGATAAATTATCGTAAGAAAAAGTTTAATAATAAAATAATACTGCATTAATCGTGCGGATGAAATACCAAGAACCATTTAATGTGATTAAAATTGGAGGCCAATCGAAACTCGAAAAATTTACAAATGTACTTTAGTACCAATCCCTAAAAACATTCTATAAATAAAATTAAAAAATACAAAAATAAACAAATTGCAAAAAAATTCTTAATAAGATCCCCCAGCACAAACAACTATAAACTAATCAGCAAACTGTACCACGCCATCAAAATAATAATAAAAAAAACAGAAACATACCATATTCTCACTAATCCCAAAATATCAGCAATATCTCTTGGAAGCACACACAAACAGAGAACAAAGCATATAAAAACTACGCGGCTATGTCTGATCACATCCCGAAAGGTTTGTGAGACTTTCCCTCGTAGCCTGTTGGTGGACTACCTCTTAACTTCCTGTTGTTGGCAAGAGATCCGAAGTAGGCAGAGACAAGTTGGTAGATGTTACGGGAGAGTGGTTAGGCCATGTTTCTGTTGTTGGTTGGAGGATTGACCGGTCTTAAGAAGGAACGAGGTCCTATGTAACAGAATTAGTACGTTTATTGGTTGTTTAAGTGATAATCGTACCCCTGTACGACTCTTGCCCCTACATTATTCCTGTTCTGTTGTTGTTTGGAGGATTGGCCGGCCTTTTAGAAGAAACAGGGCCCTGTAAGAGATGTCTGTAGTAATGTTCCTTCTCGGGAGTCAGAAATGTGGTTGTTCCATAGAACAGAATTCGTACTTTTATAGGTTGTTTAAATGTTACCCCCAGAGCCTTATCTACCATAAAGCCCGGAACTAGGACCCCTAAATTGTAGTTTCTATTATGCTAAATACTGAAGACCCCCGAAATTTCATTATTTTTTTTTAAAAGTCTGAGGCCACACTTTGTTTTTAGCTTGACGTTAACTCAGATTTGGCCTAAAGTGATTGGTTTGACAATGTTATAAGAAAGCCGATGAAATGGTAGCAAAATGTATTATACATTGGCCAACTAGCACTATCATTGCGGCAATCATACACACCATTTTCCATAAAAGGCCCCCAAAATTTGTTGTTCCTATGGTCATCAGAACAGGGTTGATTCTTTTGAGTTTTTCTAGATCAGACCTATGTTACCCATGTACATTATTCCTGTTCTGTTGTGGTGTGGAAGGTTTACCGACCTTATAAGGGAGGAGGTCTTATGCCTTACAAGGCCTCTGATCTAGGAAAACTCAGACTATAGGTACAAAAAATATTGGGGGGGGGGGGTCTTTTCGGAAACTGTCGTATATGATTGCCCGTAATATTGGTGCAATTTACCGATGTATCACATTTTTAGCTCCCATTTTATCGACTCCATCATAACGTCGATCAAGCCAATCACGTTAGGTCAATGTCTGAGTCAAAGGCAAACTAGGAATTAAGTAGCTTCTCAGAAAAGTTTAAAATTTACTGGAGTTTTGGAGTCTGCAGTATTTACCATAATAGAAACTAAAATTTAGGGTCCCCTGAGCCTAATGGGCCTTATAGTAGAACAGGACCTACCTGTGAGAGATATCCATTACGGTGTTTCTTCTCAGGAGTCAAGTTTGACGAAAAGTGTAATTCTTTGGGTTTTTGTATTAATACTCTTTGACATTTTCTCTAAAGTGAACAATGTAAAACCGAAAGTTGTAGGTGTTCGTTGCATAAGACTACCTAAAAATTGAAACTTGATTTGTTTAAATTTGACCACATCTGGAAACGATGTAAAAATATGAAGACCATAGTAATGAGCAGATTGTGTAAATCAAATTAAGTTACAAGAAAAACGAATTCTCAAAACTTAAAGTTAACGTTTTTATTCGATAAGGTATGTGTTAATTGGTATTTCCAAATGAGTCGTTCATGTGTTAAAAGCCCTACTTCCGTTCATAAAACGCAACAGGTACAAAATCACAAGTAGAAACACTAAAAGCTAATTTTATTTGGTAAGAAATTTGTTAATGATAATCCTAAACGGGTCGTTAATGGATTAAAAGCTTTACTTCCTTTCATAAAAAATCAACAAGTACAAAATCACAACAACACACACTTAAAGTTAACGTTTTTATTCGGTAAAAAATGTGTTAATGGTATTCCAAAAGGGGTCGTTAATGGTTTAAAACCCCTACTCCATTCATAAAAAGCAACAATTACAAAATCACAAGAACCCACACTTACAGTTAAAGTTTTTATTCGGTGAGAAAGGTGTTATAAAGGTATTCCCAGATGGTTCGTTAATGGTTTAAAATCCCTACTTACGTTCATAAAAGGCAGTAAGTACAAAATCACAAGAACACACACTTATAGTTAACGTTTTCATTAGGTAAGAAATGTGTTAATGGTATTCCCAAATGGGTAGTTAATGGTTTAAAAGTCTTACTTCGTTCATAAAAAGCAACAGGTACAAAATCACGAGTACAAACACTTAACGCTAATTTTATTTGGTAAAGAAGTTGCAAATGGTATGCAAAATTGGGTCGTTATATATAATAGGTTAAAAACTCTAACTTCCGTTCATAAAAAGCAACAAGTACAAAGCACAAGTACATACACTTACAGTTAACGTTTTTATTTTGTAAGAAATGTGTTAATGGTATTCTCAAATGGGTCGTTAATGGGTTTAACTAATGGGCCCTACTTCCGTTTATAAAAAAGCAACAGTTACAAAATCACAAAAACCCACATTTACAGTTAACGCTTTTATTTGGTAAGAAATGTGTTAATGGCATTCACAAATGTGTCGTTAATGGTTTGAAAGCCCTACTTCCGTTCATGAAAATTTTTTTAAAAAAAGCAACAGGTGCAAAATCGCAAACTATTTTCATCTTGCGCTTCCCAGAGAGGGTTGCCCAAAAAAATGTCGTCATCCCAGGTGTCGAAGAGAAAGTGTCTGACCTCGAGGGTTTTCGCTTTTTCTGCAGCGGCACCCAGCTTCGGCCTTGCCACACACCGCCACCCTCCCCGCAAAAACGAGTTCGATTGGCGATTTTTTAATGCTTTTTTATATTCCATGTGGGTTTTTTCACTTTGTTAGTGAAGGGGAAAGTTGAGGGTTTTTATCATAGAGATAGTTTTTATGTAATGTGAAGAAAAATATTTTCTGGACTTCTTCACTTGGCTGGGTTAGAACTATAGAAAGATAATTAACAATTTACTTTTTCCAAGTTGGATTTTTCAAGATTTGATTCTTTCTATGATGTAGTATATTTCAATGGCACTTAAATTTGTTAATGATACAAATGGACACATATATTTTATTTAAATGTACATAAAAATAAACGTAACCAATAAAAAAAAGTAAAGGATTTACTTTATACTTCAGCGTATTGGAGTTTGTATTAAAATTATTCATCTGTAATAGTTTAGAAAATGATTAAAGTGTTTATAGGCTTTCTGCATTGGATCATGTAATAGGTCTTGCCACACACCACAAATACCTGCAAAATAGAGTTTTATTGGTGATTTTTTAATCTACGTGCTTTTTATTCACTTTGTAAGTGAAAGGGAAAGAAAGTGGATTATATGTAAAGTAAGAAGTTTTTCTGAGTTATAAATAAACATGCATTTTATTTTGTATTATTGGAAAAGAAAGATAAATGAGACTTCACGAACGTAATTTCTCGTCTAGTGGTATCTTTATGTTTTTCTAAATTGACATCCAATCCAGTATCTACATCGGTATTAGCTTCCACACTATGTTTATAACGTAAAAAGTGGAAGGTTTTATAATCGTTCAGTCCTCGTCTGTCCGTCACACTTTCAAAAACAACCAATCAACAACAAGTGAAATACATCATTTTAAAGCAAAAAATCAGGCTAGGCAACATTCCAAATTTCATTAAAAAATTTAAATTAGAAGTTTACTTAAAATTGAAATAACTAAAAATTTAATCTACATTGAAATAACATGCAAATTCCATTTTTATTCAATATTTTCACTGTTGCCATTTCGTCTAACGTACGAAAAAGAAAAAATATTTATTTATGTGATATTATTCAATTTGGATTGATGTCACATCACATTCGAGTTCTTTTGATGGTTCATTATTTATATATGAAGAAAGATGCATATAGAGAGTGCATAAAAAATATGAAAAGTTTCGCTTTTATTTTTAAAGCATCAATTTTACTAATTAGTTATTCTTGGAACTGCAAATTAATTTAACAAACGATAAATATTATTAATTGAATTTTTTTCGAAAAAGAAAGTTAATGAAAATGGGAAATTATGGCGACTAAAAGTTGTTTATTAGGAAAACGACTGAGAATGTTCATTTTTCGCATGAAAATCGTGTCATTTTTTAATTTTTAAATTTATGTAAAGTTAAATTATATGATAATAGTTTCGCTTCCATTTTTGGAGCAAAGAAAACCACAATTATTCTTATCTCAACTTTTTCTAGTTTTGGCGTTCAAAAGTTTAAATTAGAACTTGTTAAAGGCCCTGTTTGGCGAATTTCTAAGGTATATAAATAATGTGTTCCCTAGTGAGTACAAATAATGTGTGGAAGCGGTTTAAGTGACAGATTCTGTTACAAACCAACTTGTATTTTTAATATATTAGTAATTCAAACCAGTTAAATTCATCTATCATGAAAACTCCATTAAAATATGACACAAAAATATAACATTCTCCTTGATCGACTGAAGGTTAATATTGTACCCGGAACCAACACACTAAAAATCTATACCTGATATCATGTTTGTTAATGAAATACAAACTGAATTCCAAACACATTAAGCGTTAATATGCAGAACAAGGCGTAAGAATACCGCCCTTGAAACCTCTTCCTTTATATTGACCAAAACAAGTTCTGTTTTGTATTTATTTCCTTTGTTTGTTTATTTTTCACTGGAACGAAGGAGAAAGTTATGTGGAAGGTTAGAATTCCAGAAGGTTAGAATTTTCTAACAAAGACCAGGAAGGTATCGAATTCAATCTAAATGCCTGTAATTAAGCCTAATTGATATTAGACGTGTATTGTTATAAAAAAACTATTTCCTTATAAGTATCCATCTGTTATTAAGTTTTTCATTAATTTTGTTAATTGGTTTTTAAATTAGATTATAATTCTATGTATCAAAAGAACATTAATTTTATTTAAAGAATACTTGTCACCATCTAAAAACATTTAAGGAAATCATTCAAGAAATTTATCGGTATCTTTTATGTGAAAAAAAATGAAATTTCCTTCAATAAATTAAAAGACATTTTGAATCAAGTAATTTTAAGGTATTTTAATATTAACGGTGAAGAAGTTATTCATTGTTCAGAAATTTAACTATATTCTCAATATCTTTATAATGAATCAAAAATTGCGTACATGAAAGCAATCTTGAATACTTTTGACTGATTTTTGTAACCATAGCTTTGTCTATGAATTCTAGTCTTTATAACTGAATAATTAAAAAATACGTAAACATTAATAAATAGGTCATTTTTTCTCTGATTTTTAGATTTGATTAATTCTATTACATTTTAATTATCAACCGGAAATTATATTACTAGTCGTAGAGTTCTCTTTCTTTATATTCTATTCAATAAACGAGTTTCATTTTTTTTTTCAATAACGGTGAAAGTAAAGCTATTTTTAAAAAAAAGTTGTAGCTAAAAACGAACTTTGAAACATATATAAAAAATTTGATATAGCTCAGTTATATATCTAAAATGCAGCAATCAATAATTCACAGACTTCCGTTATTATATTTGTAAGTATCTGTTATTAATATCATTTCCATTTTAATGATTCTATGTGTTCCAATTGTAAGGATACTTTTAAACTCTACAGGATTATGATGATGAAACAGGTTATGTAAGATGAAACAAGTAGGTTTGTTACAGAATCTGTCACTTAAACCGCTTCCACACAAAATTTGTGCTCAACAAGAAGCAAACTATTTATACAACTCAGAAAGAAATTCGTAAAACAGGTCCTATAGCTAGTTCTAATTCAAACTTTTAAACGCCAAAACTAACTATTTTCATTAACCTTCTTTCTCAGATTTAATAATTAATCTTTATCGTTTGCTAAATTTGTGTGAAGTTCGCAGAAAAATGATGTATATTTTTTTTAATAAATATCTTTGAGTCACCACAATTTCCCATTACATTTCCTTCGAAAATTCAGTTATTATTCATCGTTTGTTAAATTAATTTACAGTTCGAAAATATATAATTAGTAAAATTGATGCTTTAAAAATAAAAGCGAAACTTTGCATATTTTTTATGCCAAGTTAGAATTCTCTATGCATCTTTCTTTATACATATATAATGAACCATCAAAAGAACTCTATTGTGATATTACAACAATCCAAACTGAATTATATCACATAAATAAATATTCGTTCAAGAGTTTTATTTTTATTTTAAATAGTTTCTCGTACGTTTGAAGAAATGGCAACAGTGAAAATATTGAATAAAATGGAATTTGCATATTATTTCAATGTGGATAAATAATTTCAATGTGTAAAAAATAATTTTTAGTTATTTAAATTTTAAATAAATTATATAATTCAAATTTTTTAATGAAATTTGGGGCGTAGCCTAGTCTGATTTTTTGCTTCCAAATAACGTATCCTATTTCTTTGTGAGACTTACGGTTCGGTCTGTGAAAGTGGGTGACAGGCAGACGGACGGACTGAACGATTATAATACCTTCCACTTTTTCGTTATAAACGTAGTGTGGAAGCTGTAATATGACACGCAATATTGAATCTGTAAACTATGCTAATATCATAAAATTATATTCACATCGTAGCTTGAGAAAAAAAGTTTAGTCTTAAAATAATTTAATATACTTTCAAATAAGTACTTATTACAGACAGATTAAAAATGTAATTATAAACCTAAGAAACTGTGCTTGGATAAAAACCACTCTGAAATCATTACATATATTCATCTTATTTCTTCTATGCATAAAACGATAATAACCGAAGCATAATATTTCATTTGTTGGGATAAAGATCTTTTTTAATTATACACCATTTAACTTGAATAGATATTAGTCATTGTAAAATATCATGCCCTGAGCATCACCACGAAAACCATATAATCGTAAGCATACCTATAATTGACCATGTAAAGTCCTTGGAAGATGTATGTGGGATGCCTTTTTATAAATTATGAATAATGGGTTAAAATATTTTGTGGGTCTTGCGGTGTATCTCACAGATGTTAGTTTTGTAGTCATTTAGAACCGCGAATAGTTTAGAACCGGTTATAATTTAAATGAATAGAAAAAATAGTATCAAGACAATATTTAATATTGAAACCCCGAAGAGTTTTTGAGACTTAATATAGGTAAGATTAGAAATAATGTTTGTTTGAAATGTTGTTTTTACCATCATTTTCCGAAATCGCCACTGCCATAGTTTTACATAAGATAAGAGCAGGGAAAAAAGATGAATGGTTAATTCCACGTAAATACATACCACAAGTGAATTTTAAAAATATTTTTTATTCCAGTTGAAACTTTTATATATGATTTAGAAAAGTTTGAACTGCAAAAATTTTACATCAAAAACTATTATTGTTTTTATCTGTGGCAACACTGAAGTTTCAAAGTGGCTGCTTTTTTTTAAAGCATGTGTTATGGTTTTTCATCTTTTTGAATTCTTGAATTTTAAGTTAAGTATTATTTTTTATAAGATTTTTTGGTAAAATTATTAAAATACACTTTAAAATCTACCTTGAAAACACATTTTTAATCGGCATTTATAAATAGAAGTTACTTAATTAGAAAGATAAACATCTCCTGTTTTGGCTGTAGTGTAAGTCACGAAAAGATCTAAAAGTTTCTATAACTTTTTAAATTAAGGCTTTGCTTCAAAATTTTTAAGATATTTTCTTTCTATATTAACCTCTATGTAATTCCACACCTTTAAATTTTAAAATAAAAAGAATTTTCTCTATTTATAAAACATTTTAACTTTGTAGTGTAAGTCACAACGTACTGTCAGTCACATTTTCTGCTTGATTTATCTAATGTAGATTAGCTAAAATAGTTGTAGATTTCTTATATTTGGATAATTTTGATTTAAGATGGCCATATCAACAGCTAAAAGAAAAAAGAGAGCAAAGGAAAAGACTTTAAGCATGTGGTAAATTTCAAACCTTTAAAGAAAATTAAAGCGAAAACCACTTTACGGACAACACTTTAACTAAAAATACACCATCTCTAATGCAATGTTTCAACCGGTAGACAACATAGAATGGCATTTCTCTGCCACCAATGTTGGCCATCTTTACCTTTAGTCATGAAAAAGGACCAATTGATGGACTTAGTGATACAGTGAGGAGGAGATAAAAGCAGCTTCACATTCCAGGAAAATTGGCCCACATTCTGCTAAAGATTTTTTCACTTTGCATTAGAAACCTGCACAAACATATCACTATTATACATTTCTAACAACTGTGTAAAGGGCGAAATAGGTAGATTAAATGATATTTGCTCATCAAAGGAAAATAAATATTTCCGATTCGTGACACTCAAAAATTGCTCTGCTTTTTAAAATTAAACATTAAACAAGTACCCACTTAAAACTGCCAATGTTTAATTAAATCTCCATAAATACTACACGGCTGATTAAACAAATTTAAATGTTGTAAAAGGAAATACCTCTCAACAAAATTCTGAAAATGAATTTGATGCTGGAAAAAGAACTTTTAGTTCCTTTTGTAGGAAAATTATCGTTAAATATTTTGTGAGGCAAATGTTAAGTAAAGATGCTTATTCAATAAAACTGAAACATCTGCAATGGTCGGGAAGTCTTTTTTCGTGGCCTGAGAAGGAAGGTTTTTTAGACAATGCTATTAAAGAAATAATTAAGAAATTACCTAGAAACCAACTTTAGGGGACGTTGTGCAACTTTTTCTAACTATGATTTTACCATGTATGCAATTTTTAACTTACCATGTTCAAAATTATTTACATATGTTATGTTATTATTGCCTAAATTTCCATATCTGTGATGCAATTCACATGATGTAGTGTAAGTCACAAATTGAATGTAGTGTAAGTCACGAACAAAAATGTTAATAAATTATTTCCTATGATATTTCAATACTTTTTTGCAATTAAACTACTTAGCTTTAAACCTTATACTTAAAATAAGCACTGGTAGAATGTTTATTTACTGCACTATGAAGAAGAAATTAGAGTTTATAATGATAACCAAAAATCGACTTCCTTTCATGTAGTGCAAGTTACATCAGGACATTTTTATTGTTTTTTAGTAAAATATTAAATTAAAAAAGTTGTTACTGATTGCTAAAAATATTATACGTTCAAGGGTAAACTGACATACAATATTTTTTTGAATAAATAAAAAATAATTATGAACTATGCAAACGAAATTTGTTAAATCGTCCGATGTAGTGTAAGTCACGCGTGGAAATGCCCAAATATATATAGAGAGTTTCTGTTGCCTTCGGTTTTTAAAATTTTCATAAAAGTCAGTTTGTTGAAAGATTTTTGTTAAATAAAATGTAATTAACTTGAAGAGTCTATATGTGCACAATACACTCGCGCTTTTTTTTTTTTAGAATTCAGTTTTTAATTTTGTATTATGCTATCTTCAAAGAGTTAAATTGTCCATTTTCTCTTTTTAACAACCTGCCAGTATATGTATTGCTTGGAAAATAGTAAAATTATCATAAATGCAACAATATTTTTAGTCAAAATTTGTATTACTCTTAAGCAGATTATTCTAAAGACATAAAAGATTAAAATGGACCTTTATGTTACTTGCGCGTGTTCCTTAAACTACAAAGATTAAAACGTATAGAAATCTCTATAATATATTCCAACTGAGTAAAATAAAATGAATATATAATAGAATTAGCCAACATAAAGACTATATTTAATAATGAAAGTATAGTTGTAAACCAGTTTTTGGTACATTTAGCTTATTCTAAAGCGAGATTCTTGGCTTAGTTTACGGAATTGAAAAAAACATACATGTTGTTAATTGTTCAAACTTTAATTTATATTATTCCGTTGACAGTTGATGAATAAGCTCAATTAGTCATGTAATAATCTGAAAACTAAGCTTAAAAAAACTTTATAAAAAACAATGACTTTTTTTCTATGAAGCCAATTATAATTCAATTATCCTTTAACTTACGTATTTTCTTTTGTAATCTTCAAATTGTTCTATAATATTATTTAATGCGCATTATTTGTCTGCATTCACTTGTTAAGTAGCTGTATCATCGGAATCCTTGATTAAAAACAAGTAGATTTGTAACACAATCTGTCACTCAGCCCGCTTCCACACAACATTGGTGCTCAACAGGAAAAAAGTCACCAAACACAATATTAATTCTATTCTAAACATTTACACGATAAATTTGGCTAGTTTCATTAATTTTCTTTCGAAAATTCAATAATTATTTCTTCAATATTTATTCAAAAATTATTATCGTTTGCAAAAATTAATTTTATTTCAAAGAATAAATATGTAATCCTCCTCTTTTTTTTTTAAATAAAACCAAAACATTTCATATCAACATACAAACAAAGAATCTCTTAGTCAAATACATTTGACGTCATTTCAAACTGATCGATGTCGCAAAAATAAATTTCTTTTAGTTTATCATATAAAAGAATTAAAGTTTCTCGAGTGATTGTTGCGAATGGCAACGGTTATTTAATTCTAATAAAAATCGCTTCTTATGCTCTTTAAATGAGCATTCAATTTTGAAGTTTTTTAAATAATTGAAGTACTTCGAATTCGAATTCTTTTCTGAAATTTCCAATGTATTCTAATTTCGATGCGCTGAATTTTTTGACGTATCACACTTGTCCGTAGCATTTGTAATTTTGGCTATGAAAGTGGGTGACGGACAGACAGACAGACGGACTGAACGAATATAATACCTTCCACTTTTTACGTTTTAAACGTAGTGTGGAAGCTAAAAGTGTGCCATGTAACACTTATAGGCTTTATTACACTATTACTAGGTCTAACACGTGCTCTGACAGTGAAAGAATAATGGAGATAAATTAGTTGCAAAATTTCTTTGCCGAAATGTTTGCTTGCTAAACTATGCAATTAAAAATGATAGAGTATATACGTCGAAAACTATTGATTTAATTCTTGAAATTTTGTACTTGAAGGCCATGCCTCCAAAATTGAGTATTTTAATTTTTTGTGATTATTGTAAGAAGAATGATAATTCACAGCTATCTCTCTCTCCTCAATAGTAGATTAAAGTAAACTTTTAAACTAAAAAGTTTGCTTGTGATTTAATTATTAAAATTGCACAGAAAAGCATAACGATATTTTTCTGGTTTTTATTCTTTCTTGCAAAGTTGGAAATATGGAGACATAAAATTAATTCGCACAGGCACACAATTTAAAATCTATTCCCTTTGGCTTGCATTAAGGGCACCCGAAAACCCGCAGAAACTCCTATACTTTCCATGTTAAAAATCTCTTTTTTTTATGTACCTTTTCTAAGGATTTATTATAGCCACATACATAAATTTGGTGTCTATGTATGCGCCAAACACCCCTACATACACTGAAGCTTGGCATTTTGAATTTACAGTAAAATGTTTTACCGATTAACCCAAGTTTTATGAAAATTTAGCCCATTTTTCCTATTTAAAAGGCCATAAATATTTAAGTTGTTAACATATCATTTAAATAGAGCTTTAAAGTATAGTTACGTGTGTTGGAAACATACTGCTAAAATGTGCAAGCTTAAAAACTTGTAGGTTCTGAGAAAAGGTACATCGAACTTGTCAAACCACTATTGTGATATAATAGCGAAAACGTACTAGTAGTTGTATATAAATCTTATCACATCGCTCGCATTCTTAAAATATTTTTAAATTCTTCTAGTTATCATAGAAACAAAATTTAAAGGTATTGGAAAGAAGGAAAATGGTACTTTCAAAATTTAAAAAAAAAAATGTGATTTTTTTTTTGAAAATTTGACTTCTTTGGGTGCCCTTAACAGATATTACCTAACATACATGTCAAATTGAATTGAAACACATTCAAGCATTTATGTCTAGTCAGTACTATTATTTACAAAATTACCATAGGTAAAATATTTTTTTGTGATATTCTAATATACGAGATCATTTATTTATTATTGTAATAAAAATTTAAACAATAAATTTATGAATGTATCAACATTTTGTCAGTAAGTCGCATATATAAAATATTGATTAGTATAACAAGTAAAATTATTGATTGCAATATAGAAATGTAAAAACTCATTATAAAATTGGTTTTCAGAATTGAAAAGTATCTCGGGTATTTGTATTTAGAGGTGCTATGATAGTTTAGAGAGTGATAGAAACGTTGTTGTCTGAAGCAAAATAATGTTTTATCATTAGCAATATGTTTCCGGAAATATTATTATTAGGATATTGGATAGTCTTTCTACAAACTAAAAATTATTTATTTACATAACCAATATTTTCTTAACTTTTTATTTTAGAACTTTTATCTAAATATGTATATTACTTTTAAATAAAACATTATATATCATGTAAAATTAACCATTTATTTTTAATGTTCCTGTTCAAGTTTTTATTTATAATTTCTAAAAGATACAAGGCTAATTTTATGTCTCCTATTAAATAAAACTTTCTTTAAATTCTTTTAATCAAGAAATAATAAGCGTTATTAATTTTGACGTTAGCAGTCTCTGTCTTATTAAAGTGAAGGCGTCCTTCACTTTTTATATTCTTAAACCTAATCTTTGAGCTATTTCTTGGCTTCATAATTTGTTATAAAAAAACAAGAACAATTTCATAATTACATGTATTATACTTAAGTCACAACTCTATGTGTACACCCTTTAAAGTAATTGCCAAAATCTTTTTTGCCACTATGACCTTTTCGACTCCAAATCTTCAATTATTTTCTCACAAAAGACGTAAAAACTATCATCTTCTAACAAGTCAGATTGCGTAATCCTATCATGGATGTCTGACGAAACTTTAATTCAAAGGAAACACAAAAGACAAAGGAATACATAAAAAACAGTTTCCGCTTAATCCGCTGAAATGTTATTCTTTGCAGAAAATCTTTCCAAATAGTGGACATCAAGAATAAACATAAGTGTTCTTTATATCGAGTAAAAAAGAACTTTTTTTCTGCAAGCAGCAATTAAATGGCGGGAAACGACACCTCAAGGCGATGGCGAATTTCACCATGGATTGACACTTTCTTCCGATTAATGTTGCTTTGTTAACATGATCGTCACACAGGCGAAAAATACCACAGATCAGTAAAAAAAAACAAGACTTTTTATGACATTACTTTCTTACAGCAAATTTCGAAAAATTCTGAAATTACTTTTTAGATATTCGTGTTCCTTAGTACCTCCAATAGTACTACTACGTGAGTGAATGAGTCATGACTTCTTCCTTTATCTATATAGTAGCTGAATTAGAAAGATATAAAGAATACACCAATGTGTAGCGTATGACTTCTGAGCTTGTGCAAATAACGTCATTTAAATGTTATAAATATCAATTATTTAATTACACTCAAATTATTGTTTCGATCTGACGGTATTTTTAAGTTTTTATTCCTGATTAACGAATTATTATTTACATTCTTTAAAATTCGTAATTATGATTATATGACAAAATTTCTACTAAATTATTATTTTCACGAGCAATTTAATTCGTCTTGTGGCCAATTCAATATGTTTGTCATCGTGACGTAAGATCGCGAATTTCAACATTAGAATTTTTTTTCTTTCTTATCGACTTTTTTTTTGTTATATCGACGCCTTTTTTAAATAGAGGGGAATTTTATCCACGCTAGTTTAAAGTATCACGTCACGAATACGTGGAAAGTTGTTTTTTGTAATCGAATAACATCAGAAAGACAAGCAAATTGTATTTTGTCGAAATCACGTAATTTTAACAGAATAATTGTCAAAAATAAAAAAAAGTAGGATAGAAGAGTGCTGCATCGCTAAATGTGAGAAATTAATTGCTAACAGTGCAAAATTACCTAATTACTTCATTTCCACACACTTTTTAGCGACAAAATGTCTATATCCACCATCATTTTAAAACCACTAGGGTATAATTTAATAATAGGAAACAACATTTCAAGGTGATCGAGAATTTCATTATTTTATCGACACTACCTTTCTATTAATATAAATTTGAAGGAAGTTAATATCAATAACTTTTTCTTGTTTGATAGGAAACCAGGAAAGTATTTACCAGTTAAATATATCAAATTTAAATAGCATTTAAAAGATTAATGGTAATAAATAAAAGAAAGCGTTTTATAGATTCATGATTTGTTCCTTGAATATGAAAAAAGTTTTAATGCTGTCGAGTGAGTGACAATGTAAAAATTAAATGAATATGCATAAACTCATTTCCGGAAACAACTGTTAATTATAAACTAGTTTTATATATCTGGCATTACACGTCATATCGTCATATAACACGGCCAATCGTTATACAAGCAAACTTCGTTTCTTAGTCGTTTAAAAATTACAGTTCTCCGATGTTTGAGCGTATAATCGGACCAAATTTAACACAATTTTACTCCTTTTTACGGAGATTCTAGGGCAAAAAACATACCCCCTATATTTCAAATCTCTCCTCATTTCTTCCATATAGGAAAGTGAAATTTAATTATAAAAGATATAAATGAGACTGCAGTCCCTGGACAACTTATTAGACGCACTGTATTTTTTTTAGTAATTTTTTTGTTTCTTAAGAGTTTTTATGCAATAATGGTATATTTAAACTACAATATTATTGATAATTATTTAAAAGAATTGTTGTAGACTACATGTTTGTATTTATTTTAAGATAATTATGATTAAGATTAATTTATATGATTTATTTATTATGAGATTATTTATGTGTGGAATCCTCATCCTCAAATGCAGGAGACAGTACAGTCTTGCATTGATAGCATGCAGCGCTGAATTAAAGCTTTCATATCGGCTAAAGGTGGCTCAACTTATATATCTTCAATATTGACGTTTACTAACATTAATTTCACTTTTCTTTAAAACTTAATAAACTTATGCTTTTCTAAATTTCTGCGGTAAATTTCTTCTAAATTCACACAGGTGTATCCTTACTATAGACGACTTTGATGACTTTTTCTGAGTGTAAACTTATTTTTAGCTAAATTTCTATGAAAAAATGTATAATAATAAACGTAAATAATAAAAAAGAATATTTTAATTCTTAAAATTACATACGATAACTTTTTTTTGTTTCCAGCTTTACCATCAAAATATGTCAAAATTATAGGCATTCATAATAAACAAAACTATCAATGAAATTATTGGTCTTGTCAATTTATCTACAATTTAATCTACAATCTAATCTACAAGTTAATCTACAATCAAAATTAAAATACTATAGCGTAATATTGAAATAAAATTTCTGTATAACATATAATAGAAAAATTGATTGCAGAAAACTTCATACAATCACAGGCGCAGTAAATAAAATACGTGTCAATAACCCCATAAAAGATTAACGCAAAGTAACAAAAAATGAATGATTAAAACAAAACATCTTTCTTCACACATACCAATCATTTATAACCAGTTTCACTATAACAAATATTATAATAGGCCACACAATGCGAATTAGTTAATGAAACAACTCATACATATACCACATAAAAATAAATCACCAAATATTTTATGCAACATAATTAGTTATAAAAGCCAATTAAATCTTTTAATTGCATAATTAAAAAAATATTCTCCGGACATAATCTTGTTTCTTAGTATAAAAAAGAACCATTGCCTATTGCTACAACCTAGTACATCAGCCTTTTTCTTTACTAAGATGCCGATTTGAACCTTGTTGAACCATGATTGCTTGTTTATTAAAAAAAAATCGTATAGAAACACACTGGCTAACAAAGCGGTATCCCAGTTTCTGGGCACAACAATAGGGGGTCTAACGGTGTATGATTATGGTTCAAAGGTCTGATAGGTCGTGCCACGTAAGAAATAACGCCGTGCAGAAAGGAGAAAAAATTGTTTCTAAAATGATGTATTAAAGTTGCGAGAAGATTGCTGAAGGAATAGTTTAAGTTTATTTTGTGAAGTGTTATCATTTGTATATGTTAATTTTACAAGTTATGTTTTGAAATCGGATTATTCTTAAAGTATTAACGCGATGCGCGATAATGTTTACTACATTATTATTTTTTTAATATTTATCATGGAAGGAGGGGAGTAGTAAAAATTTACATTTTATGAAGTCAACCAAAATGTCGACATAAATTGGATATCAAAAATTGTGAATTATTTAAAGTAAGAATACTTCTTTTCGAACAATAATTGGGAATAAGTAAAATTAATTATTTTATAATTTACCAAACTTTTGTTTCTTCAAAAACAAAAATTTTTCTCAGCTCTACATTACAAAAACTATTTCAGTTGTTTTAAACACACGTAAAAATAATATCGTATTATTTCTTTAACATTATTATAACAAAGAGGAAGCTAATTTTAAAAATCAAGTTTTCTCTCCAAATTAACGTCAAAGTGTGACTGGAATAATACGACACAATAATTTTGTAGCAATTTCTAATTAATGAAATTCCATAGGAAATAAATTGAGGGGTATCTTTCATCAAAAGATGTAAACAGTTGTGAAATATCTTGAATTATGGATTTTTTTTGTCTTTGTGATTTATCGCCAGTCTATATAGGTTGATAAAATCGTGTGTCCTAAATACTAGTATACACGTAGTTTATATTTATATATACTTTGTAATATGTAAAAACTGAATTTGTATAAGTTTGTAATGTTTTGTGTTATTAAATTACATATATTATGAAAAAACATTTTGATGAAAAGTTGCATATTAGTTAAAAATGAAATTGGTTATAATAAATGGCTATATGAAAAGGTGAATATGAAGCCTATCTTGTATTTGCTAGAAAACTCAAAATAAGACTGAAATTTAAAAAAAAAGTATTTATTTTATTTTTCACTAAAAAATACTGGCTACTGTTTACGATTGGACTTATTATTGACCATAAATATACGACTAGAGTTTTGTATTCGCTAAAGATCATGATGTTGTTTTTTGAATTATAAGAGCATATTTTCGAATAGATTTTATTAAAAGAAATGCAGAATTCTAAATTTATATCAAATATTTAATGTCCTTATAACTGAAAGTCCTTATATATTTATGGGATCCATTCAAGTCTAATAAACTAAAATGTAAGGAAAACTGGAATGTTTCTTTCAATGCTAACTGATTATTTTTGTATCCAAAACGAAAGACCATATAAAAGTGCTTATAAATTCGAAAACAAGGTTAATAATAAAAATAATAAAAATTAGCAGCCATAACAAGAAATATCAACAGAAAAAGCATTGGAAATAACTATATCCAATAAAATATAAACTAAAAATTGTTTGTGGGATGTGGTAGCATATGGTATTCATCTAAACACACTAAGTTTGTTCGCTCAAGATAAAGGGGAAACTGCCATTTTGCCCCTGTACATTTCTTTCCACCTAATCTAATGAACTCTGTAAAAGTACTTGTACTGTAATGAGAGGCTTGTTGCAGGAAAGCCTATACTTTGCGTTGAACGTTTTTTTAAAACTAGTCTTCTTATAGCTCATTTTTTAATTGTATGCTTTCATTTAAAGTCAACTAATTGTTTGCGAATGTATATAATTTTGATTGGTTTTTTTTCAGGTGACTTATATTCTTCCAGCTTTCATTCCTGCATTTCCTTCGATCAATGCTCCGATTGGTGCTCTGTTGCCGCGTGGCATTAACGTGACCACCACGTAACCTCATGAAACATACCCATTATGCCCATTATATTCTTTTTTTTAGTACATTTTAGTTTAATTTTATGAACTTTTCGTTTTGTAAAGTACTTCTTTGTTAACATAGTTATAAAAACACTAAAAAAAGCACACACAAAAAATCATTTGGGAATAGCAATGTAACCAATGAAACCATCAATTCTATTAAATATAGTCATAAAAAACGACTCAAATTTGTGTTTTAAAAAATTAAAATTCCAACTACTATCACAGTCAATCTAACGACAACTCTAAACAGAAGTATTTCCTAAACAATGAACTTGCCTTATGAAAAAATCAACTATAAAAACAGATGTCATCAAAGAAACGAGACATAAATTGAATTCTAAAGTTTAGTTGCTTCTATTCTGCAATTTGTTAGTGAAAGTTTTGCAAGTGCGAACGAAACAAAAGACTTATTTCAAAACACTTTCATCGGATAAGAGCTAACATTCAATGAAGATTCCACTATGGAATACGATGGAAGGTTTTTGTTTCAACTTTTATTTTTATTAAAAGTAGTTGGAACGGCATAAAACATATGAAGAGCTTAGTGGAAGAACGTGCTAATTGTCAAAAGTGGGGAAAACTAGAAAATTAGCTTTAAAATTTTTCGTTTGCATATAGATACGTTAAAAACGGTATTTACAAACTGTAAAAAATATGCTTAACCCTAAGCTTCTGAAAAAGGGGACTCTTCTTATCTTTAAAGGAGGGAATAACGTGTTCTTTAACACAAAAAGTATCTATTTTTTCAAAATTGTCACTTGGCACGTTCTTCCACTTAGCTCTTCATATATAATTGATCTTACCTCAATTATGGTGTCAAAATAGAGCACTTATTACGGATTACAACAAATATTATTTGATAATAACTCGTATGATAAAAGCAAGACATTGCCATGAAATATATTTCTAAAGAAATTAAAATTGTACAAATGTTTAATAGTTATTAAGTAACAGATAGTTGTCACATTTTCCACAAACTGTAAGAAATTTCTTAGGTAAATATTAAATTTATCCCTAATTGAATTACAAAATATGAAACTGTATCAATTTGAATGTTTTGAGTGCGAATAACATTTGACGAATAGGTGCAAACGAATCGAAACGTGAAAAACCCAAATTTAACTAAATCACTAAGTACGACAATCAAAGTGGATCAGTTTCAAATTCATCCGGTCTGTTTTGTCAGTTACCAATTTATAACTTTCATTTTAAACAAACGAAAAAAAATCAATAATAAAACAGTATAATCATTAACTAGTTAAACTCAAATAAACCAAATAACATACAACACTTATATCATGTAGTAGACCATCTATTTAAGCAACTAACTTTGAATTGTCCCCTTTACAAATCATTTTTTACATATTTTTATTCAGTCTTTCCATTGTTCTTTTTTTATAGGTGGTCTACTGTGATGTGACATGGGGATAAAGAAACCAGGTTATAGGTCAGGAGTCCCCGTTTAAAACAAATCGACGGAATTGTTTTGTGTGGAACATTGCGCATCTTCTTAAATGGGTGCTTTCACACGGCTCGATTGTTTAGACAGTCGCGCCTGGTCTGTTTTGAAACATGCAGTACATACTTTTAGTGTTAATTTCAAAAAATGTGAATAGTAAAAAGCTTATTCAGGCACAATAAATGTATTGTTCATTTAACTAAAATTGTTTTAATTTAATGAATTTAAAATTTCGATGTTTTTGTCAAAAACTGTTACTTTTCAAACCTATTTTTTTAATTATTCCATAACTGCAATTTAATCTGATGATATTTTACTAACCTTTTTTGGTTCATTAAAATTGTACAATTAATAACAACAGGCTTGTGTTTCAGGTGACGCAATTACTTCCAGCTATCATTCCTACTTACCTTCGATCGATGCTATGATTGGTGTTCTGTTCCTATGTAACATTGATTCACCAACTGAGGCTCGAGGAAGAATTTATTTTTATTTAGTATTTCGGTTACCACTCAAAACCTGAAACATCATTTTTTTCAACATAAAAAATTGAGTTCAAAAGAAAAGGGCAGTGTTTTGTGATTATTTATTGTTTAGTCGCGTTTGCGGAATGCGATGTAATGAATGTGATATACCAACGATTAGTTTACTCCATTTAAGTGTACTTTGGACATTTGTTGAGAGTTAGTGGTAAAACGATGTGAAAAAAAATTGATTAAATTTTAAATATATTTCACCTTAAAGATATGATCACAATTCTTATAATTATTATTTTGGTGCTCTTTCATTTCCCAGACATCAGCTATAAAGTCGCCAAAAAAGGTACAAACCCTGTCAAACGGAATATTTCTAATGGTCACCTCTATCTGCTTATACTGTGTTTCGTCTCAAAAATTCCGTTTGATGATATTTGCATCCACGAAACAGAAAAGTTCAATTTCTTGTAATATAGCTTTAATTCCGTGTCCGAAAAGTCACTTATCTTATCAATTTTTTTTTTATAACAATGTGCAAAAAAGTTCACTTTTTTATATCATATTCATTCATAAATCGTTGCGAAAATGACACTTTACTTGCTTACGTCACAGACAGTGCCGAAAGTAAGTACTTTCGGCTCTAGTGCGGTAAAGTTAATATAAGAGTATCTGATTGGTAGAAAAACAAAATGATGTCATGAATCTCCATGGAAACTAAATGATGTTATGAAACTCACTTATTTCTATTGGTTCATTACTTTTGCATTTTCTAATATCTCCATGGAAACTACAAGTACTACAAAAATTATTAAAGGAAATTAAATAAGACAAAAGTAAGAACACAAATTGCGAATATCGCCATGGAAACTAAATGATGTCATGAAAATCACTCATTGGTAGAAATACTTTTTTGCACGTTATTATAAACAAGAAGTTCATAAAGAACTAAAATAGCCTACTTTCCTGTTACTTAAATACTTACTGAAGTTCTAATCGGGAAAAAACTAGGTTCCTAAAGTAAATATCATCAACAGCCGTTTCTACACTAGATTTATACACATTAGAAAAAAAATCGAAACACAGCACTTAGCTATAATTTAAACTTCTAAAAGCCAAAATCAACTATTTTCCTTAATATTCTTTCGCAAATTAATTAAATATTATTTATCATCTGCTCGTGATTTATTTGTAGTTCGAAGAATAATTAAATATTTATTAATAACAAAAGTAATGAAACTACTCCGAACTGCATTAAAAAACAAGAAATGTAAATTAAAACTAAGCATAATTGCATGCAAAAGTATGCCTTGCCGCTTTCTTGGTAGATAAATAATGAATAATCAAAGAATCAAATTGTGCTACATTTTATGACGTCATTCCAAACTGATTCATGAAAATATTATTTTGCTTCAAATATGTTTAAATAAATAAAGTTTCTCATGCCATTGTTGATTTAGCAACAGTGATTTAAATGACTCAAAATTGAATTTCAATGCTAATTCAATGGGAAATTCGCCGAAAGATAGTAGATTTATGTCCGTCCGGACGTCAGACAGAAAGTCAAAAAGTATGAAAGTTGGGTATCTGAGGTCATAGCTTTCTAACAAAAAAATAATTTTTAAGATCCGAGGGATAGAACCGATTTTGGAAAAGGGATACGGACAGACGGACAGACGGAAAGACAGACAGACATACGAACAGATAGACAGATGGACATCAACTGCATTTCAATACCTACAGCGATTTAAATGACTCAAAATTGAATTTCAATGCTAATTCAATGGGAAATTCGCCGACAGATAGTAGATTTATGTCCGTCCGGACGTACAGACAGACGGACAAAAAGTATGAAAGTTGTGTATCTGAGGTCATAGCTTTCTAACAAAAAAAGAATTTTTAAGATCCGATGGATAGAACCGATTTTGGAAGGGGGGGTACGGACAGACAGACAGACGGAAAGACAGACAGACATACGAACAGACAGACAGATGGACATCAACCGCATTTCAATACCTACAGTGATTTAAATGACTCAAAATTGAATTTCAATGCTAATTCAATGGGAAATTCGCCGACAAATAGTAGATTTATGTCCGTCCGGACGTACAGAAAGACGGACAAAAAGTATGAAAGTTGGGTATCTGAGGTCATAGCTTTCTAACGAAAAAAAATTTAAGATCCGGTGGATAGAACCGATTTTGGAAGGGGGGTACGGACAGGCAGACAGACAGACGGACAGACGGACAGACGGACAGACAGACAGACAGACAGACGGAAAAGACAGACAGACATACGAATAGACATACAGATGGACATCAGCCGAATTTTAATACCTACAGTGATTTAAATGACTCAAAATTGAATTTCAATGCTAATTCAATGGGAAATTCGCCGACAGATAGTAGATTTATGTCCGTCCGGACGTACAGACAGACGGACAAAAAGTATGAAAGTTGTGTATCTGAGGTCATAGCTTTCTAAAAAAAAAAAGAATTTTTAAGATCTGATGGATAGAACCGATTTTGGAAGGGGGGTACGGACAGACAGACAGACAGACGGACATCGACCGCATGTCAATACCTACTTTTTCATTTTTTTTAATTCTTTCGAATTAAAAAAAGAAAAGTAGGCTAAAAATATTGTAAGCAAGCACGTGCCAAATAATACTTTATTAAGCTCTTGTCATTATTTCACTCGACCTACGGTCTCGTGAAATAAAAGCCACTCGCTTAATAAAGTATCATTTTCGGCACTAGTTGCTTAAATAACTATTAAAATACATTTTTTCGCGATATTTCAACCATTACCGAATTTTGACATTTGTGAAATTTGTCTACGTCTTGTGCTGACCAAATATTGTTTGTTACGATTTTTACAAGCCATATCAGCTAGTCGTAAAATTCCCCATTGGGCAAGGTGACCAACTACCTACTCACTCATTCCACTTAAATGACCAAAGAATGCTCTGAATCCCTTTCCTCGTTCCAAAGACAACACCATTTAGAAATTGTCACAGGTTTTTTCATCATCTTTTATCGTGGTTTCAGTTTTGGCTTTAGGGAATTCTGGAAGATGTGTGGACTGATTAATAGAAAAAAAGGTGCTGTTTGTGTGATAGAATGATAATGAGTTCAGAAAACGTGGGAATTTTTTTTATGCTGTTGTGAGTTAATTGTGTGTGTGTTTGTATCTGTTGTTTTGCTTGTTCAAATGGGCTCGAAAGAACTGTCACCTAGTTTGGGAGAAACTAATTTGAAGGAAATTAAAAAGTTGAATGTTATGCCATTTTTCTGGAATTTCGTTAGTTGAAAGGCTAATATCATTTTCAGTTTCTAAGTACCTTGTCATAAGAGGCTAAAACATCATTCTCGTTTATTCCGAGATTAGTGTCCCAGCAGAGGAAAGGTACAGAAGGACATTTTCCTCTAGATAAAATTGGGTTATATATAGTAAAGAAAGTAGTAATATACTAAGCCATACTTTAGTATTTTTAATCGACATTTTCTTGCATTCATGAAGAAAAATGCATCAGCATATCTAAAGGCGAAATAATTAATCAAGGATGTTTTTAAAAAGCTAAAATTAATCAAATTGAAAATTCAAGCGAATTAGTGATAAATCGAATATACTTCCAACCTGGTTACCTGAGAAAACTTGTCTTCAACGAGTTCTGGGTAACTAAATATCCTCAGTGTACATTAAATGTGGACTAATAAGCAATCTTTAAAAGTTTAAATATATAACTAATTAATGCATACTCTTTCAAATACATTGCAAATTAAAATCGTTTTGAAGCAGAAAGTAATAGTAAGTCATGGCTGTTCTGCTGCCAAGTTTGAACTCCGAGTCATCCCTGCTTTCCGCCTACAGAGAACCACATAATTTCCTCCAAACCAATCCTAAAAATAAAGCGAACACCAGCTGGACCTCTCCTACGAATTAAATTAATCACACATCCCCAAATTACCACGATCCAAATGGGTCACAGCGATCACGTAAAAAAAACAAACAATGAAAGCTATCTTTAAAAAAGCGTGGATGCAAACCGGTTCTACTTTCTTGAGTGTGTGTCCCACTTCTTTTTACCAAATCCTCAAAATCCCCTCTCAACATTCAAACAGAAGTCGATGTCACTCGAAGACGTTTCGGTTTAGCAATCGACATATTTGTATGAAATCTTGCGTTTCCGGACATTTTTCAAGGACAGCATTGCTGGAAATGGTGTCCAGTTCCTTCTTCGAATATTCGATACCATGAGGAATATGATGAAGGCTGTTGTTGCACTGATTTGTGTGCTAGTGTGCGTGGATATAGCTCAAGGTAAGCCTGCCTCTCCCCCCCCCCCCTCTTTGAATTTTTCTTCCCCTCTTTAGATTTTTTTGACAATTGAATGGAGATCTTTTTGAGGTTGTGCACGATTTTCTGGTTCGCTGGCTGAATTTGTATTAAAAAAAGTACAGTTTACTGATCGTTTAGATTGTTCGCTTTTTTTTTAGGATTAAAGGTTTTGTTTAACCTGTAATTTAAACTAGATAAACGAATAAACATGTATATTTATTACCTGGTTTGCATAAAAGGAAAAACAAATAGCTTGTCATTTTATAAATTCAAAAGAGTTCATTGTAATTTTACAAAGAAAAATAGATATTTGTATGTTTGTTTTTCTTTATTATCAAATGAAAGTGTTATCATATTAAACTTAGAATTTAAATATTTTTTTGAAAAAGCAATTAACCTTTTTTACAAAATATATAAAAAAAAGAAACATCACGTAATTGACCATGAATGAATAAAATTATTTTTAAATAGCAAAAGATTTTTTAAACTTTTAAAATTAAAGTTTGAGAAATAATATTTTTACTTGCCAAAACGTTAAAAAAATCAGAGCAATAATTTATTTTTCGTTCAAATGATTTCACCAATTGAGATAAACATATTTAAACAAAATTAAGAGTATTAATATATGTTCTATATGCAAACATACCCACAAAAATCTGATTACAAAGGTTAATCAAGATATATCCGTATTTCAAAAAGAAACCAAAGCTTGATAACAAATCTTTACATCAAGATACCAATTGTTCTAAATAAACAGAAAAAGGTGTTACTAACTCTTAAGTTATACTTTCGTGAAATATAATATTTTTATAAATACTTTTCTGAGATAAGGTGAAAAGTAATTTAATGGTGCATTGTCTGAAATTAATGAAGTTTTTTTTAATAAACTCATAATTTGGATTTTTTATTTATTAATACGCTAAAATACAGCAGATAAAAAAAACCCATTCCGTTAATTTATAAAGTGTATTTTAAAAGATTAAGATAACTGGGTACTGAATATCAATGCTGGGGTATTATGCCATGATTTAAAAAAAAATTCCTTCGTGATGAAAAAAAAAACTTTTATTACTCAATTTAACCGAAATATTTCAAAATAAGAGTTAAGATTTTAGTAAATTGATTACATAGTATCCACTAACAGGAGGGTATTTTTTTGTTTTTTTTGTGCGTAGATTTATGCCTAGTTTATTTTTCATTGGCGAGATAAATTTGTGTGTTCATGTTTAAAATGGTCTTACTTTTAAAACTACTGTTCTGATTAACGTTAATTTTGACAAGAGTTGTGAAACGATGAAATAAAGTTATTTTTTAAAAATAAATATTAGATCAGGGATTAATATCTTTAATTGTTAAATATGCACCATAGTATTGTATCTTTGTGGACAGAAGGCAAACTATCCATAAATATTTGTAAGATACAAAAAAAAATCAAACAATGTACTATATGTGGCTAAAACTTCCCCCGTTTCGCAATAATAAATGACTAAATAATATAAACTATCACTTTAAAAAAATTAAGATCCAAAAAACTTTAACAGCTACTCAAAGTTCCAATAGAGATATTTCTATAAATTGGCTAATTAGCTCAGTTGGTATTAAGGTTGGTCGTAAAACCTTTAAGTCTAAGTAAGGAAGCATTGTCGTAAATTTGTACTTCGACTCTACTATCCTATAAATATATTCTGCAGTACAAAATACAATAAAAATATTCAGTGTCAAAGGGACTGGTACATATTATATCCATCATGGTCTAAACTGATGGAGACAAATTTGATGCTGCGTTAGGTGCCAGCTCCGGTGTTAGCCTCGTCACTGGACCGTGCTTAACCCTCTGAGGACTGCAGATAAATCAACCCGTTACCTGACTGTCATGCTTTCTAGCATTATACATATTTTTTTTATTTATAAATTTAATAATGTTAATAAATTAAATGTATCGAGGAGTCCTTTATAATCATATGCTACAGAAATCTAATTAAAAAAATTAAATATTTTGTTACAAATTTAAATTAAATTTAATTTAATTTTTTAGTTAAAAATTTAAATTTTAATCTCATGTATTAAAAACAAGTTTACACTTAAGCCAATTTGCTTATCCCTTACAAGGTCAAAATTACGATACGAGGCCCATAGCTCATGCGTAACTCCAGTACATCCTTATTTCAACCAAACCCACACACTCAAAACAAACAATAAACTGTTCCAACATTATTAAACACTTTTAAATAATAACTCCCTAAACTAAATCAAAGTTATTAAAATCAACTTTCACCCTAAATATAATCCTTATGCACCCATCCATACGCTAATCAACGTCAAGACACGACCCAATTTTTCTCTATTTCTAAAAGCCGCACTGCTAATCCAGATAGCATATAGAGCACAGCACTGAATGACCACTCCCCAAACACGGAGGAACAGTTAACGTTAGATTTCCTAAACAGTTACAAACTGTTTTGGTCTGGTTAACGTCGCTGCAGATTAACACATGGACAAAGGCCACAGAATTACTAATTGCGGGCACGGGGCAGGGGATGAGGTTGAGAGGGCACAACGCAACCTCGCTTAAGTATAATATCTTGTTTTTCAGGAGTACGATAAATATCTAAAATTTGATGTAAAACGTATGCAATACTGGAATAAATCGGCACAAAGTATAAAATATAGGTATCTGATGTCATACCATCTAATAAAAAAGAATTTGTAAGATTCGAAAGATAGAACCTAATTTGGAAAAGGAGGGAGGGGGGGGGGGGTTAAGGACAGACAGTCAAATCTACAGCATATCAATTCAAATTTAAATACTTTTTTTTTATTCTTTCGAATTAAAAGTAAAAAGAAAGTATGCTAAAAATACCGCTGCATTCGTATTGATCAGCTTATGTAAACACATAGTAAATCTATGTTTTTGAAAATAATAACTTAAACTTTTACAGAATTTTTTTGTCTTACATTTGAGGAAGCTTAACATAAAAAAAAATCTTATCCATTAAAAAAACTAAGTGAATTAACAAATCATTTAATTCTTTATCATCTAATTGCGAACATATTAAGAGTATTTTGTGTCTGATCAACAGAAATAGAAATAGTTGTTCCCGACAGATATATTTTGTGATTTGCGTATAGAAGGCTGCCCAGGTAGGAAGACAATCTAGTCGTCTGCCCTTGGTGAGATTTACCTGAGAGGCGTGGTTGAAGAAAAGTTTTTATCTGAATTGAATCGGAAGGTTATGTGTAAAGAAAGTTTAGTTAATACAGAGCGCGTTATGTAAATGCGGGAGGTTTAGATGGTAAATTTATTTGGAATTTTTTGTGAATGGTTTTCAATCTTGTATTTATGTTATATAATGGTAACATTACGTAATGGTTTGAGTTACTTAGGGAGATTGATTGAAGGTTGCAGTGTTATTGCAACTGGCGATTATTATAGTTGTAACTTGAGAAAATTTTCGAATCGACGGACTATGTCATTTTTATACTTACTTATCTGAAATGTAAAAATCGATTTACGCTGGAGTAGTTCTGAACCACTTTTTACCACGATTAAAATTGATTCTTATATGCAACATAATTAATATTCTAAGATTTTAAAATCCCAAGTTTATTCATTGTTAATTTAATGTACGTTCAAAACGTTTCACGGTAACTTTGACCAGAGGCCATACGGTATGGCCTCTGGTCAAAGTTACCGTATCACTTCATCATTATCTGGTGTAGTGGTATGGCCCATACCACTACACCAGATAATGATGAAGGGATCCTTTAACATGCAACATTTATAGTTTAATGATTGGAAGATAATCAATAGATACAATATAACACAATAACACAGAGTAGGAAAATATTTGTGTGGAGTCAATAAATCAATAACATAAACAGTTTCAAATTAAACTCATCAATTTCAGGAAAATTAAAAGTGACGAAGAATAATCAAGGAGAGGAACTGTGTCAATTTAAAAACGTGAGAAAAAATTGGTTAAGTTTAGTCAATGCAGTTTTTAGTTTTTAAATCAATCAATAAAAGCATTTTATTGTAAAATGTACCAATGATATTTTGGAAATCAATAATGCAAATAGCATACATGAACGCCAGCAATATATTTCCAAGACTATTTCACCATAGCTAAAATTAATGATTCATTTCTTATTGTATCAAGGCAGGTAATTCCCTTTACCTTAAAAAAGACATTGTATAGTATAATCAATATGAATTTACAGGTATTTGGTATGTGTAGCTCAAAATTTCATCTCAATACTGCCACACTACGACACATTATTCAAATTAATGATCACTAAACTCTTCAAAATATTTGCTAAATTTGAGTTTTAAAAGAGAATGCACTGGTCCATGCCAAATAACTTAGGAACCTTGAGGAAAGTTACACAGTTTTTATCTTAATTGAATCGAAAAGAGTGTTGAGTCAATATCAAAAGTGTTTGCTAAAGCATTATGTTAATATCGCAGAATAAACACACTCTTATAAGTTTCAGCAGAATCCTAAAAATAAACGAGGCAGAGCAGATGAAATATCAGCGATTTATTAGAGCAGTTGAAATAACGGCGAACAAGGGCTGGAGTGCGATAGTTTGAAGTAATAGCTCTTAAAAGAGACATGGAAAAGATGTGTCTTATTACTTTTAATAAAAATATTAGGGCAAAACCAGAAGTAAAATAGACACCAAATACTGTATACTTATATGTTACACTATTTTAGATTATTAAAACCAGTTTTTAGTACCAAAAAATCCATTTGGGTTGTGTTTAAAAGATCTGAAACATTCTTAGTTTTCGTACTTATTTTTTTTAGTGAAACAAACACGTACAAATAAACATAGCGTTTAAATTATGGAAAAATCGACAACGGGGAAACGATAAAATGCTTTTTTAAAGTCATAAAATTTCGATTTAAACTCTATAAAAAAGAGCATTTTATTATTTAAAATGGAAATAACAACAGAAAAGGTACGGAAAAGCTGCCTCTTTTCGGAAACAATTTTAACTACACATGATGTTGAGGGTATGTAATTATTTTTGACAAGAGATGGGTTGAACTATCGTCGCTCGAGAGCTACACGAGGGCTATTGGCGACGGGCGTAATACTTTAGAGCCACAGTCATGTAACGAGCCGTCACCTGAGTGGGCCACTTTTAGGAGCGACATCGTACGCGGCGTCGGGCTTTAAAGCATATATAACATGCACTCCTCTGCACGGGGTATTATTATTCATCGGCCATTTTGGCTGCACAGACCGTTTATAGGTCGGCAACCGTTTTGGCAATACAAGGGCCAGAGCCTGGGACCTTTCATATACAAGACAAGCACCTTACCGACTGGGCTCCCTAGCACGACTTTTTAACAATGCATACATAGTAACTGTATAAATTCCATTTTGCTAAAGAAATTCTGTTACCAGAGACAAGACTGTTAAAAATATTTTAATGCTAGCTATCTTACTAAATAATTGAATATCCTACTCTGCTGTGGGCGGGTAAACTGCAGTAACCACAACAATGAAATGGACCATTTTCGTTCTGAAATATACAGCCTTTGGTATACTTTCGCATAGGTTAGCGTTGTTGAGTACTTGTAACAATGGTCTAAGTCATTAGTCTAGTTATTGTAGTTTTCCCGCCTACGGCAGTACACTCTTAAAACAAACGAGCGGTTTCCTCGATTAACTCAGTCTGAGTTAATTTCCACTCCTTTCCGTGCCGAAAATGCACTTCCCCTATAGGTGTGGATTTCACTCTTTTGTTTTAAGAGTGTACTTCTTGACGAGTTTCTCTTTCAACAGGCGGTCGCATCAAGCGGTGCTACATTTGCCGCAGCCGAGGCGAACTAGGAGATTGCAAGGACCCTTTCCACTACAACGCTACTGTGGTAGAAGATGTGAAGGGAGTGGAGGCACAGCCGTGCGCTTCAGGCTGGTGCGCCAAGATCATAGAAGGGGAGAATGATGGTGAGAACGCGGTTATAACCATTCACTTATTTAAAATCAATGGGAATGTTTCAGGTCTTGAGTGGCAACAGAAATGTTGAATGAAAATAAAATATTCTCGAGTTTCAATAGGTGAATCAATGTCCTGTGGGAACAGAGCACTCTTTAAAAACACATATCAGAAGAAATATAGGAATGAAAGCTGGAAGAAAATTCGTCACCTGAAATAAGCCAGTTGCAGTTGACAATGGGAATGTTTCAGATGATAAAACGCTCTTGTTTTCGTTTTTATCCGTACTGGATTTCATTGGTTGCTTCGGTTTCACTTTCAAAAGGACCGATATAGATGAAAAGAAACTTTTCTTTCTATGCAAGCTTTCTTTGACAAATGTTTTGAACAACCAAAACCAGATCAAGAAATTGGCATTTAAAAAATTTAATAAGTAAAATATTCTTAGAAAGCTCATTTTCGAATACCAAAACAAAAGTAACAAATGAAAAGGTGGAGCTGTTGCCGTTTCCGTGAAACAACCCCATTATTTGAAATCAATTGTGACAACGGTACAAGTGTATTATCCTGTCGATTATTTTCACCATAATTTCGACAATTTTCACCAAACCAAATGTTATTGCCAGTTCACGATGTATAAGTATAATTTATATAAAATATAATACTTTAAAAAACATTAATGTAAAAAAGCATCTATTAATAAAAAGAAAGAGTCTGTCTGTCTGTGTGTGTGTCTGTTATCGGATCGTAAAAGACCTACTTATACTGCCCACAGGAATTCGAAATTTTAAAGATAGATTCCCTTTAATACTAACGTGTGCACCTGAGGCTTAGTTTTTCCATATTTGTTCCATTTTTAGAGAAAATTCGAATTTTCTGAAAAAAATACACCACTTTCGCTCAAATCCGATAATTTTTTCTCTTTCCTGATGCCATCGGCTGAAAAAATTAAATAAAACTTTTAACGAAAACATTTAAAATTCAAAATAATTATTTTTTATTCTTTTGCCATTACTTTCAGAAACTAAATTCATTATTTGAAAAATAATTGACATGTTTCAAGTGACGTAATTCCGCCAGTCTTCATTCCTGGATTTATTGTGGGTTTATTTGATGATTTTTTCATTGATTTTTCTGTGTGAGTCATGTAGGAGATATTAACGCATAAATTCTTATTTAAACATAATTTCAATGGGGCAACGATGTTAATGAAAATAAAACTATTCATGGTTTCATTTGGTGAATAATGTTGTGGCAAAGAGACGTTCAAACACTCAGCAAATATATGAAACTAAAAATTCGCCCAAATAGGCCAGTTTCAGTTGATAATAATTTTAGATGATAAGCCTGGTTCGGTTTGTTCGAATGGATTCATTGTGTTCGAGCTGTAAAATGGTGTGAGAACTTATCTTATTTTCTTGCAAATTTTTCCCAAAACCCTCAAGAAATTGATTAAAAAAGGTTTATAGAAAATATTTATAGAGGCTATTTGATGAAACAAAGTTAATGAAAGGCAGTGTTAGCGTTTTGTACACTTTATTTGAAATCAATGAAACGGGTTACAATTTTTTAACTAGTCGATAACCATAATACAATTTTCACAAACCAATGTATTGGTTCACATGTATTGAATATATTTATATATTTTAATTACTTAAAAAACATGGTAAAAATGCATAATAAATATGTAAATGAAAATTATAATTTGTAATAAAATAACATAAGTGTAATAGAAGTATTATTTGTTGGTTTTTTACTTTTTTTCGTGGAAAAACTAACACCAAAGGATTTGGCAAGGGTTGGCAGATCGACGGGATAATACACACAAGTACCAAATAGGCCTTCTCTCTTAGTCTGACGGTTTTTTTTTTAATGTGTAACTTGTTCTAAATAGCAAAGCATTCAGTTGTATCGTAAGTTATTTAAAAAAGAAGCCAACTCAGCTTGAGGAATACTTGGGTGGTTAAGGAAAAGTTGCTGAAATGTTTTTATTATTAACGATCATTGGGGATTTTCTACGGGAAAAACCTATCACAATTCCCTTCTCGTTAAATACATTATTTTATTTCAAAAATTACACTACTTGCCATCGTAGTGTTTTGGGTATCTAACGGAAAGTATTTTCCAATCGCATTAAGAATTTTTCTCTAATAATTAAAAAAACACTTTTAATAAGAAAAATTTAATAGGTTGGCTCATTATTTATTGTAAAAATTAACATCTTCAACTAACGCATAGTCGTAATATTCAAAACCTTTTTTGTGCAGATTTTTTTATCGATAACAAATAATTTTAATTTTGCTCTTGCAGATTTCGACACAGCCACTGAACGCATCTGCGTCCAAAGACCACCAACAGACGGCGAAGAAAGATGCTCAGACACCATCATCGACAGGAAGCCAGTTTACATGTGCTTCTGCCAGGGAGACCTCTGCAACTCTGCCACGAGCACGGCGAGCCAGCTTGGGCTCGTCTTGCTTGCTTGGCTCGTGGTCAGCTTTAGAAGAAATCTGTGACAACAATCATGAACATCTTGTGATTGCTGCTGAACTGCGGATTTCGTGTTAATAACAAAAGACTTTGATGGATGGTTACGCTAGGCTTAAATTGGGGACAGTATATGCGAACCTTCGCCAAACATCACCTTCCTTCCTGCAGGCCGGACGTTACCGAAAGCCTTTTCACTCATCAGTAATTGGTTAGACTTGTCCGTGGGTATACGAAACCAATCAATGACGAGTAAAAATGCTTTCGTTGTTTGGCGAAAGTTTACATGTTCTGTCACTCCATGTATGAACAGCTTTATAGACTACTAGATGTCCAGTTGTAACACTGAAAAAGGTTGAAACACTGAAAAAGAATTTAGAGAAGACTACTTTGTATGGTGTTGCTCAGAATGCATGACACTGCTAACAGAATAACAGGTTACTAACGACAGTAATTACAATATCTAAAAATTGATCATACGCGATGAGTTAAACTTTATTTTGCAAGTAACATGTGGGGATTTAGGCCATCGATTTCCTAGCGATATAATATGAATACCGACATCCTGGGGATTCGAGACTTATGTGAGACATCAGATGATTGTACTTGTTACTTTTTTAAACCAAAGTGGCAATTACCGAAAATTAAACGTGTCTTGAAAAATACTGAAAAGTATAACACATATTAATTTTTATAAAAATATTTTTCAAAGGTTTAATGAAGTATGATAAGTTTGCATTGCAAGATAGTTCTAAAAGTTTTGAGCTAAAATCAAATGTAATAATACACACATACAAGTGATACATTTATAATGTTAAGTAGTTTTAGCAAAATCTGTTTTATTGTTAGGACTGGTTCCTTAATTATTTAGAAACACATCTTTTTAAAAAGTTATGAACGTAATTTCATATTCAAACCTGAAATTGGCCAGTTCAAAAATCACACTTTCAGTATCTCTATTTGTACAAATACTAAGCATGGTATAAAATAAAGATTTGTAAATATAAGCAACCATTTTGACCCCACTTAATTTAAAGTACCGATGTGGCCATAAAACTTTCAGAGTTAAATTAAATTAATACTATTATATTGTATGTTTAGCATATATAATGCTCACAGAAATTGTTAAAAATTAAATAAACTATTTTGCTTACTTAGTTTTGATTGTTATTTTTGCGGTCTATTTTTTTCTTCGGCTTACTGTGGTTTTAGAACAACAAGGTGATACAGTAAAAACCACATACCGCAAAAAGAATCAAAAACTCATACACTAACATTCATCCAAATAGTGTATTAAATATGCTAAGGGTGAAGGTTCATATTTGTTATTTTCTACGTTCCGAAACTAGCCAATTTTTGTTAAAATTTTTATGGTTTGAGATTTTTTTTTTTCTCTTTTAAATGGTTTATGATGACCATTATTGTAGTTAAGAGGTGGTTATTCATATCACACATTTGAAAGTATTTTTGAATGCATTACTGCCATAAATAATTTATATCCATATAGAATTTAATTTTGTAATGTTTCATATTGATTTAAATTGCACAAATATGAAAAAAAGTAAAAAGTCTTCAATATGAATGGGGATATTTCTTCTGACGTCACGCTCTCTATTTCATTGGTTGTTTCGTTTTCTTTGAAAAAGTGTTGAAACAGCTCATTGATTTAAAAAAGGTCACGCGATCCGAACTGCGATGCCATTGGTTTTGTTTTTTACGGCAAAGTGTTGAAAGAAACTCATTAAATATTGAATTAATGTATTTGTTTAATCATTAGTGGAATGTCATTAAACAAATTGCAAACCAGTAAGAAGTCAAAATATATGTCACATTCATTTCGAATAAATTGTTTTTATTGAAAGTTAACATTAAGATTCCACACATTAATAGCCTGATTTAAAAATGAATACTTTCAAGGGCTTGAGTAGAAATTTACAAATGCTCACAAAATTTATGGTTCGATTTTAAATTAGCGAAAAATAAGTAAAAATTAACTACTGACAAAATATAAAATTCGTAAGTTGAATTTTATTCATCTTTGTATGACTTAAAGTATTTAATAAAGCTCCACAATTTAAAAAATTAATTACGATATGTTACATGAAAGTTTTTTTACTAATTAATGCAGTCACATAATACCTAGAATATTTATCGATTTCCATTACATAGTTAATATTTAAGTAGGCAATGAATATTTAAAATAAGCTTTTGCAGATTTGTTGTGTACCGAATAGATTAGTAAAAATCGATGCATAAATGTACTAATTATTAATAATTCAGCGTATGTTGGCTTCATTCATAAAATGATTGTGTATTTCAATTGATGTTGTTTAAATCCAAATCTCTTCAAAGCATAAAATTGTATACCGTCTTATTAAGAAATGCGTCGACCATCAGCTCGTTTACCTGACTTTTAGTCGCCAAGAAAAATCTTAAATTGTTTCTTTGAGTCAAACACATTTTTTTTCAATGGGTCAAAATTTTTTATGTGACTCAAGAATTGTCTTTACATGAAAACAAAAGAATAGCAAAGCTTCGAAAATGATATTCTTATTAAATTATCAGAAGCATATTTATAAGTTTGATTAATCTGTGCAAAATGATGCCACACTATTGAAAGCCTGAATAATTCGTACTCAGTAGCTAGCCTTTTGCTTCTAATTGCAAAAAATATATTTCATAGAATTAGTATTTCAATTAAAATTGGAGCAAAGGCAATATTGTTAGCATAAATATAAAATATAGTCTTTTAAAAATTGACTTAAGTTATATTTCGATTTCACCTTTATTGACAAATCTCTTGTTTTATACATTATAGGTAAAAAGACGATGAACATTAAAGTAATTCCAATTTTACTAATATTAATAATTTTTCACGAATACTGTGACTCCATAGCCGAAGCTTATCCATCAAACTCAAGTACTAAAACAAGAAGACATCCCGAAGAAAAAGTATCAAGGGCAGAAAATATTAACGTTTCAGAGACGCTATCAAAATATAAAAGAAACTTAAAGAATAATTTATCTGGTGTTTCTAGTAAAAATCATTCATTAAGTGGGGCTGATTCTAGTTTAAAACGTTCTAAAGCAACAAAAAGAAACTTCACCAAACAGAATAATTCATTTTCCGCTTTTTCTCATAATAAAAACAGGGAACTTTCCCGATCAAAATCTGAACTAAATAAATTCAAGCCTGTATATGTGATAACAGGAGTTAACGTATCAGAAGTTTACGGTTCGCCGCTGTCAAAAGCGCAACATATTAGGAAACACAGACAAATTCCTGAAATAACTAATTCTGATGTGTTTTCTGATCTACTGAATCAAGAAAATGTTATTGATAAGTTTTTCGAAAATGTCTATCCTCAAGACTCGTTTAAAAACGAAAAACATGAAGATTCTTCAAGAAAGTTCAGAAACATTACGGAAACCAAATATAGTACAATTAATCCTCCTACAACAACTACAAGATCAACTACCAGAGAGAGATTATATTCAGATTCTATAATTCAGTAAGTAATTCACATTTGATGTATTTCTACAAAGAATATTTTTTAGTAATTTAGTAATACCTATACGAATTAAATTAATCCACATTAAAATATTATTTCGTAACTGGATTACACGTTGAAGGATAAGGAATTTTATGCACTTTAGTTCGATATGCTGTTTGGCTAATAAATTGTTAGCCATTTTTTTTTTTGTATATGAAAAACCGTGACTTCATGGTTATTCTTAAACTAGCTGTTATACCCGACGTTGCACGGGTAGAGGTGGAAAAATAATTTAACAGTCAATTTAACTATTTTTTTTTCTTTCATTTTAGTTACATAAGATTTGAAGATTACCCAGTAATTTTCCATATAATTACCCAACTTGGATATAGTAATGATTAATATTAATTTCAAAAATACCTTTGATAAGAAGCTCAAATTAAAAAGAATACATTTTTAAGTAAAAAATAATCAGTAAGAATTAAAAATGGAAAAACATCTAAATCTTAAAAGGGTCTCAAACATTTATTTAAAAAAATGCACTTATAAATGTCATCACAATTCCCTCATAAATACATAAAACCTTTTAGCTCATTTGGCGTGTTTTGGGAAAGAATTTGGCAAGAATATAGATATAGCTACAAACACACCCATTATACAGTCCTAACACAATGACCTTCGAACAACCGACAAGCTTATAAATTATTTATAAAAGAAATTGCCCATTTGGCGAGTTTTAGTTAATAATTTGGGGAGTTTGGCAACGTATTTGGCGAAAAAATAAATACATAAAACACTAATATGCAGCTCTAGTGCGTTGGCCTTTATCAACCATCATAGTTCAGTAATAGCTTAACTATACATTTATTGCTTAAATATGCATACATGCAGTCAACAGAAAAATCAATGAAAAAATCATCAAATAAACCCAACATAAAATCCGGGAATGGAGACTGGCGGAATTACGTCACTTGAAACATGTCAATTATTTTTCAAATAATGAAATTAGTTTCTGAAGGTAATGGCAACAGAATAAAATAAACATTTTCAATTTTAAATGTTTTCTTTAAAAGTTTTATTTAATTTTTTCAGCCGATGGCATCAGGAAAGTAAAAAAAGATCGGATTTGAGCCAAAGTGGTGTAGTTTTTTCAAAAAATTCGAATAAAAACGTTCGAAAACGATAGAAGGAATGGTCTGATTCGAAAAATTCTTAGCCTATGTTTGTTCCGGAGATGAGATGAATTTTTGTGCCAAATTTCGTGACGATCTGTTGCGTGGTTCTTTAGATCTCGTGTCTTATACAAACAAACGGAAGTTGCCTTTTATGTATATAGATAACTCTTTTCAACACCTTCAAAACGGTGGCAAAGTTCAGAATCGTGCTAAGCATCCTCGAGAAAACATATATAAAAATACCAAAATCATTTTCCCCAAGCCTCTCCACCCAAATTTCTATTTTTACTTGACTATAAAGACTGTTAGTTACTTCGATCATATTAATAAGTTAAAAGAGTTAAATTTATTCAGGGAGCCATTTTCCGTCAGCTTTGGATCAAACTGTGATCAGCATCCCAATGCAACAACTTGCTGGTTTGAGAGATATATTGGAGATTCTGTCACACTAACCGTCAATATTAGTAGTTTTAAAGAAGATAACTCGTTCAACGTAAGCTGGATTAAAGTGTATAAGAGGCGTCATAAAGAATCTGGCGTCGTTGTAAAAATAGATCCAGGTGATTATACTATTTTCTGTTACAATTTCTATGTATCGTTATCTGAATGAATGAAAGTTTTCAAACGTTGTCAACCAAATGAAATATATTTCCTGTGTAAAACTAAACTCAGCCCATGCAGAGCCAAGACCTGCTAGGGCCATTTCAGCTCACGAGACCGGGGCAACGAGTTGCATTGCAGCAGATGTTCCAGTTAGTTGATGGTAGGTAGTACCACGGCCGACTCAACTATAAGACCGGAGAAGCTCTCTGTGACGTGTGACGTCCAACATTTTACAAGTTCGGGTTGCCAACTGCGCTGAAAGAGAACTGAACGAAACATATTCGGAACTTTAGAAGTATATTCCATCGTGCGCGAAAAGGTTTCGTACTTTTTCTTCGGAAAAGCCGACAATCCGAACCGGACGATTAGTTTGACGTCAGGAAGAGCTTCTGTGGCCTTAAAATTGAGTAGGCCATGCGTAGTACTGATGCGAAACCCAAGTCAGCTTAGTCAGCTTAGTCAAATATTATCGACCGGCTGAATGGATGAAAGGCTAAAACCTTGTCAAATACATGATTCAAACTCTGGACCTGTATCTAGGTATCGCGATGCAATATACTACTCAGTCACTGGTCGTCATTTTCTTTGTACAAATCGAACTTAAAATATTTAATTGTATCTATACTTTATCGTTATAAAGTGGAACACAATTGAAATCTAGATTTCTCTAATATTTTTCTAATATTCAACTTCAGTCAATTAAATTGGACTACTTTACTCTTGGTCAAGACAGGTTACCTTGGAACATGGAGTGGAAAAGTAGAGGTTGGGAACTTCGCTTGAGCCCTATTACTGATTCCGATACTGATCCTAATGCCATTGCAGCAAGAGTTTTTAGTCAGAGAAAGTCAGATGCAGATACAGGAATATTTCAACAAAAGATCAAGCAACTTAATTTTCGAATAGATGTCCGTTCAATAGGTATGTATAAACTTTACTCGGTTGCATAAAGTAGGTAAAAATTATAAGTGTTTTATTAGAAATCAGAAAAAATATATATTAAGTTAAAATTATTTTGATGACTGTTTGATAGAAAATAAATACTTTCAACAGATGTGATTGAAGATAATCCTAGAAAAGATATTACCATTAATATTGGCGATTTCTTAACCCTCCCGAAATCCAAGGCTTTTTGGGTCGACTGGAATCTTGAAAAGCTTCCTGGACAACGTGACGCACTTCCTTCAAATTTCGTAATAAATCGGAGTTCACTGATCGTCAAGAATCCTGGAGACAATCAGTTTGGTGTGGTATCCTGTATTGTATATTCAGCTAAAGGGTTGGCAATTGGAAAACGCAAGTTTAATATTACCAAGAAGGAAGAAAAATCAAGTAAGGCTAGTTTTTTAAAAACTGTTTAAATTTTGTATCTTTTGTAAAAGCTGCGTTTTTGTGTGAATGATTTTTTGTGTGCTTAAATCTTCTTTTATTATACAACTATTCGATTTTTTTGTGTGCATATTTTACGCACAGACATATTGGCGCACATTAACAGTTTCAGAAAAGAAATTTATGACTAATTTATACATTAACTTTTTAAAAATGTTCTAGAACATTTGGAAAATTAACTTTCTAATACATATTGTTTTTAAGCAATGAAGAGTAAAAAACATTCCTTCACTACATACCACCAATCGAATAATCATAGAAATCGGTCCATCAGATGCACAAAACGTGGGTACGTCAAATACGCCTTGTCAGATTACATGAAGCCTATATCTAGAAAGAAAAGGTTCCAAAGAATGACAAGATGGGTACAAAGACGAGGTAAGTTGAAGGAAAAAACTTGTTTAAGTTCCATGCGTATTTATGTGAGGCTCAGCGGCTTAAGTCGCAACGCTGAGCACTGGGTTCAGGTACGGGGTTCGAATAACGGATTGAGGAAAGTTTATTCAGCTTCTCATGGTCGATAAAATGAGAACCGAGCGTGCTTCGGAGCTAAGCACATGAGGTTGATCACCTAACGGGGACGTATGCTTCGCATCCCAGAGCCCTTGGTCATGAGAGCTGAAGTGGGCACAGTAGGCCTTAGCCCACTACGGATGGCAACCACTTGGCCCACTGACGCGCGATTGAGCTTGGTTAATAATTGGTTTCAAGTTTGCAATTTTTACGAAAATCTAGTTGCAAAACTCACATTCTTCAAAGTATAACTAATGTATAGGGTCCGGTTCATTCATTGCCGACATTGTTCAATTGAATTTACGATCGTCAAAAGTCGCCAATTAGCGAACCGGACCCTATACCTTATACTTTGGAGAGAGTGAGTTTAGCAACTATACCTTTCATATTCAACACAGTATCAGGATATTCAAAATAACTTTTCAAACATCTTCAATACATGGAGCTACAACTAAAATGATAACTAATAACATCTAGGCCTTTGAACGATTAAATGGAAAGAATGATTGGAAAAAGCTTTAAATAACATCCCAGCTACTTATTTCATGGTTCAAGCTCTTTGTAAATGAATTAAGGCCTAAAGAAATTATTAGTTATTCTACATTAACCTTACTTTTTAAATTCAGATTGTCGAAACCAGAAGAAAAATCGCCGTCGACTGCATCCTCGGTGGGCTCCTCTGGCTTTCTTAGATGCAGATTATAACAATGAAGATACGACGACCACCCTGGATCCTAGATTGATGTCGGTCAGTAAACTGATAGAGCTGAGTGAACAAAGCGATGGTACTATCGACGATTTAATCCCACAGTAAGTTGGAATAGAACTTAAAAAAAATTTCAACAACTATTCCCATGGAGGCATAATTGTCGGCCGAAGCGCTTTCTTATTGTTGTTAATGTTTTTACATCCCAATCGCCTGAGTGTAGAAAGCGCCCACATTGATGTTCAGCCATGATTTTATTTCCCTTATAATGGTAAATGTGTCTGTTTGTCAAGAAAATTATTCTCTGTCGCATAATAAGCATCTCTAACCCATAATCAGTATGGAATTAGTATAGGTTGTTTTGGGCATATGATTTCATCATATTTTTTGAAACGAAAACATTTTTGAAGACATTAGTATGGCCAAATAGTTTCATAAGGACTAATTAATTTAAAGAAAAATCCCCTTTTTACTATTTAATCAGAATCACTTCGTAAGTTCAAGATATTCCACTTTTGGAAACCTGAATAAGTGGTTTTATAGATACGAGCAAATGAAAGGATAAAAAAAAAACTTTAAAATAATTTGTTGTCAAAACCTTTTGTAAAAGGTTGTGAAACTCCTAAAAAAAAATCCCAATTAAAAGAAACTACAAAGCATCATTTGTAAAACTCCTAGGCTGATATTTACACACCATATGAAAGCATCATTTAAATTGCCAGGTATAGATATAATTACCATTTTAACAGTATATCTATGATTTCTTTTACCAGTGTATTAAGTCATATACATGTTTAATACTGATCTTTATAGTGAAGTGCACTACGTGGATGCAGAAATCGTCCTGGTGTCAGACAAGTTCAAGACCTACCCAAGATCACCCAACTTCGAGCCCAACTGCACAATAGATGAGGACTGTGGTCTAGGGGCCATGTGTATAGTGCCACAGGGACAGAAGAGAAGGAATGTCACCAGAGAGGCATCAAAGGTATGGTTTCAGAGTTAATGTTAATTATCATCGCACCAGAGCTACTATTGGAGACGGAGTCGATATTTCGAACCACAATCAAGTGACAAGCCGACATCTGAGTAGGCACCCGACTCAACTTTTTTAGTGGTAACATCGTACACAGCGTCGGGACTTCGGAGCACATTTAATATGCACTGCTGCTACACTGGGCATTATTTGGTAGACTTTTTGGCTGCACTGGCCGTTTATAGAACGGCAGTTATCTGGAAAAGCCCTGCCCAAACCTTGCCTTTAGCATGCAAGACAAGTTCCTTGGTGACTGAGCTCCATATCACAGGAATTAAGAAATTAGGTAGAATGAGATAAAAAGAAAACTACTTTAAAGGACATTTGCAGTAAAAATGTGTGTAAAACTTTTTTTTTACTACAGAATTGTTATTTTTAGTTATATTTTTGAAAAAATATGCACTTGCCCTGCAAATTATTTAAAATGTGTAGGGCCAGTTGAAGATTACTATGACTACACAGTAATTGTGACACATGACATTTTTAAAAAGCCATATAACCATTATTACCCAATCTGACCCCTATTTGTATTTAATTGTATACACATTTGAAAGAGGCATATGTGTGTCTCCGGAAAAATTTCTTGACTTTTACTAGCACTTAAATTTATTTTACTTACCAAAGGTAAAAAAATTAATTTTTGCTATTTTGTAATAGATTGTAATTAACAGTAAACCAATAATCACAGTGGTCTTATATTTTGCTTTTTCATTACAGAATCACCATAGAGGCTACTGCTATTGCAGGCCAGAATATTATGGTGATGGAAACCAGTGTACAAAAATCCCAACAGAGTCCCATAGAGAAAAAAGAATCAGGAGAAAATAAACTAAAATTACTAATTATACATTTTAAATTGGATGCAAAATCAAAAAGTAATGGACCTAAGGGACATCGGTTTTAGAGAAAATAATGTTTTTGTGTTTGAATATCATTTAAATTAAATTTGGTATTTTGCAAAAATACTTAATGTTCGAAAAAGAAAAACTTATTTTTCAACACAAAGAATTCACAATATCTTTTTTTTATAAATTTAAAGACCATTTACTCTTTTAAGGGTCTTGTATGGTAACAGATCTCTATACAATTCCAATGGAAATTTTTTCCCCAGTTTTTAAATAAATTATACAACATGTACTCATGAAAACTTAATAAAAAATACAGAAGAAAGTTATTTTGAAATTAAAATAACTAATAAGTATAATTTTAAAGATATTAATTAGTTATAATTAAAACAAAAATTGTTGTTTAGATATTTACATACCGTTAGTGCTGCAATCTGTAGTTTGTGAATAATTACTAATTTTTTTTGTTTTAATTATAACTAATTTATATCTTTAGAATTACACTTATTAATTATATTAATAGCAAAATAACTTTTTTCAGTATTTTTTGGCAAGTTTTAGTGAGTACATGTCGCATATTTATTTAAAAACAGGGGCCAAAGTTTCCCCATTGGAATTGTATAGAGATCTGTTACCATACAAGACTCTTAAAAATAAAGGCTTCAAGATATAATTAATGCAAGTGTATGCAAATGTAAATGGATAAAATATAAAACTAAATTAAATATACTTTACAAAGGATTAGAGATATATTTTTATATAGTATTTTAATACTAGCTATTTTGTTTTTTAGCTTGTTTTTCAATCAGCGAAATCAACAGTTTTTATTCATCTAACTATGTAAGTTTCTGCAATTTATTTCTACAGAAAAATTAACATAAATGTTGCATAAGAAAAATTATTAACACTTCGACATATGTAATAACATAACACATTTATCTATAAACAATAAGTCAGAACTTTATTTTTTCAAAAAATTGACCCAATTTTTAAGAAAAAAGTCAACTGTCTTCCATTTTACTCTAGATATCTAGGAGAACAAACATACTCTCATTCATCATAACAACTAGAATAGTAAAAAAACAGTACAATTTGCCTATTTTAGGCAACAGATTTTATTAATGAGAAAGTAAAATACTTAATTGTTCTTATACATGTACTATTTTTAATTTACACATCATTATAAACATGCTTTTTCTAGAAGCTGTATTTACAAATCCCAATAATGAGAGAAGCATATAAAGTGTAGTAAATGCCCTATAAACCTGAAAATAAAATATATCTTCAGTATTACACAAAGGAATTTGAAATGTTTATGCAAGTTTTTGATTTACAACTATTCAGAGAATTCAAAGGAAATTGTAAACCAACAAAAGTTGTAAAATACTATTAAACTTGCTGAAAACTTTTAATTCCAACATAAAATATAAGATATTAGGAAATTTGAATATCTAAAGTTTCCTTTATACAGTAATGTATTATATTCTACAGTTTTAATAATATGTAATTTTAATGACCTTTTAAGCAAAAATATTCAGCCTCATAAATAAATGAATTTTTAAGAACGAACCACTGTTTATAGGTAATTTTATATGATGCATTCTCATGCATTTAAACTCCAAACGCGGCATGTTATAACGTAATGATAACTAATGAAATATAACACTTTTTGGTTCTGAAATAAAACAAGGCATCAAATAAATCCAAAACCTTTGAAGATACACATTATTTAGCAAACAGTATCAACATTCATAAGTTTCAAAATCATAAACAAAAGATTCCAAAACTGTAGAAATAAAGGAATTCGAACATTTGTCTTAAACTTTCGCCTCAGCTAATGGGAAAAAAAGCTAGCATCCATAACAATTTTCTAGGGAATTTTAGCTAAATACACCCTAATCTAGGATAATATGTGGGCTAGAAAACTTCAACATTGATTTATGGCTATTCTCTAATAAGACAGGAAAAGTAGAGAATCATAGATATGTTGTGGGGAAACCACTTAGTTTCATGAGAAATCTAAATTGAGAATGCTATCACTATAACAAACAACAGTGACTTATCAATGCTTAAGTTGGATTTAAAGCCTTATGATATGGAAAATGGAACTTATTAATGAGAGACAATGTTCTCAAATCATTAGCAGTTGTCAGAATGAATCACAAAACTTAAAAACACAAAACTGTTAGGCAAAATAAAAGTGTACATTTACAGAGAAGGTTATGAAAAGCCTCAGTAGTCAGTATTAAAAATGAAGGAGTGGAATAAATGACATAGAAGAAGCACTGTGAAATTCATTTAAAAAAGATTTAAGCACCAATACATTATTAGGATAAAACAAAGCTTTGTTAAAGACTTCTGCATGCAGTTATCTGAATATTTGTTTCATAGATTATTAAAATGTTTGTTCTTTTAACACTAGGTATTTTTAAAAATGTTAATGTACATTTAAAAGATGACAATGATTTCATTTTGTAAAAATTTGTAAGATGCTGTACTACTTACCAAATTTGTCTATTATCTCAAAGCTCTCAATTTTTTCAATGTTCCATAATTTATAATCCATTTGTCTTGCTTTTCCATCACCATACTTTTCATTTGCTCTGTAATAAACTAAGAGGGAGACCTTTTTTAAAAATTTAGAAGTTAATGTGAACTTGAAATATTATTCTACACAATAGTCAGGGCCAAATATTAAAGGAGGGTGCCTGGCGATATAAAGAGATTACCAAAAAAAAAGTAGCAAACTAGTTTAATGTGTTTTGGGTTATAGATGGATTATGCGTATTAGTGCAATACTTATTCGGGGCATTGACAAAGGGGTGTGTTGTTTTTAGTTTGGTTTGGTTGGATTAACATCTCACTAGAATTACTTAAGGGATTTAGGTAATAGGCCTCATAATTTTAAATCACTGCTTTCTTTAATTGATTAAAAAATACACAATTCGGTATTTTGTATAAAAAATAACCCACAAGAACATTAATAATTGTAATGTATTTGAAAAATGGTGGTTTAAAATTATGATGCTAAAAAGCAATCTTGGGTAGCTCTAGCGAGATATTAATTGAAACAAACCAAATTTAAAAGAACACACCTCTCATCCATATGACTAAGTGTTACCCTAGTACGCTATTGACTACAACAAAAGTGGGTTCAATTAGTTGGCTGTTTATTTTGGCAATCTTATATTAACTTTTAACAATATATTAAACTGCACACAAATAGACAAGTTCCAAGGGCACGCAATTGCACACACTGCCATCTGATGTTCAAAAAGGATAAGTAAAGAGTACCAAAACAAACCTTAAGATTACTTTTAAACCATAAATGTATAACACATCCTCATAGATAAAGATTGTTTGTGGCCTTTTTTGTTTAGTTTATATAAATTATTTTAAAGACATTAAAATTTAAATAATTATTAATAAATTAATATTAATTATATTTTTTTTAAAAGAAACATACATACTGTTTAAGTAATATCAGACTTCCAATTTTTTTTTTTACTTTGAACCTTACAATTTACTTGTTATTTAGATTTAAACAGAAATTAAGAAAAAAAGTGTCACAAAAATTTGACTAGCTGCCTTGTGTGAAGCAAAGCTTTGGCTAAATTTCTTTAATTATCACTAGGAGTGCACTGAATACCAAATTCGTCCGAATACCGAATATTCGGCCTACCTAAACAATTTTTATTTTTTGTTGGATCTAAGTTGCATTTATTCTTCATCAATTTCAATTAAACATAAACATATAAGTACACAATCACACAATAATTTTAATACAATATATACCTATTAGATTTTTAATTGAAGCAACACAGAATAAAGTAGTACTCGTTTGTTATTAAAACAAGCCTGTTAGGAAGTGTAAATTGGACAATTGGTAAAGTCACAACAGGGAAACAGAATTTTGAAAACCAAAACAGAAGTAGGTGGATACGGTGTAGAAAGAAAATCAGAAAAAAATAATAAAACTCTGGCTTACAATATTATTATACAATTAAAATTAATTATTTTCATCTTTTAATGAAAAAATTACAATTGTGATATATATAGTATTGTTTTTTTTAAAGCCCACTCATTGTAACTGTTAACTTAAAGAGACATGTTTATTTAATATAACTTGAGTAAAGCTTGATTTAACATAAAAAAATAACTAAAACTTAGGAATTTAAGTCTATTATAAAAGAAAACAAGTCCTGTTTGGGAATTTTTCAACTTTTTATAAGATGATAACTTGAAGAAATTTGGAAATTTTTAAATTTCACTATTCGGCCGAGTAGTTTAGCTATTCAGCCAAACTGAATATTCGGCTAAAGTGGCCGAATACCGAATAGTAACCAAATATTCGGTGCATCACTAATTATCACGATCAATTTATTAGCCATGTACTCTTTTATATAAACATATACGTATGCATAAACTGTCAGCATTCTTGGGCAATTTCATCATTTTCAATGTATTATATTTTTATGTCATTGTAAAAAGGCTTAAAAACAACAGAAATAAATAACCAGAAACTTTAAAATACTAATTAAACTAAAACAATAATTTGAACTGAAATAAGAAATTTTAAAACTTACCATCTAAAAACCTCTCATCCTGGTGGTATATTTTATATCGAAAATCTAAAATAAATAAGCTGTGTCAACAATCAAAAGCATTGCTAGAAACTAATTTGCAATATAATTTTTTGTATGTTTGTTCTCTCGAAACAAATTTATGAAAATTGATTCCAAATATTTTGTCCTCCTTTTACTCAGTTAGGTAATGCATCAACAAATGTTTAAAATTCAAATTTTTAAAAAAATGATTTCTCTTATGTTACCATGAAGGAAAAATTAAGATTTTTTTTAATTGATCAAAATGGCTATTGGACAACAGACATGAACCCAGTTCATTTAAATTATTCAGTTTAAAAAAATTTCTCTAATTCTCAGTCTTTTATACACTGCTCAAAACAATTAGGGGAGCACTTTGTGTACTGTTGTCAACCCTTTCAGTTCCAACGTTTAATTTTTTATTCTAAAAATCTAAAATTTGTGAAATAGATTCATTATGCATCCAGAATGAAATGGTAAAAAACAGGGGGGAAATCTTAATTTTTTAACTAAAATTTAAGGGGGGAAATTTAGAATCATAACTTTTTGAATAAATGATAACAATTTTTTCAAAACTTTATTTGTTAAAAAAGTTAAAATCAATTTTTAAACATCTAAGAATGCAAGCGTGAAGAATTTAGGGTCAATTTATTTCGTGAAATTTTTTGGGGGAGAATTTTATTTTACCATGTTTTCACATTTTCATTTAATTAAAACAAAATTTATTTAATTCTTCAAAAGATATGATTCTCCCATCTAACGATAAATAAGTGCGAGCTCAACTTAGTGAGAAAAAAAATCGCAAGCTGATGATTCCAAATGGAATCATTGGGGTTGAAAGGCTTTAAACCATGCATTCCCCTAATTCTTTTGAGCAGTGTATGTATGTGTACATAAATTATGAATATAACCCTCTATTACAACACAATTAATGCAGTTAGTTACTTAAGGAAGTTATATAACTGGATCTCATAGGCATTAACTTGTAAACGTTTATTAACCATTTAAAGTTAAGTCAGGTTGAATTATCATCGCACAAGGTTTATTGGTAACAGGCGTCGTAGTTTATAGCCACAGTCAAATGACGAGCCAACACCTGAATAGGCACCCAATGCAACTTTTTAGCAGTGCTATTGTTTGCAGGGATGGGACTTAGGAGCATATTTAATGTGTACTTCCTCTAAACAGGGTATTATTTGTCTGACTTTTTAGCTGCATAGACTGTTTATATGCGAGCAGTAATTTTTTCAGGCCCGAATCTAGGACCTTTTCTCAAGCAAGGCTAAACCCTTTCTGACTCAGCTCCTCGGCCCTTTTTAAGCACCCGAATACGATCACATAAAAAAAACTCAACTTGGTTAATATCATTTGGTTGCAAGTAAAAAAATTGGACTTAGTTTGAAACTATTTCTACCACCCCTAATGATTATGCATATACCTATCTGAGTGGCCCTTCAAGTGTCAAAAAATTATGAAAAGCTCTACGAAAAATACTTAGTATTGGATACAGTTAGGTTAGTTTTAAATTATCATCGCACTAGAGCTACACAAGGTCTATTGGTGACGGACGTTGTAATTTAGAAACACAGTCAAGTGACGAGCCGACACCTGAGTAGGCACCCAACTCAACCTTTAAAGGCACTGTCGTACACAGCGATGGGACTTTGGAGCATATTTAACATGCACTCCCTCTATACAGGGTATTATTCATAGGACTTTCTGGATGCTCATACAGTTTAGAGGTCAGCAGTTATTTTGGCGATGCCTGGACCCGTACCTGGGACCTTCCGCATGCAAGGCAAGAAAGGTCAGTCCTGGTTAAAGTAAATCTCAGGCCTTAACATGTGAACTAACCTGGAGAATTCCTCATCTGATGGTAGCAATAGTATCCTCCGCCTAACAGAGCAGCATCCAGAGCAAAACCTGCTATTACAGCATACTTGGTAGTCTTCATAAGTACTTTCACAGTTGGATTTTTCATAAAATTATTCATTGTGCTCAACTAAAATCAAAAGAAAATGTATCAATATTTTTAATATTAAATATTTAGGTACATGTTACTAAATACAGTGATTCTCAGCAACAAAATAAAAGCTTGTTTAATTTTTAAAAGTGTTTAGCAAATGAGAACTTAAAAATGAATGAGGTTTTCCATTATTAAACATTTTATTTTTGTCCTGTAATTTATGTTTGTTAATGTATAGGACTTTTTGTTTATATAAAGAGTTTTTTAAAAAAAGTGTTTTGGAAACTAATTTGTTAATTTTTACTACAAAAACAATAAAAAAAAATTGTGCCTTAAATTTGTATCATTAAAATTCATTAGATTTGGTGTCATATTGCATAATCATTAAAGATAAGTAATTTTTTTATCTGCGGAAAATTCAGGGTATTTGAATAGTAACTACAAAAATTGTAAACAGTCAACAAAACTAAAGGGTTTTTATTAATCACACAAATCATTAGTGTATATTTTCAGGAATCATATTAAAAAAAAATGCCTTTCCAGTAACTTATTAATACCACTCATTCAATAAACATGTATACTAGTATATTAAATTCTACCTATAATTTAACACTTTTGAAGTAGAAATTAAAAGATACAAATGTTTGTTATAATTCTCATAAATTATTATAGAATGTCAATTCTGAATTCGGTCAATTCTTGAAATTTTTGCATCATAAAAATATTTTCACTTACTGGTTGCAGCAGAAACTTTGCCAAATATCAAACTTAAACCTCTTTTTTGTTATTTTAAAATTTAAATTATTTTCAATTTCAAAAACTAATTTTTGAGGGGCTTATCGATAGTACCTTGAATTTTCACGTGAAATTTTTTAAAGTAATGCTTTCATATTTTCTTTTCGACATTTTTTGATGAATATAATTTTATAGCTCAAACAACTACAACTTTGATTACACTCTCGATGTTTGTTTACAAAATAAGCAGCAGAAAAGCTTAGTTTCAGGTTTTAATAAGTAAAAACTGTCAAATCTGTTATAGTTTTCATAGTAGTATGAAAATTAGCATCAATTTTAATTGCCAAAATTGTTTTTATAAATAAAGCCTTCTTGAAATGGCTAGCCGTAAAAAGGCGATATGCTACTTATTCTCATTCTTAATCCCATGTGCTTATTTTCATTACTCAAGCTTGTAAATACTCTCATGTGTTTCTGAAGTACAAACGAATCTACATAGTGGTATTTTAAGCAATAACATTAAAAGAGCATGAATATAAGTTCTGAATTATCGTTTGGAATTGTTTACTTTATGTGGTCTATTGTGTAGAGTGCCCAGATGTTTTCAACGACAACATACGTGTTAGAAAGCAAAAACTACCTTTTAATCACGTTACTTAGCTATTATGGTTGTTAAATTAGAGACGATATCAAACGTCGTTTAGCAAAATCTTCGATTGTCATAAAAAAAAATAATTGAAGACTATTGATTATTGAAAAGTAAAAAATTTTCACCAACACAATGACTTAGGATCTTTGTTAAAATATTGCATTTTAAAAGAAAGCTTGAAAAACAGTCTATAAAAATATTGTTAAATTTAATATAGACCTATAATTCTACACAGAGTGCATACATTTATCATAGCTGAAATCAAAATTGCGCACAGTTATCTATAAAACTTTTGTGAAATCATGCAGTACGCTGAAAAGTTTATAAGCAAAAATTTACATTTCTTCAAATAAACGTATTAAATAAAGATAGGCATTTATAAAGGACTATAAGTATACTTATTGGCCAGAAATGTTTTCTTACAAATCGTAGTTCTAACTCCATAATTGACCTGATGATAGCTTACAAACTCAGGGCCGGATTTAAGTTTGCGTTGTATGCTACGTTGAATACACCAGTTCAATATTACTTCGGGAAGGTACCGCTTGTTAGCTCTAAAATAGGTGGTTATGTCCTGTTAAAAAGATCACATTATTAAATCTCTTTACACATCAAAGTCAACATAGGCGGAAGTATTTTTAATCCTAATTTTCTTAACTCAAATCCGGGAGTATTTGACTTTCCTTGCAGCGAACCATATTTCATACGAAAATTAGTACTATTATTACGTTTACAAGTTTACGACTTAATGTAAATTATTGTTTACTTTCTAAAATAATATTATTTCTTTATAAATAATTTTCAATTTATGTCGAAAGTATCGTTTTAATTTTGAAAAAAATCGTGCAAAATTTGCCGCCCCCAAAAATTTGCCGCTCTAGGCTACAGCCTACTTAGCCTATTTAGAAATCTGGAATTAAAAGCTAGGGAAAAACAAATAAAAGAGAAGTGTCCAGCTATTTGGGGACATCTCAAGTCACTCTCCCGACACATTTATGGCTTCTGGGAATTTTTTGTAGGGGTGCATAGTTGACTTTCGCAGGAATTCATTACCACTGCGAATTTTCTGACGACGGATGATATTTTTGTGCTTAAAAGATTGCTTTTTTTGTAAGAAATTAAAGAATACAAGGAACAGACTATAGTGGTATGTTTAACTTGAAATTAATTTTATTGATTTTGGAAATATGTATTTTAATATAAATATTTTTAATTAAAAAGAATTACTTACCTCGTTTATTGTTAATTTTTAGTGTTAAAATTAAACAAGTAGGTTTGTAACAGAACATATCACTTAAAACGCTTCCACACAATATCGTGCTCAAAAAGCTTTTAATTTAAGGTTTTAAAATTTCAAAAATACATATTTTCATTAACCGTGTTTCGTCAGGGCCTCCTAGAAGAAGGGAAAGGTAAAATTTAAATAAATAATATTTTTTCCCTTTCGCTTCTTCTTCTAGGAGGCCCGGTTTCGTAGATTTAATTGTAGTTTTTATCAATGAATGAATCAAAAAATGTGCAAAGATCACAGAAGTTGTTTCAGTAGGGAAAACTACATTTACAATTGTTTTGAAACATCATTAATTCTGAGCTTTTTTATGTGTAATTACATGATACATAATATATTTTATATAATATATTATATTCACATTTTATTTTATCATGAATATAAATATATGTAACATTTTACATTTTTTCACCAACTTCAAACTTGATAATATCCAGATTATAAACTTATTATATTTGAGCTCATTGAAATTTTTTACATTATTAATTTTCATTCTCATTGTTACAGGTCATCAATTCAATGTATTCTTTCCTTTTTGTTAAAAGAAATTTCTTTGTCTCTTTAATATTGTGCATAGAATTATTTTAGATTATTATGTACTAACGATTGTACTGAAAGATATGTTTTTCATTTCAATTTCATATTTTTTCATAAAGATCATGAAAAATAAAAGTACATTCCATTCACTTGGATTGTAATAAAAGAAAGCCTAAATAAATTGTAAACGACTTTATATTAAAATTTAATAAAACTCTTTCTAGCCAACTATGTGAAATTAATCTTTTGTTTACATATGCAGTTTGAAAAGAAAGGAAAAATCTATGGAAATAATATTATAGTCTAAACTTCTTAATAAGATGGTTCCTGATGAAACTTTAACCCACACAGTGCAGTACATTTCACAGCTCAAATACAAAAAAACAGCACAGTTTCTATTTTTTAAAACTCTTTGAAATATATAGGAAAAAAGCTTTAAAAGTAGCACTGTAATGAAATGCAAAACACCTGATCACACTACCGGTCTTTAAAATTATATTATATAGACCAAGTCAAACGCATTAAAATTTTAAAATAAAATAAGTATCTTTATCCAAACAGCCACTTTTTTTCATATACGAGATATTCTTGTTATGGTCATTTAACTTTTCATGGAATAAAGAAAACAATATCAGTTCAAAATTCAGTCTGAAGATGTTAATTTCAGTAACAATGCTAAGTTGAAAACTACAAACTCAATTCAATTTACTTTTAAATTTTATACCATTGCTCTACCTTAAAGATACTTTTTTATAGTCCTGTGAAAAAAATCCTACTTATTCAAATCCATAATCCTGTATAAAGTCTTGCTTTTAAGAAACCAGTGTGCAAAAGTTACTTTTAAGCACAAGGGCGAAGTAGTTTTTATCCCAATGTTTCATCTAAAACTACACTTACATTTTGGAAATTATTTATAAAACTTTTTAAACTTGGGAAAATAATTATGACTTGCCGTGTGGCTAGTCAAATAAACCTATTTCTCCACGTTTAACAAGTTTTACTCACTTGTTGCTTAACTTATTTACTTCCAAAAATAATCCTATACATATATTCTTTATATAAATACATTTTTCAAACAAATATATATTTAAAAGTATGTTTTGCAAGTAATTTTGTAAAAAAAATAAGTAAATAACAGATAGCATTTGCTGAGGGACACATCAATTTAATGGAATTTTAGTTTTTTACCGGTAAAAATACTCATTGGTTGTGTTTTATAAATAAACAGACGAGTTCCGTCAGCTTTTTCAGTTAAACAGGGTGTCTACAGGTCCCGAAAGTCACGGAAGTCCCGAAAAAGTAGCGAAATCAGAAATCGGTCACGAAAGTACTGAAAAAGTAACGAAATTGATACTAGTGTCACGAATTTTTTTTAAAAAATCGAACAGGGTTCGCACTTGGCATGGAAATCCTGGAAAAGCATGGAATTTCATATTTTTATTTCAAGGTCTTAAATAGCCTGGAAAATTCATAGACAGTCTGGAAATTCCTTGAATTTCCCTGTAGCTCTAGTTCGAGATATTAAAACCTAACCTAACTTAATTTCGTTTACACGATTCAAATTGAACAACTGTTTACGTGGACGAAACATCTCGTTTTCTGGCATTGTCGAACCAACCCCATTGTTCAATCATCGGGATTCCCGTGTGGACGCGATCAGAACGTTGAGAATCTCTATGCTTGTTCAGTTTAGTTGTTCTTGTGACATACTCTTAAGGATCAAAGATAAGTCTGGTTGGTCCTTGCTGAACCGTAACTACAAAGTAACATGCTCTTTCCTATCAGCAAGGCAAAAATTCCCAATCATAGAAGAACAATGCAACTCTATTGGTGTTTTGCCGTGAAAATTATAGGCAGCAAAATAATAAATAGGTAGCATTAGATGCATAATTTCGCATATAAAGACGATCCTCTCTAATGGGGATACACTTGTCTATCGGCTCCATTTCAAAATATCTTAGTGTAATCTAATTCAATCTTCAAATTGTAATTAAATTGTTATTTTAATCTTAAATTATTATTAACTTGTTTTTATGAATTACGTTAGTTTTCTTGATATGGGGGGGGGGGGAGATGATTTGGAACTGTTATGCAGAACAGTAAATCAATACAGACAATTTACCTACAGCAAATTCAGTTAATCGGTAATTGATAATTGGAGTTATGGAAAAGGTAATTTAATGAAATCAAACCAATTCAAATTGTACGATTCATTGGGACTTTAGTATAGCTTTTTGTAGTAGTTTTTGTTAGATCTGTTTTACAAAAGTTATCTGCACTTATGAGACAAAGTCAATAACCTCGAAAGTTTTTTTCACTGGTCTATGTTATTGTTTGTCTCTGTGGATGTCCTGCCTAGTAATTTTTTCAATGTTCAAAAAATACTAGCATGACACTGTTATAACTTTTTTAAAACTTAATTCAAATTGAAGATGCTGGTTTTGAATTGTAAGTAAATAAACTATTCCATTAAATAAAGGTTGTATACAGATTGTTGGTTTATTAGCTTTATCTTTTAATTGATAACTTTGTAGAGAACAGTTTTTTGAAAAAAGATACAAATATTTAAAAGGTAAGTTTTATAATCTTTTAAAACAGAAACAGTGATAGAAGAAGGTCACTTGTGGTGGACTGAACATAATTAGTTTTCATCAAAAGTTTTGAAATTACCGTCGTGAATAACATTTCTAAATTGGTTCTTCGGGGTCATGATTTTTCTAGGAATCCAAAAGTCATGAAAGAAATGGATTAGTTTGAATCTGTAGACACCTGTTAAAGGTCTATTCTAACTTTTGTTGCAATACAAAATGTCTAACATTTACTGCAGAACAAACTTTCGGCATGACCTCAAAAATCTGCATGACATTCTTACTGCAGCACTTTTAGTACTGTCATTAAATCAGTTGCTTTGGTATGGATAGTTTTAGAACATTCTAGTTTGTAATAAATAAGAGTCATTAAGAATATTGTAAAAAGAATTTGTAAAATGAATTCTACAAAGGTCTATGTATGTGTACCTCTGGAGCAAAGAGAATTTTTTTAATATATCTTACTTATATGAAGAGAACAGGAGAAAAACACCTTCATTGCATAAGAAGTTTCCCGTATTATGGTCTGCTCGGCAGACATTGGGGACAGGAAACCAGTCTCTCTTGCTTCTTCTTTCGCGGTACAAATGTAGGACTCGTGTCCACTGATCTCTAGCTTGAATCAGGGTTGCTGCGAGAGAACACCAGTTTCCTTACACCAGTTTAGGCACTATCGCTATTGTCGCCAAAGAGATCTGATGCAGACAGATTGCTATGCAATTAAGGGGTTTTCCCCATGTACTCTTCATACAACAATATAGTTAAATAATATGCAACTTTTTTCACTAGTGTGACAAATACCAGAACAGGGAAGCCTTGGGTAACCTGTGTGCTGATCTCTGCGAGCTTAACAATCTCAAGGCTAACAGCTGCCTTCCAAATCACCTGGGGAAAGACGTCGTCTTCCAGGCGTCATATTATGACGAGCCAGTCGTCATGAAGTCGTGGAAACTTAATTCAGATGACTTTGACCAGGTACTGTTCTTGGATTCACTGATTTGTGGTAATATGTGGGTGTGTGTTGCATCACATATCAAATAAATTATAAAAAGGATGATAAAGGTTAAGAAATTTACTATATTTTGTAAAATTATGTTGTACTATTCCATTAAACGGGCACTAGTCTATAATTTTGGGTACCTTTCAGTTAAACAGATGCCAGTATGGAAAAGTCACCAACCTAAGTTGTAATAACGGATGTTAGAGTCCGGCATAACACTTTCGCAGAATGATTTCAATGACTTCACAATCGCATTTTTAGGTACAATTTTTAAAAATATGACAACTTTCCTCTCTATTTACTTTAAAAAGCATCCCATCCCACTAGTGTACAGGATTATGCAATTCAAAACTGGGCCACTAAGCAGGGTTTTTTTCTATTTAAAAAAAATCATCATCATACACCCACAGTAAACATGATTATGGCACTTTAATACAAGGCAACTCACAGGTATGAATAATCTCTACAATGTGTGTGGATTTTGTAGATTTGTGTCAATTGTGTAGACATTTTTTGTTCCTTTTCAATGCAATCCAGATTTTTTATGTTTGTTCAGTTTCGTAGCTGGTGCATTGCTTTGCCAGAGGCATACTACCAGATGCCATGTGGTATTAGGGTTTACATAATTATCGACCCATCACTTAATTATATTGCCATAGTGTATGACAACAGAATTATGTAATCAGTTTATTCAGATGAACATGTTGCCATAATTCTATAATTGGTGCTTTATCCTAGTCCTTTTTAGTCAGTGTTTTCTGTTCAATTGAAAAGTGCCTATTTTTATACAGCAAGTTTATTTTTATTATTTAAACAAGGAAGGAAAGTCCAATCCTATCCATACCTTACCAATGTCATTTTCATTCTGAATACTAACAGAAAAATAATTTTTCAGGTCTACTACACCAACAAGGATGGCAACCGTATCCACCCGAGCATGGACATATTCTTCTCCATGATCGCCAACACCATCTACACAGAGCTTCAGATCAATATATCTTCACTCAATCATCAAGCACTGCATGTATTGACAAAACTATGGACACGAAACATGGTCAACTTCCCATTTCTTCCTGCACAATTGCAGAACGCCGCCATGAGCAACATCTGGTTCCTTCTACAACAGCCGGAATACCTCCTGATGAAGTACTACGAAGACATGAATGTGTTTCCAAAGATCATTGGAACATGTGGTCCGTTCTATGTTGTTGAGTTTATCCAGCCATTGGATAACTATTTCTTGATGTTCTATCCGGCATGGAAGGAGGATTTTGTGAAGAGAGCGGAACTGGCCCTGAAGATCTTGAGTTTTTTAGAGGAGACCGAAAAGCATTTCCCTTTCTTGCATTTTTGTGATGTGAAGGTTGGGCATTTCGGTTTGGACAAGAACCTGGATGTGAAGTTGCTGGATATGGACATGGTTTTCTTTGAGACGTCACTGAAGAAAAATATTAGAGCCATTCAGAACTGTACTAAAGATCAGGATTGTTCTTTTATTGATTGTCAAGCTTCGTGCAATACGGAGAGCAGAAAGTGTGAGGACAAGATACTGGACAACAATTTTCAGGTGCAATAATATATTACTATGAATAATTCATAATTCTTCCCTGTTGATTTTGATTGTTAAGCTTAATAATTGTAATTTGACTGTTTAAAAAAAAACTAAAGGAGTTTCCATAAATACATTAGTTTGAAACTTGAAACATGATTAAAGTTCACAATGTTAGATTGGTGTAGATGCTTTATCTGTAACCTCATAACTGTTGTCTACCAGATCTTTGCCTTTGGGTTATGTTTTAAATTCTAAATAGTGGTATCATTTTATCCACTTCCAATTTAGGTTTATTCCCTAGACCTATAGATTTTAAATTGAGATTTAGATGTATATTAGATTAAACATTTCTACATTCATGATATTTGCCTAATGCAAACAATCCAAATAATGCATAATCTTTTATTCAATGTTATAAACCATTTTAAGTTGCATACTATTTTTTAAAAAAATAGTCATATTTTTTTTATTGAAGCCTAGAAGGTTAGGTTTTGAACTATCGTCACTCTAGAGCTACATGATTGCGACGGTTGTAGTTTAGAACCACAGTCAAGTGATGTACCGACACCTGAATAAGCACCCTCTTCACCTGACACCTTAGTTGAAGGTTTTCTGCTTTCCACATACATCCAATATTTTTTTTATCAGCATCACATAGGTATCAAAAACAAAACACATGGTTTTTTAGCTTTTTTCTTAAACGATAGAAAAATGTGGATGGTTAAAGTGGATATCCCATTAAATGAACTTATGTTGAGAAGGAGCCTACTGTATTGATATTTTTTGCCATGAAAGGGCTATTGACCCAATTAAAAAGTAGTTTTCAATCAAATATGATTCTCTAATCAATGTTTTTATTTTTACAGAGAGTTTGCAGAAATATTCTTTCCGGCCAACTAGTGAAATCCTATTTCGGCCTTCTCAGCTCATCCCCTAAATCTCTGAACAAAGAACTGAATGACATGCTACAGCAGTGCTCCAAGAGACTCGATGACAAATCTGCGCACATTCTCGCTAGTCAGCTGAAGCATTTTTTGGGTTTGATCACACAAGGAGATATTTAAGAACAAGTTTTGCTTTTTTACAAGTTTCTACATTTTTGTGTGCACATTACTCTACTTATTTTACTATTCAAATATTAATTTTTGCTCGTGAAAGATCTGCAAATTCTATCAGTGGCAAAGTGGTATCATTGGCATTCTCCCTAGTCAGCTGAAGCATTTTTTGGGTTTGATTACACAAGGAGATATTTAAGAACAAGTTTTGTTTTTTTACAAGTTTCTACATTTTTCTGTGCACATTACTCTACTTATTTTACTATTCAAATATTAATTTTTGCTCGTGAAAGATCTGCAAATTCTATCAGTGGCAAAGTGGTATCAGTGGCATTCTCCCTAGTCAGCTGAAGCATTTTTTGGGTTTGATTACACAAGGAGATATTTAAGAACAAGTTTTGCTTTTTTACAAGTTTCTACATTTTTCTGTGCACATTACTCTACTTATTTTACTCTATTCAAATATTAATTTTTGCTTGGGGAAAATCCACAATGGCTATCAGAGACAAAGCATTACCATTATAAATCAAATAGTTTTTTGCTAAATATATCAGCGTGCTAAAACTTCTGTAGAAGCATTTCATGTGCATAATCTTTTCTTTTATAGTTGAAAAGTTATTATAAAGTTCACAGCAAAAGAAGAAATCATGCTTTGCCACTGTTTAAGTATTTATAAAGATCTGTATAGCTTCCCAAGTATCTAAGGCATTCTAATTTTATATATACAATTATACAAAACCTTTTTCAAGTTTCAATATTTTTCTGTGCATATTACTCTACTTATTTTTCTGTTAAAATATTGTTTTTTGCTTGGGAAAAATCTGCAACGGCTATGAGTGACAAAGCATTACCATCATATAATGTGTCTTTGCTATAAATATCAGCATGCTAAAACTTCTCTCCAAACATTTCACATGCATAATCTTTTCTTTTATACAGTCGTTTCTTTTATTAACACGAACTCCAAGGGAGCACCGAAACATTTTGTGTTAACCGAATTTCATGTTAACCGTCAGGAACTTTTTCACATTGAACCTGTGAATAGTTTTAAAAAACTAACATCCAAAAATATTCTTATTTTAAAATATAACACACTAATAATACAAGCATTACAATTAGCAATTCAATTAATATACTTCATTTGGCAAAGTACATACTATAGAAAAATTAGGAAAATTCTTTTTCTTGCAGGCTCAAATTGGTTTACTGCAAAGGCTGCTTCAATTTTATCCCGATTTCTTAAAATCATTGAAATGGTGCTTTTAGCTACACCATATTTAGACACTATTTCCGCTTTTTTTTAAACATTTGCCATCAATATCATTTCAAAATTTTTGTTTTGTTTCTAAAGAAATAGATTGCTGCTTTCGATTCATTTTGAATGTAAATCAATAAATTTAAATGTGAGAACCAATTCCAAGTTCATATGTTTTTTTACCTTTGACCTTTGTAGAGAAACACCTATGCTTTTCATGACGAATCATGGAAGATCCCGCAATTTTCTCAGAACCAGAAGTAGAAGACAAATTTATTTTTAGAATGTACGTTGCCGCTTTTTTTTATGTTTTGTTTCATTTTTGTTATCCGAAACTTTGATTTACTAAGGGGAAAAAAGTCAAATTCAGAAATTTTTGTTCCGGTCAAGCGGTATTTAGCCTGAAGAACGATTTGTGCTACTACTTACTACTTAGTGATATTTTTGATCATAATAAATCAGTAAAAATTATCAAATTTAGCATTATTCTGTGTAAAATTTCTTTGAAATACCTATGTTTTATACTATTATTTTGTTGGATGAATTCATAGTGTAGATTTATTACTTTGTGTGTTTCTTTAGTTATATGTGTTAATTATTTCTGGATAGTTTGACTACTTATTAAGAATTTTATTTACTATTATAGTTTTTCTGGTATTCATACTTTTATTTATATTAAGGTTTTATTCTGTGATTGTGCAATCTTATTTAAAATAAGATATATAATTTTAGTTTTGAGATTTATTTTTTAGTTTATGTATTTTCTTAGAACATACTAGTCACATTCAAGGTCTGAGTCTTTTACACAGATTTTCGAGACTTGGAAAATTAATGTATTGTTTATTTTACAAATTGTAATTCTATTTGTTTTAGCCTAGTAAGTCTACTACGTTTTTGCAAAAGCCTACTTCTAAACTAGAATAAAAGCCTTAGTTCCAATGTTAAGTTGATTAATTTAAACTAGCAAAAACTATATACTTTTTATTTATTACTTAACCATGTTTATGTTATGTTTTACCTGCTATTATGATTTTTAACATTGTTACCTTGGCTATAACGTGTGCAGGTGCACAAAATTTCCTTGCCTATATTCTTAGAAAAAATGTTAATTCATCATTTTCCCTTACAATTGCAGATTTTTTTTTCTAAGGTACTTGGCAACCCTGTAAGAGTTCAAGGAACTAACTACACTGATAACTTTTAGCGAAAATTGAAACTATTTGTATATTTGTAAAACAAATTCCATTTGGAACGGTTTGTCTATAAAAAAATTTAACATAAAATATAATGTCTACTAAATGGCTATTAGATTATACTTACCTAATAAAATTCTAATTTATTTACAAGTTTTAGGAACAAAATATATGTTTATGATACATTTTACCTGCAGTGTACTTAATTTTCCTCGAGATTCAAAATAAAATATATTCTTATGACCATATTGTTTTTTCAATTATAAATATTTGAAATGAAAATATCTGATACACGAACATACTTTTGAATGAAGTGGGTGAGAAAAGTGTTTGCACATAGATGTTTTTTGAATTTCTTCCAAAATATTCAAAACTACTAAACATTATTTAAACATGCATTAAAAGTTATAAATAAAAATATCTCATCTCTCTATACAAATTTTATTAACCCATTCACAACAATGGGCAAAAAAAATTCTATGCGAAATTGAGCTTTGTGCCTAAGTTTAACCAACTAAACAAACTACAAGGCAAATGAAGACTTTAATCCTGAAAATTTTTTGTCAGACAAAGTAAATTGCACGAAAAACGAATTTGAAAAAAACTAAGTTTAATGTCTATTTGTAAATGAAGGTGTTCATCGTGCTCACAAACGTCGATAATGAGTTAGATCAACTTTTTATATCATACTAAAACTCATATGGATATAATGTAAAACAAAGTTTTAAACGCCTAACAATAGGCATTGAATAGCACTTACATAATTTACATAATATGTTACAAAAAGGTCCTCGTGAAATTATATTAATAAAGTCTAAATTTGGCCATTTAACACACATTAAATTTACTTTACCCATATTTTTAGCCTACTTTTTTTTTTTAATTCGAAGGAATTAAAAAAATGAAAAAGTAGGTATTGACATGCGGTCGATGTCCGTCTGTCCGTACCCCCCTTTCAAAATCGATTCTATCTATCGGATCTTAAAAATTCTTTTTTTGTTAGAAAAATATAACCTCAGATACCCAACTTTCAAACTTTTGGTCTGTCTATCTGTACGTCTGGACCAGGGTTGTTATGAGTTTACCCGACCCAAAAAAAACCGTGTGGGTTTTTTCAAAAAAACCCACAAAAAAACCATCAAAAAACCCAAGTGGGCAATTGAACTTAAAATTGCCTTCACTGAAAATTAAAAAAAATAAAAAACTTTTTATACATCCAAAAAATATACATTTCATATCATTTTTAATTAATATTTTAGTATTATTCTTAATATCTTTTTACATTTTTGTACTTTCAATATTTAAAATGCATTTACAAATTTAAATTTATTCTAATTATTTAACAATTAAATAAAACAAATACATTTTTTAAAATTCTAATTTAAATTTCTATCGTTACAATATTCCGGATTATATAATTTTACACATACAAACAATACTTGGTTCTAGACAATGCATTTATAATTTAAATATACATTTATCTAATAACTATATGCAATTATTTTTTAATTGTTATAATTTAAATTACATCATTCCTGATTATCTTTCTCAAGATGTTCAGTTAGTTTTAAAAATTGTAATGTATAGATAAATAAGTAAAAATTCCCTAAATTAATTACAAAATCCTGAAAAACACATCCAAAATACTGAAAAAAAACCCAAAACCCAAGTGGGTTGGGTTTTTCATGAAAAAACTCGGGTTTTTAACAACCCTGGTCTGGACGGACATAAATCTACTATCTGTCGGCGAATTTCCCATTGAAATTCAATTTTGAGTCACTTAAATCACTGTTGCGAAATCAACAATGGCATGAGAAACTTAATTTATTTCAACATATTTGAAGCAAAATAATATTTTCATGAATCAGTTTGGAATGACGTCATAGACTGTAGCACAATTTGATTCTTTGATTATTCATTAATTGTTTACCAAGAAAGCGGCAAGGCATATTTTTGCATACAATTATGCTTAGTTTTAACTTACATTTCTTTTTTTTTAATGCAGTTTAGACTAGTTTCATTACTTTTGTTATTAATAAATATTTAATCGATCTACGAACTACAAATAAATCGAGCAGAAGAAAAATAATATTAAGTTAGTTTGCGAAAGAATATTAAGGAAAATAATTGATTTTGGGTTTTAGAAGTTTAAATTATAGCTGGATGCTGTGTTTCGATTTTTTTTCTAATGTGTAAATCTAGTGTAGAAACGGTTGTTGATGATATTTACTGTTAGGAACCTAGTTTTTTCCCGATTAGAACTTCAATAAGTATTTAAGTAACAGGAAAGTAGGCTATTTTAGTTCTTTATGAACTTCTTGTTTCACTATTAATTCAAATATGCAGATTTTTTTTGTGATTCAAGATATTTTTAGTTATTCACACCAGCCTGATCATTACGACCACAACTTTTTTCAACTAAACCTTTTAAGGGAAATTTTACAATTCAAAATGTTTTTGTTTAATCTTTTGAGACTGATTATAACAAAAAAAAAATAAGGCAACTGTTTTAAACTTAATATCCGATTCAAACTTTGAATTCAAATTCATAAAACCGTATTTGCAGGCACAGTAAATACAAAATTCACCCTAAAATTGTTCTTAATTACTATGTTTTAAAAACTTATGTATTTTATATGTCTTCTGAGGCATCTACCAGGATAGACAAATAAAAAGTATATACAAACAAAGCTATATTAATAAATATATTTATTGCGCAAAAATAATCTATTTACAATGATTAAATGAAATTACAAAAATGAAATGATATACAACTATTTACAAAAATGAAGAGACACAGCATACTCTGGAACGAACTAGAAGCCTATGTGAAAAAAAAAAAAACTTCTTAATTAACATGTAAGCAATACAGATGATATATTCAAATTATACAAAAATGTAAACCGAATTGAAAAACATTAATGGTACTCTTTAGAATTTGCTGTATTCTACGTACTCCTTTAAAGACCAGGGAAAATGAAGTGACATGTTTAATATATTCTTTACGCTTGTACTACTTACTCATTTAATACAACTTAAGGACAAAAAACTTCAGACATGCTATATCTTTAAAATACACAAGTAAAACTAAAAACATTAATTTTGTGTGAACAGATAGTAGACTAATACCGGCATAATTTAATATTAGTAGCAAAACTTGAAAGAATATTTGTAAATAGTACAAAAAGAGCTAGTATCCTAAGGCATGATACATGTGATATATATAGCCTTGGTTAAAAGCGAAAAGTTCTTTTGCCAAACGTCCGAAAGCGAATATTTGCAGCAGTAAACACCGAGCTTTAGTCTTACCTCTGAAAAACAGACTTTGTAGCTAAGTGATTAAATATTATTCTTAATTTCTTAGTGGAGTTCTAGGAAAAGTGCTTATTTAATATTGTTTTTTCATTGTAGAAATTAATTGGAGTCTCTTAATTTTTGAAATTCCCAAAATTTCTTTAAAATTTAGAATAACTTTAAATTTGCATTTGCTTATTTAGTTGCCAAAGTACATCTTAAAATCATCGCCACTTTCCCGATTTCCCAAATGTACAGAATTGCCGGAAATTTCCAATTTTTGAATCGCAGAAGATTGCTATCTCAGTAACGTCGGAGATCCCTCACTTTTGAATCACCACAGATTTCCGAGACTGGCGTCTTTATTGAAGAAATTTTTTTAGGTTGACTTGGAGACCGTCGGTTAACAGAGAATTCCGGATAAAAGAGGGACGGGTAAACAAGGTCCTACTGCATATTCAAACTTTTTAAAAAGTAAATTCACCTCAACTTACCAGTAAAACTAAGGCCTTCTCAACTAAAGGTGAGATGATTATAACGCTATAAATACTGTTATGTTATGTCAAAAAGTAAATACCTGTCCCCAAAAAAATGATCCTTTATCACTATGTAAATTTCAGTTCTTTTGCCAAATGATGCAAAATGTTGCCAAATTTGAAATTTATTTTCATAAAAAAATTATTCAATAGATGCTATTTTATAACTGATTAATAATAGGAGCACATAATAGGTCATTTACAAGATTTGCAAAAATTAATATTCTACCTTGTTTACAACATAACATAGTGGTCCCTTGAATGATGCTAAAACCTGTTTATACTGTATGTATAGGTTAAATTAGTTTGAATTAATGCCCCACTAGAGTAACACAAGGGCTATTGGCGATGGATTGTAAATTAGGACTGCAGTCAGGTGACTGTATGTATATATGGTTGTAAGGATATGAACCAAGATAATTATGTAAAGCACAGTAGACACCCTCTGAAACAGTTGAAATTTGATAATAGGCAAGCAAGTTAATCGAAAATCCGGTTAAACCGAAAAAGTGAAATTAAATAAGTTTTGCATAGACATTTGATTGCACGTTAAAGCATTAATGAAATTTACCTAATAAATGTATAACATTTAGGGATAAAATAATTTGGCGGTTAATGCGAAGAACCGTTTTAAAGGATTCCAGTTAAGAGGGAGCCTACAGTATAATATTACATTGTGAATAAGACATCAAACTGATTATCTAACCATCAAACCCTTTTTAACTCAAAGCATTTTTTTTCAAACATCTTATCCACAAGCAGACCAATATACAAATTTAAACTAATGGCCACCAAAAAAAAAAAAACATGCTACAAACATAATCTAATATTATGACTTACCATATGTTAGTGCCATATCTTCTTACCATATCTTCCTACCATATATGGTTCGTGAAATACCACCCCCAAAATTTGGTCTACCATGCTTGCTTTGAAATTCTTCATATACTGGTTCTGAAGACCTTCTACCTGCATATTCCCAATAACTTGTCTAAAAAGCAATATAAAATACACGATTCAGTTAACAATTAAAAACTTAAGATACTATTAAGTTAAGAAGTATGATAAATAACAGCTAAACCCTCTCACAAAGACCATGTCCCTTGACTCTCTTATGACATAAATGCCCTATTACAATCTCGCTTGCACAGTTCATTTTTATAATAACACCATAGTCATTGTTGAAACTTAACTGAGATTTAAAAACAAGTTCAAGTTTACTTTGCACAAACACCATGTACAATTATAATATAAACAGGATATAACTCACAAAAACCAAAGTCGAATTCATACAACAGTGGTAAAACCATGTCCAGAATAAATTTTTAATCAAAATTTTAGATTGAATATAACTTGCAAAAGACTACAAAAAAAGGAAAAACATCTAGAAGAATATATTACTATATTAAACACACTATTCAATGTTCTATCAGCAATATTTTTAATTAAGAATCTCACTATCAACCAGTATCTATATAAATTTCCTACACAAATGATTGTTCAGTTAGTTTTAACAAACAATGAAATTATGGGAAAAATGGTCTAACTTTTATAGCACAATAAATATGATCATACTATTAACTTATTAACTCATCTGCCTTTTTACATTAATAATAAACAAGAAGTTAACTTAAAATTATCATTTGCCTTTAACCGTTAGCTAAAACTCTCCCGGTAGTTTTAACACCAACATCAATTAATACAACATAATTTCAATCCTCCGATTTCAATTCATGTTACTTAAGTGTGTCTAAAATGATTACACAAATTGTAAGGGTACAGATATCAAAAAATATATATTTTGGTGAAAAATTCACTAATAAAAAAATAAACGACTTTCTCTGGAACATCTAAATTACACCAAACATAAAATTGCCTTACCCTGGTCTAACTTGAATATATCTACTTGCGAATAGAATACGGCAAATAATGATTACAAAGACATAACTTTTCTTGATTAGAAAAATAGATTAAAAAATTTCTGAATTTGTACCAAGAGTATTTTTGAATTTAAATTTGTGCTCACTATAAATTAAAAAAGATTTTACAAAATTGTTGCCTTTGTCTATAATTTAGGCGACATTATTCGACTGATTGGTGACAAATGTCTCCAGGTTGGTATGAACCCTACAAATTGTAAAACATATTTAAAAGCAAGCTTAAGGAACAGTTAGAATTTTATTTTAACTTCAAATTATTTATTTTCTTAAAATACTTACTGAAGCACCACTGAAAAATCCTGTCCCGTTGGTGAAGTTTGCGCCATTAAATTGATCTGCAACAAATCAAACCTTTAGTAATTTGGAAAGTAGTTAAAAATATTCTAACAAAAATCACATAATGTAATGCCTTAATAACTTTTGGCACCTTTGGATCAGTTATCTATCTACACGAATCAAAATTTTAGTAAAAAACATTTTAGGTTTCTGTACCTCAATATTTAAAAAAAAAAAACTCAGATACATCTCTATAAAGAAAAACATATTTCCTCTAGTTTAGAAGCCTAGTCGCATTACTGTCAATGGCTTCATTAATTGACACTAATTATCCAAAACAGATTAATTATCTTAACATTAAAATCTATTGCAAAAATTCACAAATTTAAGGAAATAACAAGTTAAGAAAGAAGGTAACATTTGATTTAAAGAAAAACACACTATACGTACCATAAGATCCCTGGTAAAACTGTCCATAACTTTGTTCTTGTCGTTGTCTCTGCCTTTCTTCCCGTAGCTTGGCTTCCCAATGAATGTCATAGCATGCCTGAAAATTAACAATCATAATTTAATCTAAAATGCTTTAGTACAGTTAAGGGGTATCTGGAAACATTGTCACAATTTCCTTTTTACTACAGTAAATTTCCGTTACAACGAATTCCACGGGACCAGTAAATTTCTTTGTAAAAGTGGATTGTTCGTTTAAACGGAATTGTATTAAAAAAATAGATTTTGTTAAATTTAAAATGCTGCAAAAGTCAATAAAATATGCAACTGTTTCATTAACATACACAAGTTGTAATATTTATATTTTCAATAAATAAGTACTAAATAATTTAACTTAGCATTTATAGTTTGAAGACTGCTGTGTCCACATCTTGAAACTATGTCAGATAATTGCAATTGCGCTTTGATTTTATTTCGGTTCTTCAAAAAGGTTAATTTAGTTAAAGGAGGGATGATATATTTTTTGCAGCATCTGATATTTTTAATAAATTATTAACAGCCGTTATTATGGTCATCTTTTCCTCTAAAGAAAACTGTTCTCGTTTGGTCGCCATTTCTAGAATGAGACAGTAGAATGGGAATCTAAAGTAAGAAAATCTAGAATGAGTAAGAGAACCAACTATAAAGAGAATAGAAGTGAAAAAAACTGCAGAACAGTCAAGTCACACCCTTTCCCCTTTGGTTAGAAAGGTTGAGTGTGGAACAAACCATTAGTCAATGATAAGTAGAAGCATTTTCAAGGCATGGCTCGAAAAATCTCAGAAATTTTACCCGTCCCCAAGGACGGCTTGTCAAACTTTAATTATATATAAATAGCTTCTAAATAAATAAAAATATATTTTTGTCATATTTTTTATAAACATTTATATAAATTGCACAATGTATTAGTAGTTACTATTACATTATACACTAATAAAAGAAAAACTAGGTTACTATAATAGCAACCTCGTATATATTTTATAAATATTTGAATTAAAATAACAAAGTTCCAGTTAGCTAAAATGTCAATTTATCCGAGGTTACTAGGTTATGTCTACGGTATAGCGTTTACCAGTTCCACAATCAAGGCAATGATTTACAGAATTTTTTGAACAGAAATGTGAAAGAAGTTTCCAGTTAGGTAGATGTTCAGAATTGCGTTTAATGCTCCTTGTTTAAGACCAGTGCATAATGTGCTTTGTACGTAATTGTTAAATCTTTCGTTGTTACAAGTCCAAAAGCAATCTTTTGTTTACCGATTACGTGAGCATGAGCATTTGGTCTGATGAAGAAATCAACAGGATTTCTAGATTAAAAGGTCATTTAAGAAGTGAGATCTAGACTCTTGTAAGATAACAAAAATTTTAAATGAAAATCACAAACATTAATGGGGAAATGGCCGTCCACAAGGACGTAGGGATCAAGTAATTAGTTGTCCTCGGGGAATTTACGACCGCCGAGGACGGGAGGTCTTTCGAGCCCTGCTTCAAGGTATAACGTTCTATGACAGCAAAGCCAACGGTCTTTTTCATTCTTTTAAGACTTCCATTGTGATAACAATAAAAGTAACTTCCATGCGTGCACGCTTTCAAATTCCCAGAAATACTATAATCTCAAAGTGTCATAATGATAGGCTATCGTTAGAGAATTCTAAAGAGGAGATTGTACTTGTCACTACAAATGTTTGGGTTTGACCTATTGAATAGCTATTTTAGGCTTAAAATTAGCAAAAGAATAGAGGTACAGTGATCTCCCCCCCCCCCTTCCGTGTGACAACAATGAAAAACAACCCCGTTTTAAACCTGTTTGGCGTCTTTTCAAAACCGCAGAAACAGAAAAGAGCCAAGTTGCCGGAAGGAAAAAAAAATCCTTCTTTCTAATGAAACTTTGAGTTTTAGTTATTTCGTTAAAATGGAAATTTTAAACCCTTAATCTTATGGGATTTCAAACAGGACTGCTGATTTATTTTGTTATACTGGATATTTCGCTGTAATGATTTTTGTTACAAAGAAATTTTACTGCACATAAAACACTACAAAGTACAATAAGTTGTAGAACTCAAATCTTCACAAATTAACCCACGTTTATGGCTACTGAAATGGATGAAAAGTGTATTATTTAAAAAAAAATTATATAACTAAAGACAAAGAAAACAACAACATAAGGTATGTCATCTTGAATTATCAGATATAAAAAGGTGGTTAAATTAAAAACCTATTAATACTTAATAATAGATCAACCATATATCAGTTTAAATGCTATTGCCAATGGGTTTAGACCCTGTTTAAATAATGAAACATTAAACATATAAAAGATGCAGTTTTCATATATTTCATAGATGATAAGGAAATACAATTCTTACCCTTTTATCTTTATCAGTTAAAAATTCGACAACTGCATTCAAAAACTTGAAAGATTCAGCTATGAATGATAAAAAAAAAAAAAAGATATTAGAAAAGTCTGCAATAAAATCTAAAAATGCATAATACGACTAGCATACAAAATTCTAGATTACTTCAGGGCGATGAAACAGCTAAATAATACTTTGATTGTCTATTGTTATAATTAAAGTTATAACATAAAGAGCTATTCCAATTACCAAAAAGTTTATAGCGAAGCAATATAAACATGCAGTAAGATAAGCCTGACATTAAAAAAATTCATAAGTAAAAAAGTTTCAAAAGAATATATTGAATCTCTAAACAAAATTAAAAGTTAGTTATCCACACCAACATTAAAATTCTATAGGGTTATATAACTTTAGATGTTAAAACAACAAAATACATATGCACAGATCAATCAAGACTTTACATGATTGGCCTAAGAAAGTTACTGAACATTACATATTTAACTGCTTAACCTTTTTACTTCCATGAACCGCAATTTCGGCTATTAATCTATTTTGAATAGAAATTATGACATTTACTAAAAAAAAAAAAACTTTAAAACAGGAAATTTAATAACACGTGAAAACTTATACTCCTTGGTCCTCTTGATTAGTTAACAAATAGAAAACCGTTCTTAAATGAAACAAAATAAATAAGTTTTATTATTTATTTTCAAAGAGGACAAAACTTACCGGCATTAGGGTCATTCGGGTGTTTATCAGGATGGCAAGTTAAAGCCAATTTCCGAAAGAGTTTTCTGATCTATAAAACATTAAAAAAGTTATAAATCTTTTAATAAATAACATGAAATAATTACAGAAATTTTTCAAGGAAATATCAATATGGAATATAACAGATTTTTAAAATTTTACCGCATGGATTGAAGCAGCCCGATCGCAACCTAGATATTCATATAAATTTATGTTTAATAAGTACTCTTCTGAGTAAATATCCATCGAAAAGTATAAAATATATAAAATTAAATATTAAATAATTAAACGAAAGAGAATAAAAAGTTATTTCAGTTGAAATATCTGCAGATGTGAAAATAAATGTTTAAAAACGGAGCGAAATTAACATGTGGTAAAAACCAAAAAACCATTCAACAAATATTGTTCATACGGTTAACAGTTAATTATTAGTAACTAAGGAATACTTAAAATTTTTTATCAAATATTTAAATTAATTTTTTTATAACTTGGTTATCCTGTTAAACTACTTATACCATTAAAATATTTTTATTCAAAAGATATTTTACTTCGGTTGTGCACATGCATGCTAAATCTGCCCCTCTTACAGTCCTGCCTCAGGTATTGTCGGATCAGCACAGAGAGTGGGCAGGTTCCCAGTTCTACAGTAACAGGCAACTAGAACTACAGGCAACAGTTCTAGCAGTAAAGTTTTCAATTTTGTTCCTTCTGGAATTACGTTTGTTTTGGTTATAGTTTCTGGCAATAGCTCTGCGGTTTTGTTTTCATGTCTATGTCAGCCGCGTCTCGCTCCAATGGCTACGGATCTGAAAAAGTGCGGCCGTTTTTTTAATATCCAGGGCATGCGCAGTAAGTAAAGAAATATGACGTTATTTGGCGGTTTTTATAAAATTGACCGACAAAGTCAATTTTTTTAAATTTAAATTTAATTTTCGAACTAAATATTACTATAAGTAGCTATCTAGTGTCGACACACATCTACTTGTGCAATCAATACTGATGATGAGGGTTGGTGAGCATTCGAAGAAATCAATCGTCGAATACGGATCAGATTTACTGTACGGTCCCCCTTGGCGCGATGTTTTCGGATTTGGCGATAAATAATTTTTTCTGGCAACCTGTCTGACTTCCACTGAAGATTCGAATTTTATGACTTCGCACCGATGCGTTTTCCGGCAACCCTATCGGACCGTTGGTTGAGTTTTCATAAGAAATATTCCCATACGATCTTCTTTGAATCGTGTTTTTTTCAAAAAAGTCGCCAAAATACGGACTTTTGGCGCGATTTTTGAAAGTTCGCCAAGGGGGACCGTACAGTAAATCTCTACCGTCGAATATATATTATTTTTCGTATAACATTTATTATCGTTTGCTAATAAAAATCAAATCGAGAGTTTTAATTTTAATTTTTCACTAAAAGAAAGACTTGGGAATCGCATTCATCATGTACAGAAGGGAAGTTAAACATTTTCTATTGCTATATCCTTTACGATTAAATAATTAATTATGAACGTTTCGAATAATTGTGTTCCTTTAAAAAAGTTTCATTCTATCAGACAAAAATTTTGGAAATGATCAAATTTCAAAACTTGCTTTTGTAAAAATCATTTATCTCCTTTCATATAACAAAAGAAGATGCACAACGTTTAAATTTTCTTATGTTTAAATCTCTTATAGACTGCTCGAAAGTTATTATTTTAATTAATTGGATTATTTTTAATTTCTCTAGTAAATCGAATTCGTGTTTTATCATAGTTACAGAAAAGTGAAAAAAATGGGCAATTCTTGTGTTCTGTGTCGGCGGACTTCACGGACAAATAAAACGTTATTTAAGAAATTATTATTTATGAAGAATGATTTTCTTTTTTAGGATATTGTAAATAAATTTTATTTAAAATTATTTATTTTATTTTTCAATTGAAACCAATTGTTTCCTTTTCTCCAAACCGTCAATAACAAAATGAATAAATACTAATATAACATAAATGCATTTTCGAAGGAGGACATAAAATTGTATAAAAAATGCATTTTTACTCCTAAAAATAATACTTAAATTTCATATTGTTTACATTCGTTTACCACACCTTCCTCCAAATAAAATAAATAGAAAAAATAACAGACGCTCATAGACTGGCAGTGGCCTCATTTTCTTAAGTATTTGGGTTTATCTAGTAACATTTATAGATCGATGAAATCGCTGGAAGAATTGGAGCCAAGTAAAAGCGCCAAATTAGAAAAGAAGCCAAATAGTTTTCCTCCCAGCTTTTGGCAACGGCCGCGTTTTCTTAACATTGAGCGAGACGCATATACGAAAATCCCACGCAGAAAAATCGGATCAATGGGAATCTACTTCGGAGTGACGTCAGTGGCTTGGCGACGTCAGAAATAGAACTTCGCCACAAAGAGCGATACAGATGCGAAAATAGGAATGTTAGTTTTGTGTTTGGGTTAAAGAAGTTGTTTTATGTTCAGTAAAAATAAGCGGAATCCGGAATGTGCCTAGTTTTAAATTCTTAATTGAAATTCATAAATTAGTGGAAATCTTTGTATCTGTTATTTTTAATAAAAACTAACACAGATAATAGACAGCTGGAAAAGAAAAGGATTTGAAGAAATTGAACAAATGAAGCTATAGTTGTTTTTTCATTAAAATTTAAATTATTCCTTCCAAGTTGAGAATGCTGAATCAATACAATGCTTACTTAAAACAATTTTGAAAAATGAATAGCTGTAGAAATCTCTCATACGAATATATAGATACATAATATACAAAAAAACACATTGCAAAATTATAGGGAACTCAGAGCAAACTTTCCCCAGAACTGGCAGTCACCACCACCAAACACAATCCCACATGATCAGGTATAATTTAGAAACCCTGTTTAATTTCTCCCAAATGAAACGGTTTCAAAACTCGCCAAGCATCTGATTACGTCACTCCAAAGTACGATTCTCATTAGTGCAATTTTCTACCTTATGTGGGATTTTCGTATATGCGAGCGAGACCAGAGACATATTATAGAATGGACTGCGCATTGGCAAACCTAAAGCGTTCCCCTCATGGGTCACGTGCTGGGGTAAGATTTACCCCAGCACGTGATCACGACCAGTTGGCGAGTTTTTTCACAACGACTTGAACATATGAGGCCGACAATCTAGTGGTATGAAAAAAAAGTCGGGAAAGGAACAAAGATGAATTGCTATTTCGGTGAAAAAGATTGCTATTTTTGGCAACTTTTAGCAGCTGTTTTAATAAAAAAAGCTAAACATTTTTTATAGTTATATTTTCGTGGATCTGATCAATGCAAGTGGCGCAGAAGGCTAATTCAAATTTTTACAGAATATTTTTATCAAGAAAATAATCCCTGACCTTAAAAAGAGCTTATAGAATAATTTACTCGAATCAAAGTATAGGCTTTTAGGAATAAATTACTATTAATATACCTATCTAAACAATCTTACCTGTAAAGTATCACAGATCCTTTTTAATTTATGTTTACATTTTATAAACTGCACACAAATTAGGCATCTAACAGAGATAAAAACGAATGGAAGCAAATATTTCTAATTGAACACAACAGCAAACCCACGTGACTTGGACATTGATGTGAGTCACCATTGCGGTTTGCCAGGATAGATTTACCTGATTTTCAGGTCTGGCGACAATTGGCATAGTTCTAACGAAACATGAGCGATAAGTTGCCATATGTTGCAACCTATCTCCTCTTGGCAATTTTCATGATTGGTGCGCTTTTAGAAGCTGCCTGACAGAGCAATGAGCAGTCCATTCTATTTATGTCTATGAGCGAGACACGGCTGTCAATTTCATGTCTTTCAACAGTGTTGCCACCAGTTAAAATCGCCCCTGTTAAAATTGCCCCTGTTAAATACGCGGCCCCATAGGCCCCTGTTAAAATTGCCTGAATAGCTATGATATAATGGCCAGTTTCTATTTGCCCTCTTACACCCGAAAATGCCTAAAATGTGGTAAACATTCCACTCCATAATCGACCACTCGACAGGGCTGGGGAGCCCAATCGGTAAAGGTATTCGCCTTGCATGCGATAGGTCCCACATTCGGGTTCGGGCATCGTCAAAATAACTTCCGACCTATAAACGGCCCATGCAGTCAAAAATGCCCCATGTGCCCGTGTAATAAACCCCGTGTGGGGGGAGTGCACGTTTAATATTTGTCCCGACGCTGCGTACGATGTCGCCCTTAAAAGTTGCATTGGGTGCCTACTCATGTTTCGGCTCGTCTCTTGACTGTGGTTCTAAATGAAGATGCCGGGGCCAACAGCCCTAGTGTGTAGCTCTAGTGCAACGATAATTCAAACTAACCCATACAACTGGAAGGGAAAAGCTACCCTACGTTTAATTTTCAACTTTGCCAAAAGCCGCCAATGCCAAAATTCAATCGGCTATTGTATCCTAGCTTTACCAAATTACCAGTTTCATAAACATATAGTACATATGCGGCCCGTCCGTGGCCGAGTGGTTAGGGCATCAGCCTAGAGATTCAACCTTCTCAGGATTGCGGGGGTTCGAATCCCACCTACTGCCAGTCATCCTATAAATCGGATCCGTGCTGGAAATAGTAGAAAAATCCTCATCACGGATGGGCCCGAGTACACAGGGACAGACGTGCTCGTTAAATCTGTGGAATCCAAAGTCCCGACGGCGTTAGCGTACGATGTCGCTCGAAGTTCCGTTGGGTGCCCGCTCAGGTGTCGACCTCGTCACTTGACCAGGGTTCTAAATTAAGAGCGATTACCTTACCTTACCTAGTACATACGCTACACATAGAGAGAATCGACATTTCTTAGAAGTATTCATCAGATCATACCTAGAATAGTTATCGAAGTTTCTGCCCTGAGACATTGTAGCAATATCTTCATTTCTTAAAATTTGTAAACATCAATTAGATTAAATTCGGAAAAAAAAATCAAGATATTTAAATTCATTAAATAAAATACTGATATTCAAATAAAAACCCTAGAAATTAAAATCACGTGTTTATATTTATTTTTCATTTATTCTGAACGAGCTGATATTTCTTTTAAATTGAAATAAAAAGTATAAATTCTAATCTTACAATGTTATTCCTATGGAGAAATCGGCTCACGTTTTGCACGCCTACACTCGTTTGGTTTTGAATTTCGAAAAATTGCTTCTTACATGACGCCTACTATATAAAAAGAATATGTTCCTAAAATTTGGTAGCTGTACCTCCAGTAGTTTGGGCTGGGCGTTGATAAGTCAGTCAGTCAGTGAGTCAGGACTTTGCCTTTTATATATATAGATGAAGGGTAACTCTATTGCAAAAGAATCGATTCTTTACTAACTTCGATTCTTCTACTAACGGGAGATCACGAATCCCACGTCCGAAACGCGAGATGAAGAACCAGAGAGAAACCGGTTCCCCGACACCAGTTTAGGCGATGACTCGCTAGCGTTCAGTTACTAATTCTCTAAGTCGCCAAACAGAACCCTTTATGGAACTCTTCCTAAAAAAAATTTAATAGAGTTTAAAAGCAATTTTTAATATTTAAAATAATTGAATTTGAATTATTGTTATCAAAAAAATAAAATTTTATAAATCGGCCATAGATGGCAGCACTATTGTGTAGTACCAATCCACACTCTTTTACGTCCGCCTCTATTCCTCTCTAAATCGTCGTCGTCGCTTGGTTGAATTTTTTTTTATGGTGCTACGAGCAATGGTTTGATGCTATTTACGAGAAAACGACTTGTGATTCGAAGACACTAAAAAAAGAAGAGTTTCGAAAAAAGGTTGTAATACAAATCAAACCTCCAGGAAAGATTCAGAGCCATCATTAATATCTCAAGGACTCTCTACCAATAGCCTCGAAGAAGTTTGAAAAGGCATGGTCATATATGACCATGCCTTTTCAAACTACTACAGCGCCCCTGTTCTATAGGACAGGGGCGCTGTAGTGCAACGTAATTTAAAGCCAACCAATCACACCCTTTAATCCGGCGATTTAGGCACTAAATGCGCCGAATTACGGAGATTGGACACGATAGTAGTTTCTTAATAGACGTATTGTGTGCACATCATATCGTCGGTAAAATGACAAAACCGCGAATGTGCAAAAACCATTTTGGACACAGGGATGGAAAACCGGAAACAGTTAAACCGGTTTTTTAGCTTCGGTTAAATGTGGAAAAATAGTTCTTGAGCTGAACCGGTTAAAACTGAAGAACCGGTTTGAATAAACATTTTAACCGGCTAAACTGAAGGTTATTGTTAGTTTGAATTATCGTCGCACTAAAGCTACACGACGGCTATTGGCTACGGGCTTCGTAATTTAGAACAAAACAGTCAAGTGACGAGCAGAGACACCCCTAAACATAAAAAAGTTAATGCTGCTAGATAAATCAATGGATTATGGCGTCATAAAATATATCATAATGTATTCGTATGATATGGGTTTATTATTTGAAGAGCTTAAGTGCAAAACAAGTTATATCAACTAAAACCCAAACCTAGTAAAATGGCATTAGTCCCTCCTGGCATAACCCACAAAGTTGCAAACCTGTAACTTCCCATGTTGTATTGGGGGATCAAGGCTAGAGTTTCACAAATTTTTCGGACTTCAATACTACATTTTTGTCGATATATAGTCAATAGAACATGGGATTTAACTTGATTTGCACAAAATAAAGGATTTAACTTGTTTTGTACAAAACGGCAACACTCTGATTTAACTTGTGCTGCAGGAAACATTCCTACAATAATTTTTTTCTTCTTTTTTATAAGACCTACAGAAAATATAAAAAATCAATTGAGCGAAATCAAACTGGTACTCTCATGCCTGGGCACATGATAGGTATTTTGAATGGCAGTCTAAACAAACTTTGTTAAAGGTTCGGGGTCGCTACACCCACAGTTCTGGTAACCTTCTTCAATATCGTCTGTCGGATTTTCAATATCTTCAAGCGTACACTGCAATAAATTTTTTTGTGGAATTTGATATTTGGCATCAGGTAAAGTATTAAATGTGATTAAAAAAATTGCTTTTTCTGTTGGTTCAATTATTATTTTAAATAAACTTTTCCTTTTAGAGTTCTATAAGCAATTATCATATTTTTTCTTCCCATTACTCTAATATTAGGAATTTGGCTTTACAAATACTTTAATACAATACTATATTTCCTATTTAAATAGTGAATTTTTATGCCAAATGAAATAACTTCAAAATAATTTTTAGAATTGTTTAAGGGAAATGAACCCTTTACATCAATTACTATTTTGTTTTCAAAATTTAAAAATAAAACTAAAATTTGAGTTTGAAGCACTAAAACCATTCTAGACTATGAAATAAATACTGCCCAGAAAGTCGGGCATTATCGAGTTGAACTGAACAGCATCCGCCAACAGTGTGCATGCGCTTGCACGACGATTGGTTGTAAGATTAAACTTGGTTTGCACGAAACACCGCACACGATTTAACTTGATGTGCACAAAACAATTGTTTTGCTTTTGCTTGCGCAAGGAACGATTTAACTTTTTTTTGTCCATATCAAAATGTTGGCGGATCTCTTCCTACAATACCTGTATGAAAAGCTAACTAACTCAATTTTTTCCAAAAAGTGATTTAACTTGTTTTGCACTTGAGCTCCCTTCATTTATTAACACTCTCTCTCGTCACCAATAGCCGTCGTATTTGTAGTTCTAGTGCGACGATAATTCAAGCCTAACTAAATGGACAGCTGGAATCGTTCAACCAACCAAGCAACTGAAACCGGTTTTTCAAAGGATCCGTTTTTAGTTACTTTTACATGGTCTCAATTAAACCGGAAAAAAAAGAACCGAGAAGAGGTTTTATTTTTCAAAAACCGCAAATCCCTAGAATCTGCACATTCGTGGTTTTGTCATTTGACCGACGTTATATAACACATTTCTCAGTTTTATTAAAATAATGTATCTATGCATCTTTCATATCCGAGATTGAAAAGTTTTATACTTTTTATAACGATGCCGATTTTATAACGAAGTTTTTATAACGATGACACAGAATATACAACTCCAATTCAAAAAATTAGAATAATGTAAAAAAGAATGGGTTAAATGTATTTAAAGCGCCAATTTGCCTATTGTCTTTAGAAAAATATAGGTTAATTCCACGTAAATACATACCACAAGTGAATTTTAAAAATATTTTTTTATTCCAGTTGAAACTTTTATATGTGATTTAGAAAAGTTTGAACTATAAAAAATTTACATCAAAAACTATTATTGTTTTTCTCTGTGGCAACACTGAAGTTTCAAAGTGGCTGCTTTTTTTTTAAAGCATGTGTTATGGTTTTTCATCATTTTGAATTCTTGAATTTTAAGTTAAGTATTATTTTTTTATCAGATTTTTTGGTAAAATTATTAAAATACACTATAATGACTATCTTGAAAACACATTTTTAATCGGCATTTATAAATAAAAGTTACTTAATTAGAAAGATGAACGTCTCCTGTTTTGGCTGTAGGAGTCACGAAAAGATATAAAAGTTTCTATAACTTTTTAAAGTAAGGCTTTGTTTCAAAAATTTTAAGATATTTTCTTTCTGTATTAACCTTTGTGTAATTCCACACCTTTAAATTTTAAAATAAAAAGAATTTTCTCGATTTATAAAAGATTTTAACTTTGTAGTGTAAGTCACAACGTAGTGTTAGTCACAGCTTCTGTTTGATTTATCTATTATAGATTAGCTATAATATTTGTAGATTTCTTATATTTTGATAATTTTAATTTAAGATGGCTAAATCAACAGTTAAAAGAAAAAAAGAGCAAAGGGAAAGACTTTAAGCATGTGGAAAATTTCCAATCTTTAAAGAAAAGGAAAGCAAAAACGACTTTACGGACAACACTTTAACTAAAAATACACCATCTCTATTGCAATGTTCCAACCGTTAGACAACATTGAATGGCATTTCTCTGCCACCAATGTTGGTCATCTTTACCTTTAGTCATGAAAAAGGACCATTTGATGGACTTGGTGATACAGTGAGGAGGGGATAAAAGCAGTCACACCTTCCAGGAAAATTGACCCACATTCTGCTAAAGATTTTTTCACTTTGCATAAGAAATCTACCCAAACATATCACTATTATACATTTCTGACAATTGTATAAAGGGCGAAATAGGTAGATTAAATGATATTTGCTCATCAAAGGAAAATAAATATTTCCGATTCCTGACACTCAAAAATTGCTCTGCTTTTTAAAATTGAACAAATACTTACTTAAAACTGTCAATATTTCATTAAATCCCCCCCCCCCCCCAAAAAAAAACCACGGCTGATTAAACAAATGGAAATGTTGTAAAAGGAAATACCTCTCAGAGAAATTCTGAAAATGAATTTGATGCTGAGAGAAGAGCTTTAGTTCCTTTTGTAGGAAAATTATCGTTAAATATTTTGTGGGCAAATGTTAAGTTTAGATGCTTATTCAATAAAACTGAAACATCTGCAATGGTCAGGAAGTCTTTTTGCGTGGCCTGAGAAGGAAGGTTTTTCAGACAATTCTATTGAAGAAAGAATTAAGAAATTACCAGAAACCAACTTTAGGGGACGTTGTGCAACTTTTTCTAACTATGATTTTACCATGTATGCAATTCTTAACTTATCATGTTCAAAATTATTTACATATGTAATATTATTATTGCCTAAATTTCCATATCTGTGATACAATTCACATGATGTAGTATAAGTCACAAATTGAATGTAGTGTAAGTCACGCACAAAAATGTTAATAAATTATTTCCTATGATATTTCCACACTTTTTTGCAATTAAATTATTTAGCTTTAAACCTTGTACTTAAATTAAGCAGTGGTAGAATGTTGATTTACTGCACTATGAAGAAGAAATGAGAGTTTTAATTGATAACCAAAACTCGACTTCCTTTCATGTAGTGTAAGTCACAGTATGACATTTTTATTATTTTTTAGTGAAATACTAAATGAAAATGTTTTTTTTTATGATTTCTAAAAATAGTATATGTTCAGGGGTAAACTGGCATGCAATATTTTTTTTTGAATAAGTAGAAAATAATTATGAACTGCGCAAACGAAATTTGTTAAATCGTCCGATGTAGTGTAAGTCACGCGTGGAAATGCCCTATATCAAAAATATCTAATTATTTTCAGAGCATCTATAAATATAACATAAATATTTATTTTTATTTTCTACAATAATAATTGACCATTAAAAAAATAAAAAAATTCAAAAAATTAGAATAATCAAATTTTTCCTATTGGTTGAGAGAACAGCTGAGGGATTAAAATCTGCGGGTTTATAAATTGTGTTCCTTAGAAAATGAAACTTCGTTTGGCATTTGATTTTAGTGTAGTATTTGCTTAATGAAATGAAATTATGAAAAAACGACTTCAAGAAGTTGCCCCTTCACACAAAAACCAACTTATTTCTAGTATAAAGAGCGTATGGGCGAATTTGGATAAATTTTTTTTGTGAAACTTTAGTTACTAATATACCAAACCATTTAAAATCTGTAATTAAAGCTAAGGGTGGTGCGATAAAGTACTGTTTAGCAAGTAAGAACACTTAGAGTTCAAATTACGTACAATATATTTACATTATTCTAATTTTTTGAACCATGTTAGGAAGTATTGGAATATTTTTAATTTTTTGTCATTTACTGATTGAAATATATTTTCTATTTCATAGTAATATATTTACATTTTCATAAATCTACAAAATATGCAGATTTATATTATAATAATTTATATTTGATATCGTTGATTTTTTATATGATAAATTAGATTTTCAGTTCCCTTGACTACATTTTCTTGCAGTATTCTAATTTTTTGAATCGGAGTTGTATGTTTTTACAATAATCCAATCCTTAAAATATAGTTTAAAAAACTTCAATCATAGTAAATTTTTTTATGAACAGGATTATGTACTTTATTATTTGACGTACAAGGTATAATTATTATTTCTATTTTATAGTTAAAAATATTACAGGAATTGTAATCATTTACGAACTTGTATATTGACAAATAAGCACTCTCAAGAAAATAATTATCAAATTGTATAATTTTTTACCCTTACAGTCAAAAACTATGCTTTCTTTAAAATATCGTTTTGAATTAGAACCAGAAATACGAAGGTAACTATGAAATATCGAACCACATTTTAGTGTTTTTTAATGATATTTCAAATAAAAATTTTGACATTCACATATTTCCATTTAGAGTTGAATTAATAAAAATTAGGTGCCTTCTCTCATTATTAATCATGTTCAATCACTAACGAAACAAAAACGATAAACTTTGCTGAGTCGAACTGGGTTGATATTTCAATAGCCACGAGACTTCCTTGAATAAATGCAACTTCTGTAAAAGTTGTTTTGCTGCGTTGAAAGTTATCGCGTAGAGAAAACTACGAATCCAATATTTGGCGTTGTAATAATCTTTTCCTCTCTAGTGTGTTCAATAATGTGTCTACGTTCAATTTTTTAAAAAACTTTTAATTAGTTTAATTTTATTAGTTTTGTTTCAAGTATATTTTTATTAGTTTTGTTTTTACTATTTTTATTTAATAAAATGTCCTGCTTTACCGAATGAAGTTAATGTAGGGATTTTCTTTGGAAGGAAAAATAGCAATTAAATTATTATAATTAGTGAATATGTTATTACTGTTGTTGAATTTGAAGTTGCAAATGTCCGAAATACATTTAGAGTTAAAAATCAATTATTGAAGCAAGATATAGTTTATAATTCGTTTAGGAAGTATTTCGGTCATTTAATAGTGAATGTCGGCCAGCTAATAGTGACTTTCTCTGTAATACTTAAGCATCTAAACTTATAGTTAACAAAAAATATGTTTGTGAAATGCCTTGGTAATTTTTATAAATACTAATGTTATAGTAAATAAGATTTATGGAAGATCTACACTTATTATTATTTATTTAGTAGTTAATGTCTCTATACTCAATAGTAACTTACATAAATAATCTCTAAACCTAGTTAATATAGTGATATTGAATAACAGGTATTTTATGTTCATATTTTACCCGAATAGGATATACTGCAAATTGAACTTTAAAAAAAAAAACTTTTAACAAAAAAAAATGAATATTTTTCTATTTATAATTCGTCTTCTGTTATAATTATATTTAAAATTTTTAATATTTCTTCTCTCTCTTTCTACTGTATTTGCTGCACTAGTTTAAGGAATCCACATTTTGATTTTTTTTATTTATAAAGTATTTAAGGAGAAACTAATACAAAAATCTTTTTTTAATGCTTTTCATTTAAAATGATAACTTTAAAGTTTTTGCTGCAAGTGTAAGTGGAGAAGGGTATATTTAGAAATATAAAAAAATTGCAGAAACAAAAAAAAAATCTCAATGGGAAAATGGCGGCATTTACATGGTGAAAAGTTTGTGAAACAACATGAAAAAGAATAAAAATAGTTTTGTATTTATGTTTCAAGGCTATTTTATATCATATTTTTATATAAAAGAACTTCATGGGCGAGGAGGGAGGAGTAATTGAACCTTATCAACAAAACTGAAGTGATTACCACAAACGGCAAGAACAACATTTGCAAATTCGTAATTTTATTGATATTTTTGTTGGTAGTTTGAAATTATATAGACAAATACTATAATAAAAAATATATATATATTGAAAAAAACCAAATATAATGCATGACCTTGAATAATTCGAAAGATATAATATAGAAATTCATAAATATAGCGCCATGTATGCATTTTGAAGTGAAAGGTAATATATTTGGACTACTTTCGTCCAAAACTCTGTTATTGCTGAATATAAAATTTATACTACTATACATAGAACTTCAAAAGTGTAACAAATTCAAAGGTCCAATAGAAACCCCCGAATGCAAAAACCACAACACCGAAACGGCGCATTTCGAAGAAAACCATAAATCAGATGGACAAATCAAGGAAAACTTGTTCTTGAACGAAAAAAAGAAAGGAAAAAAGAAATGGCAGACGGAAAAACCAAACCACGCGTTCTATTTTATGCCCGTCTCACCATCAGAATTCAATTTCAAATAATATATTCCATTTGGGAAAAACGGGGGCAAGAACATGAAATCGGAGATTGATGTAAAAAAGCCAAAGAGGCAATGCTAATACGTTTCACTAAGAAAGAATTAAAAGAATAAAAAAAATGGCGGACAAAAGAAGAAAGAAAAAAACCTTCCAGAACCAATTACAACAGTAAGAATGGAAAAGATGCAAAATAAAACAGAAATCAACTTGAAGAATAAAAAGAAATTCCGTCGACAAGGAGTGGTAGTCATTTAAGGGAAAAAGTCAAGAAAGAGGGCAACAAAAACGATCAGCCGAAGAAAGAGAATGGAAAAAAAGTTCGATCTCAATTGGTTAGATGGGAAGAAATCGTTAACTAAAACCATTCATTGTACTTGGAATTCAAAATGGCGGATCTACCATTGACACAAGCTCATTTCGGTTGATCAGAGTCAAAACAATGTAACTCATAAAATATTTGTTTGCTTTATATAGAGTTTTAAATTTGTAGAATCATTTTGAAATAAGCAACCAGAGTTTATACTTTAAAAGTTATATAACAAAAGTTTTCCGCGAGATTAAAATGTTAATGTTTTACAGGCGAACAATCGTCAATTTCCACGTTCTTCTTTGACTCTTTTAATAACAAAGATATTTCAACCTGACTCTGACATAGATTTGTATGTGTCTGAGAAACAATAACCAAAGTGAACTTTAAACTTAAACCGACATTTTCTATAAATTTCACTGCACGATTATTCTTGTGCATATAAAATAGGATTTAGAACATATCTTCAGTTAGGTATTAGACTTCTTGAAAAATTCTTCGTTGATTCGTTGCTACTCAAATTAACGATTTATTTTAAAAGTATTAAACAAAAAACGCAATTATGTGCTTACTTTAAAAAAAGAGATCCCCTTGTGGCTCCTAAAGTGGCTGAGGTCGATAATCGACGATCTTCTCACTCAGAAGGTTCGTGATTCTTCCTAGACATACTATAGACGTATTTGTGCTGAAGAAAAAAAATCCCTCAGAAATACTTTGGTGCCCGAGTACACTGCGATGTATATGCTCGTTAAATCTGTAGAGTCTATGTCCCGACAGCGTTAGCGTACGGGGGGTTGAAATTACTAGTGTATTGGCTGTTTAAGTTTTAAAAAACACTCGAAAATATACTTAAAGATTATGAATGGTAGGGTTGGTACATATATATTCCAGCTTTGTGCTAGATCAGAGACCCGCTTATAAGCCTTCGTCAAGTAAGACAGACACAGAAAGAATTTTTACTGACACAGAGAGAGGAAGTACATCCAGGGCGAAGGCAAGAATCGAGCCCGCACCCGTCACAGCACGCAGACTAAAGATTATGAATGGTATAAACGCGTTCCGGCGAAGCAGTAAACCAGTTACAGAACCACCAAAACCCACATCCATGGTTTATATCCCGATCAAAGGGACATACTTCACGTTTTTTTTTCTAAAAACAAATCCCACAATAAATGTAAAAATGGACTAATCAGAACCAACAAACCTTATCAATCAACAATATGAAAGTTAAATAGCCTGTTATTTGGGTAGGTTTCATTAATAGAATTTTTCAATTAATTTATTACTTTGTAGCACTGATTTCGAATTCACATTTCCAAATATTTTTTTTAAGAAAGTAAACCTATTGCTTTATAGATCAAAAAGTATTTAGTATCAAATACTACACTGTACCCCAATGAAGAGTCAATAAACTCATTATTAACTACAATTCCTTACCAGAATAAAACTCGACTCAGTCAAAGTAAACTTAGACCATCGTTCCTCTCTCTAACCTACCCCTTTTAAAACAGTCCAGGGTTGAATTTTTTCCACAGCCAGGGTTATACCCCTTTCCGATATATTGGCAATTGGCCCTGGTTTAGAATGAAGGGCTCTAAAGATCCTATTATGCACTTACAAGCTTGAATTAACCTACTTGGGATCGAGATCGATATGATATCGATGCGAATTTCCATCGAAGAGTCGGGTGGTCGGGCTCCCGGGGGAATTGCCGGCCATCCATCGTTGGAGGGTGAATTTGAAGTGTCTTTATTCCTATGATAAAAGAATGAAGGTCCTATGAGTCACGAGAAATAATTCATTTTAAGAAAGGTTTAGAATATGTGGTAGTTGAGTTAATATATTTGTGTATGTGGTCAACCAAAATTTGCGAGATAATTGTAAACCCATCTACAGTTAAAATGGCAATTTAGAAGTATGATAAGTCTTTCCATGATAAAATAATGGGATCGAATACAATAGATAATCTAAACGGGGCGGAGTAGGTTTGTGAATTTGAAGTGTCTTTATTCCTGTAATAAAAGAATGAGGTCCTATGAGTTAGGATAAATAATTTTTTAAGAGTTTTAGGAAATGTGGATAGTGTGGATAGTTCAGTTAATATTTGTGTATATGTGGTCAACCAAAATTAGTGAGATAATTGTAAACCTATCTATCGTTGTAATTTGAATTTAGAAGTATCATCTTATTATAAGGCAATGATATCTTATAGGGGATAATTAGAACGGGGTGGAGGGTGGTTTGTTTGTGGGGTTTAAGGCAACGGTTGACGTAACTGTGACGTCACTATAAGCGTGGACGTTCCAGGTGTCCATTGATGAAAAAAATTGATTTTAAGAAAAGTTGAGAAAATATGTATATTTGAATTAGATATTGTATAAGTAGTCAACCAAAATTTATGAGATAATTGTAAATTATTGTTGCTTTTTAATTCAAAAAATAGGCCTTTTGACCATTAGTGTTATGATCTTTTGTAAACCCATGAAACAGAGCATAAGAAAAGTTTAGAAAAATATGCATTAGATATTGATAGCATTAGATAAATTAGATATTGTATAAGGGGTCAACCAAAATCGATTATATAATAGTAAATTACTGCTTTTTAATTTTTTTTTTTTATAAAAATAGCACTTTTGACCACTAGCGTTACTATCATTTGTAAAACCCTGAAAACCTGGCAATCCTCTGACATGTTTCAGGTTTTGTTGGTTAGTTTGAAATATCGTCGCACTAAAGCTACACGAGGGCTATTGGCGACGGGCGGCATAATTTAGAACCACAGTCAAGTGACTAGCCGACACCTGAGCAGTTTCAGGTCTTGAGTAACAGCAGAAAGGCATGCTAAATGAAAATAATTTTTTTCTCGATCCCCGATTGTAGAACTCGTAATGTTGAAAAAATCAAATACTAACATATATTTCTTTCACTCCAAAAAAATTGTGTTATTTCTTTTGCAAGGGGTTCATAAATAACTTTCATTCAAAGGTTTTGAAAGTATTAAAAAGGTTTTGACTAATGTTTGAAGGATAAATTATATACCAAGGTGGCTCACAGTAAAATGACTTATAAGTGACCCTCAGAAACTGACAACCGATCAAAAACTTTCCAAAGAGATAGTATCTCCCGAAAAACTAGTCGATGTCCTAGTTTGATACGAACGTCAGCAACACCTTCACACTCTTTATATATCACAAGAACCAATGAATTCCCTGGGATTTTTACCAAATCTCTCACAAAACCACAAAAAAAAGAAATCAGATACGAGAACAGAAAAAGAAATTATGAAAAGGAACCGCCTAACTTTCCCGTGTAATTTCTTCGGTGTATAGCTAGGCTTCCTGTCCTTTCTCTATCCAGGATTTTCGGGAGTTTGTCCCGGGAAAAATCGCAGTTTTCCCGCTTATCTCCGGGAATATGCTCGAGGGCATGGTCGGGATTTCGTCCAATCTCTCACACTCCTTTTTTGAAGAACTTTTGATTTCTTTCCTATTTTTTGGCGCATATTAGACGCCAGCGGCGGTTTTATTTTTTGGGTTGCGTGTTGTCAAAGCTAAGGTGTTAAAGAAATGGAGAATTTTAAGTTTTTACCTGCTCTTTTGTATTAACAGCAATATGGGTTGTTACTTAACCCAATAACAATGTTTTTCAAGCAAATTTGTCCTTAGAAAATGAGTTTTTTGCTTATTATTTACCTAAATAAACAAAATAAAAAAAACGAAAACTATAGTCCTGAACAATTTATATGAAAGGCAAATTTAAAATAAACGATTTTTTTTAAATTTTTTTCTCAAAGTTAATGTTTTTATTCGGAAATGAAGGTGTTAATGATTTTCACTAAGTCGTCGTTATTGGATTTAATAAATTAACTTGTCAACATTCATACATAACTCATAAACATGTCAAATCCTAAATTTCTGACAATTTTTTTACCAATCATTTTGATATTTTGCCGCAATAAAGAATTTAAGGGGATACGGTACCCAAAACATTATTTCTAGAAATAATAACATAAACTAGTAAATTATAGTGGTTTTATATAATGTTCATTCTAAATAAACATTTTCTACAATAAAAACAAATATTTACAAGTAGTTTTTCATTTTTTTTTTTTAAAAGTCAAAATTTTGAACTTTTTAAAACGCTACTCGTCTTTCAATTTTAAGAATAACCCCACCAAACTTTTGTAGTTTGTTTTAGAACTATTTGTTTAAGAACTGTGCATGGATTTTAAAATGTAAGCTACAGTTAAAAAGTAACATTCATTTATACTGAAAATATCAAAAAATTACAAATTATTGAATTCAACATTTAAAAAAAAACTATTCCTAGTAGACCTTATTCCACGCACAATTGCGTGCACCACATGTATAAAAACACAGGTTAAAAATTTCAAAATTCTAACTTAATTAGCAAAAAAGCCTTAGGGATTTATTAAACACAAGAATTGAAAAACGCGAAACAGAGAAAAAAGGTTGAAAACAAACGAAATACGTATTCAAACCTATCGGAATGACTCCAGAAATATTTAGTAAAATTTTTTCTACAGAAGATATCATTATGAAACTTTCAGTAAATGTTTAAAAAGATATTGTAAATAATAAAAGGAAAAAACTGTAAAATCGATATTTTGACCAATTTTTGGGTAACGTATCCCCTTAACTAATTACACGTCTTAATACCAGTTTCAATTTAGTTAAACTTTAAAAACCTCTATGCTAACTACACTTAAAAAAAAAACGACAGAAAGTAGAAACAATCGATCCGAAATGACCCAAAAGGGGTTGAACTACCGTGTAGAGAGCCTTTCTGATTAGGAACCTTATAAATGTTATAAAACGTCTTTATTTTTCGTTGTTCAAATTTCCTTTACCAGATAAGTTCCAGCAATGGTTGCAAGACAGATAATTTCAATAGCTTTCCAAATAAGTTCTTAAATAAATATTTGTAATCAGTTTTTAATGACGCATAATTAGTCATTTCTTTTCGGGATAAGATGGCAATGACATAGTCTCTATTTGACGCCAGGACCTGAAGGCCTGAAGGTAAACGCCTTATCAATAAGGTTCTCACGACAGAGTAGAAGTTGCTAGAGTAAACTGAGTGCACCAATTTTTACCAAGTAAATGCAACGATATAGTACATGAAAAAAAATTGAAAGTCAATATATGAAATAGCCTAAAGAAAAATAATTCATAACTAACACAAATTTTAACTATCCATTATCTAAAAATAGCGCTTATATTGTAACTCTACGTCAAAAGAGACAAAACCAGTATAGATCTAGGAAGGGGTATTTCGTCTACAAATACCTCCTGATGAATGTATCTATATTTTTTGAAGAACAGATATTGCTGAAAGTCCAGATTGTGTAAAAAGCTGAGTCGTTTCAGGGTGAATATTATGTCCGTGAGAGAAGTAGGACTTCAACGAATAAATATGTTTATTTTCATACTATTATTTTAATACTACTATGTTTATTTTCATACTACTATGCATTTTTTGTAGTGAACACATGAAACTCCGACTATAAAATGAAATAGTACGGAATACACTCTTAAAAAAAGAGTGAAATCCACTCCTATAGGGGAAGTGCATTTTTGGCACGGAAAGGAGTGGAAATTAACTCAGACTGAGTTAAAACCGCTCGTTTGTTTTAAGAGTGTAGTGCTACTACTAGTTGAAGTTGACAAAATATATGACTTAAGGTATACTAATTGAAATTAATATGCATTTTTTCACTTTAAATCAAAAAGCAGTTTTACCCATTAGGCTAGACTGTATTTGGTTATAGTTATGTAAATTTATGTTTAGAATATCTTGAAGTTAGTATTTAGTCATTACTATTCCCTTACATAATAAAAAGTTCATTTATAATTGCTAGAAATATCTTTTAAAACAGTTTGTTCTCTAGTATACACTTCAAAGACACTTTTTTTGCCTATTATCAACAGCGCATTAGAAAATATGTAAAATATTTTCTGACTCTTTTAAAAATTAAACGATGTTTTTGGTTAATCTCTAGGTTATATTGATAGTTAAAACAAATATTATATTATTTTAGGAATTCATATAAAAACAAAATAATTTCGTAAACACATTAGTGACAATTTATTTTCGAAAATAATTTTTTTGTGAATTCATGTTAAAACAGCAGTCTTTATTCAAAATGTTCCTGGAACGTCACTATGATCCATTGGGAACCTAGTGCGGAGTAGATATAGCAATCAAATGAAACTCGGACGAGTCCATTTTGAATTTATCGGTGTGGCCGTAATATAGTACATAGATGGTTAAAAATGTTCCTGAAGATGTGTGTTCCAGAGGGACAGCGGATAGGAATGAAAATTAGAATATTTAAAGTAACTGGAAGAAATTTTATGCGTATTTATCGTATGTATTTCTACAATCGTACAAGGTATTTTACCTTGTACGATTGTAGAAATATACATTTGAAGATGAGTATTTATGCCAAAAAAAAATCCAACAAGTCACTCTAATAGCATATTTAACAGTTAACAAATTATTCACTAATGAGATAATCATCTATGCACGAAAACAAGTATATAAAAAGCGTATAATTAAGTTCAGTTTTGAATCCAAAAACACGGTCATTGAATTACATGATAGCAAAAATCAATCATGGGCGTACATACCAAAAAAAGTTAACGACTAAAACTGAGTTGAAACCTAAAAAGTTATATCGTGAAAGTGTATTTTTTTTAAGTAGAATAAATATGCTTATAAGAATATTCTAATTATAACAGTTTGGGTATCAAAGGATGTTTATGTAATGCATCAACATTTTAAATTAAATGTCGAAAAAAGTTTTGAAATTTGCCTGGAGCACGTTTCACAAATTATATGAATAATTTCCTGAATATATCAGCAGCTAATACATTTTAAATTCATATTTTTAAAAACTTATATCGTGATTTTCCGGTAAATCTTTTTGTGAAGCTTGGGTAATTGATTGTATAATATGAAAGGTGAAAACCTTGGGGCAACCAAAAGGAATTACCCTGTCGCCATTTTGATCATGTAAAAAAGAACGGAACAATCATAAGTTTCGTTCGCCCCCTAAAATTCTCATAAAACCACATCGTTGCTTAAAGGTAATGAGTGCAGCTTTTTAAAAAGTTTGTATCCTTGTTCATTTCATAAGCATTCATGCCTGGTTTTTTATAAAGAGCTTTTTTTCAACACCTAGTGAATTTGAAAGAAAGTTTCATAAGCGAGTAATAAATGGTTCCTAACCCTTTTTAAAGATAAAGTTTATCGGTTAGGTCCCCTTTAGGGCGCTTTAAATTTCCCCCTTCAACTTTGCTTGAAAGATAGATTCGGTTGTAAAAGAGTTACAATAAAAAACGGCTATTACGGAAAAATAAGTAATGCCCGGAACGCCATCTAACGCCGTTAAACGGTAATTACCATCAGCATGTTCCATTTAGAATATGATTCGCATACGAGATCTTTTTATCCTCGCCCAAATAATAAAAACGAGACAAATTTTTATTTCCCTTAAAACTTTTCATCGGCAGTTCAAAAGTTGTTTATCAAAACATTTTAGAATGCGGCAACACGAAAGAAGAGCAAAAAATAATAATAATAAAGCCAAAATAAATTGCGCGGGGGAAGTTTGTAATTAAAATTACGCCATTTTGGAACGCCTTCGAGAGATAAGGCCATTTTTATAAAGTATTCTCCTTTCGAGAATGGCAACGCGATTTGTGTGGAACGAATTTTTGCCGCCTGATCGCATAGCAGACGAGTTCTTTTTTCGTCGTTCTAAAAGGAGATAAATAGTTGTGGCCGGAATTTCGGCAAACTGATGCCATCAATATGCGAAGTTATCACTGCTGCGGAACTTAGCAGTTAATTATCCGGGATTTTAAAAGTATTTCTTGTTTGAAGAGTCAAGTAATTTGTTGCTTCCTCTTTCATGAATAAACTGGAGTAATTCTGATTATTTTTGAATGAGGTCTTATGTAGATTTTTTATCCGCCGATTAAAGATCAGTAAGCGGATTTGAAATGTTCAGAATGTTGATTGTCTTTCATTAAATTCTTGTTCAAAACCAAGTATTTAATTTTTTAAAGATTAATTGATGAAAATGTACAAACAGTTTGCTAGTCATATAAAACTAAGAGCATACAATTTAAATAACAATATCTTCTAATTGTTCAGTAATCCCAATTAAAGAATGGTTACGACTTGAGTGGAAATAGTGTCTCATAAATGAAAATAAGTCCTTGTTGATTGGTGATTTTTTGCCAAAATGACATCAATTTAGTAGATGGTGCTTGCAATACGACCACTTACCAACAACAACAATAAAATCGCGGAAAAGCAGGAATGAACTATGTCACATGAGACATGTCAATTTCAAAAATGTTAATCGAATAATTGATAAACATTTGCCTGAATGGGAATGTTTCAGCTCTTGAGTGATAACAAAAATGCTGAAAGAAAATAAATTCTTCGAGTCTTAATTGGTGAAAAATACCACGTGGGAACAGAGCAGCAATAGGAGCACCAATTGAAGGAAATGCAGGAATGAAAGCAAAAAGGAATTACATAGGCTGAAACAAGCCAATTGTTGTTTTATATTTTACTAGCTTTATAAACCCGGCGTTTACGGGTGTACTCTTAATATCGGTAATTTGTTTTTGGTGCAGCAATGATTTAAAGATCGGCCTGATGTTCATTGGCGACATTTAGTGAGCTTTAAAATTTTACAATTTAATTATTCAGTATTTAATTGAGTTCAATTTAACTGTAATGTTTGCAATGTTTGGTGTGTAACATTTCATATATTTTTATTATAGTGTGTTCGTATTAGCATGTTTCAGGTGGCGTAGTTCCTTCCAGCTTTCATTCTTGCACTACCTTCAATAGGTGTTTTGTTATCACATGACATTGATTCTCCAATCACATTTCGAGAAAGAATTTATTTTCATTCAGCATTTGTGTTGCCACTCAAGACCTGAAACATGCCCATTGAAATGATAATACCCATAAAACTATTATAACCATTGTTACTTTAATTTGTTAAAAATGTAAAATTAATTATGCTGTTTTATACAAAATTATAATATAATTCATTCCATTTCGTGTCATTTTCTTTAAATTATTCCAGTCGCTTATACTGTAGAACGTCAAAAAATAAATAAAAATCCAATATACCAAAACTGAGTTCTGCTTTTTCAGCAAACTTTTCTTTTGTTACATGTCTAATAAGCATTATGCTGCCAAGAGCAAAATTTTTACAAAATAAAAAATTGATTATGCAAAATATCAACTTAAAGATTATTATTTTTGGGGTTAGTTGTCACCTTGAGCTAATCAAATTACGGACAGCGAATCAGAAACGAAAGTTAAATAGAATGGAAATAACAAATAAAAAAAATCCTACACAAAGGCGTAAAATGCAAATTTGTGAAGGAGCGTAAAAAATTAATATTTACCTTCCATTTAACTTCGCGAGCACAGGAGCAGGAAATATCGACAAGTTTAACAATATGATGAAGTTATCTTCCATCAAATCGAGAACGTTTTAGTCTAGAAGAAAGAAAAAAAATAGAAAGAGTCCAGAATAAAACAAGAAAACGTTTAAGAAAAAAAGGAAACAAGAAATTGTGACAGCCGCTAAAAGCAATAAGAAATTACATTAGAAGTCGGCGGATAATTTGAGGAGGCCAATTCGAGCGATGAAAATTCGAGTTTAAAAAGAAAGGTTGCTAGTTGTTCGATGCTCTATCGCCAAAAAGAAATTCCATAGTTATGCCAAACTCAGCTAAAAATTATAATGTATAATTTGTTTAATGAAGAAAGACAACGGAGATGACATTCATTTTGTTTTTAAAATGAGGAATATTAGGTTGGGACATGGTTATGTATGTGCATTTTACGGATTCTTTGAAGTCAGACGTTTTACGAGACAGCGAATTTAAACTGTCAGCAAATTCATGTTGACAATGGAGTTGAATTCTTTATTTTTTGCTAACCTTAAAATTAGTATTATTTTAAACTTTAACACAGCACCTGTTATACATTATTTTCTCTCTTAGTGATAACGTAGTGTTATTTTAACGTAAGGTTATCAATTGTATAAAAAAATGTACTTATCTGAGGAAGACAATACGTAAGGAAGGAAGTTTCGTGCATTAACGATTTGCACACGATGGATGATTGGAGGAGAGTCTAGTAATTTAGAACAGTTGTTACTTGAAAGCATGACAATAAATTTCCCGTGGAAGATCATAGCAACATATTTTTGTGTTTTTACCCATCTATTTTTATTGGGGATTTTTAGTGTATGTCGGTATCATATAAGAATGGAGATTCCTTCGATGGAAATTGTTCGGACTTTCACTGTTATGGTTGAATAAAAGTCGCACTAGAGCTACCGCAGGGCCTTGTAATAGGGTACTTGACTGCATCGCTAAAATGCCTTCCTATATTAAATTAGTCATAGTTTTAACCAAAAGTAACAAACGTATATATTTTTCTGCAAAATAAATCTTTAATTATTAAAAATCATTTTAAAATGGCTCTTTTTTTCATCGGTACGTCACGTGATCACAAACACGTCTATTTGGCTGACGTCACTAGTATATATAAACAACCCGGTGTGATGTTTTTTGCTTGCAATTAAACTGGATTTAATCTAATTTACTATTAAAATAAGAATTATATAGATAATTGATGGAGGTTTTACAGAAGCGGATAGTTCAAATTTGCCTAAAGTAGATTCCAAAATGGTGTTTCAAAGTTTGTTTATAGTTAATAGTGACGTCATAGATACCACGTGACAGCGACAAGGCGTTTTCAGGCGTAATTTTTCGTCCTAATTTTAAAATTCATTTTTCTCCCTTTTTATGGGGTATTTGAAAAAAAAAGAAAAAGTACGGGTCTAATATTTTTGGCATAAGAATATTTTAAGCCAATAAATTTTTTTAGTCAAATACCCTATTGCCTTGTAATTTTGTGGTCAAGTGACGAGACTGACACCTGAACTGACGTCAATGCAACCATAATTCGAGTTATCCGACACCGTACGCATACGCACCGCCAGAACTTTGGAAAGCGACATATTTAACGTGCACCCGTCAAATATAACTTATAGTGTGTCTACATAACCTCCGTAGCCTGACATCTTACAACTACGTTGGCCTTAGCTTGTTTGGATCTGAAATTTTTTTAAATCAAACAGCTCAAACAATCGCCAAAATCGGCAACTACTTGCCAAGTGCTAGAGCAAACTCTCCAAGAAAAGTCAAGAATTGTTGAAACTGTTATTATTACGCTGTTTGAACTTTCGCCTCGGCGTTTAAAAAGGTAAGAAAAGCCAGTCGTCTGTTTTTATTGGAATTGTTCCGGATCGTTTTTATGTCGTTCCATTTGTTTCGAAGAGAGCGGCACTCTATTGTTCTCCGTGTTTTTGAATGAGTAGAGTTGTTTAGGTCCTACTTCTGCTTTTTTAAATGGTTTTATTTAATAAAGAAACATGTTAGGTTTTTTTACTAAATTGAATCCTTAGGCTATTTGCTAAAAGGGCATTTTAAATGCGGAATTGTTGCTAGTGGTTTATTGTACATGATAGAAGATATGTTATAAAAATAATTTTAAATGTTGTGCTTATTGTTTTAGATTTTCTAATGTTAGTTTCAAGTGGGTGCCTTTGATCTGTTTATTTAATTGTGTTTGATTTGTGAATTTAGGATTGGTTGGTTGTTGTTGTTGTTTTATGGCACAAGAATCATTTGTATAAGCTGCGCCAGTGAATTTAGGAATGCTTCCGGATGGATATTTAGATAATTTACAGATATGTAACGTAAAAAATATTTGACAGTTTATTCCACCATTTTCTTTAATCAGTAAGAAAAAGAAGGGTTTAATAATCCAAATTATAACTTTAAAACTAAGGAAAACTACATTTACTATTTTTAATTTCAGTAAAACATAAAAAGGAAAGCTTTATTGTATTTCACGGGTTTATATGAAAGGAAAATCGTTGGATATTTAAATGCAAAAGGTGCACATCCCCAAAACTCCCGTGTTCTTACGAGAATGTTTTTTTTAAAATAAGATTTGTAATATAAACTTTTATTTATACTATTTTATTCCTGTGCAAACGCGTTCATGTTATCTTGCCTTACTTATAGAGCAAATTTACACAGATAACATCATAATAGAAAAGCTTATTTTCGTAACAAAATAGTATTTTTTTAAGGAATTCAAAGGTTTGCATCTTCTGCCTCAACTTAAAATGAATAAGTTAACATAAAACTGAAGAAAAATATACAATGAATAACAATAAAATAAAAAATTTATATATGAAAATAAAATGTTTCAAGAATGGGTAAATTGCCTAGGTCTCTCTCTCATTTTTTAACATTGAAATAGTGCCAGACTGAAAATTATTACATTAAATATAATTTAAAACCACACATTACCACAGCGCGAGACAAACCAACTAAACTTATTTCTATAGAGATGTGAGGCATGTGTTATTGAGGAAGAACACCATGCAATGTTTTAGCCGACTCATGCGATACCTGATCACTGATCAGTGTAGCGAATGCGTAAAACTTGCCAGTTGTTGCGGAGTCAATACAGTAATAACATTTACTGAAACCATGTATATTAAAATCCCATAAACTCCTATTCCACTTCAGAGAGTAAGGTTATATCACATCATTTTCCATACCTATTTTTCAATTTCTAAACTTCTTCAACTAAAAAACTTTTTGCGTAAATCCTCAACACTTGCAGGTGACATTTTTATGTAGTTTGGCGAAGTAACCAAGAACAATCCAAAGCAACCACATTTAAAACTAACTTTTGAGTGGTGAAAAATAAGTAAATAAATAAATGAACTTGGAAGCCAATAGAATCTTCTAGCCCATTAGACTCCAGGTCCATTAAACTCCAAGAACTCTTCAAGAAAATCTATGGCCAACCTCTATAGCAATTTTAAAGCCACAATTAGATTTGATCGTATAGTGTCATAGTTTTAACACAGTTCTCTAAATTTTCATTTTCCAGTGAGTTTTTAGTAAAAGGCGCAAAATTGGCTTCTTATTTTTTATTATTTGATTTCATTTTTTCACTTCATTGCTCCTTATAGTACCGCATAATGACGGTGCTGTGTTTGCGCTATATTTTAAGGTGTTTTAATACCACTAGTACACTTTTTTTTAATACTTCAAGTACAGAATTTTTACTTTAGCAGAAAAGAACTTGATATATTTTTCTTTTTTTAAATATTTTTTTGAAAAAAGCTATTGATTGCGGTTTAGATTGAGTTGATTTAACATAATAGATTGGTTAACTGTTTCATTTGTATTCATAAGTATGTAAAAAATGCCAAATACATATCAATAAATTATCTTTTGAACTAACAAAAAACCTAAAATAAAATGTGTTATTATGCAAAGAAAGTAGTATTTAAGTTAATGTATAAGATTTCAGTTAAAAGTAAAAATTTAAAAAGGTTTTTCCTGAGCAATGGTATATCTCATGGAGTGAAAAAGCATTTCGTTCCAATTATGAAAACGAAAACATTTTTATTTTCAAATCTTCGCATTAGTTTCAATTTATTTTGTTGCACAATTTCGAACAACTTAATTTAAACTGTGTTACCTACCATTTTTTCTTACAATTTCTTAATCGCTCCTAAGTGAAGCGATGTTTTTTGTGTGAAAATCTTTAGTATATATTTTAAATATTTTATAATATTTAAATATTTTATAATATTTAAATATTTAAATATTTTATAATATTTAAATATTTTATAATATTTAAATATTTTATAATATTTAAATATTTTATAATATTTAAATATTTTATAATATTTAAATATTTTACAATATTTAAATATTTTGCAATATTTCAATCCACTCAATTTTTTCACCATGAAGTTTGCAATGCGTTATTGTCTGTATTTAAAAGACACTTGTTTCAAGATATTGAAATAATAAAACTAAATTTTAACAGTTTAATACAAATATTCATTTAAACACAATGAGAATAAACCATATGCCAAAGGATTGCATTATCAATATTTCATTGAAAATCATATCGTGCTGCATAAGCCGAATCTTTTTTTTTCTTCTAAGAAAAGTTCCAAATCAAAGTGAAAAAGAAAAAAACCTCGACAGATTACAGAACAAAACACTCTATGATAAAAAAAAAACTTATAAAAGTTCGAAGAAAGAAACGTGGCCGATATAGACAGTCATCGATATACCATATCAATGTATCATGCTATGATTTGTGGCCATTTTCTAAATTTAGAAGCGACGCATCATTCGGAAGTTCGATCTTTTTTTACTTTACAAAGAACAGATGCGATTCTTTCCGCGAGCATTTTTCTGCATTGGGAAGTTTTCAAAGAAGGAATAATGGATGAAGATTTAAGCCTTTTTTTTTACTTCTTTTTTTATTCCTTCTGTCGGCGATAGAAATAAAATCTGTAGGTTTTTAAGATTGGAATCTTCCGTTATTTTTTCTAGTTGTAAGCCTATTATACTAGTTCTGAAAAAACCTCTCGTTGTTTTAAAAAAATATAACAATGTGAAACATACTATTTAGTTGTATTTGACTATATAACTCCTATACGTTTGATACAAATATTGATTTTTTAAGATAAATTAACGGAATACTTGCCTTTACACTTAAAATAATTGTCCATGGTAGATTGATAAATTTTGTGGTTTAAAAACTCTTGTAAAAACTGCAGTTGTTGCGGTACAAACAGTTATGGTGTAAAATACAAAAATATAATGTCTCTCTTGAATACAATATTTCAGTCAGCATTTCGGATTATTACGATTACTAAAAGAGTATAATAAATTGACAGGGGATTAATGGCAGCAGACGAAATGATGTATTTACTTAAGAATATTAAACGGTCATGTTTCACGGCTTGAATAGCAACAATTTCTCAGGAATGAAAATAAGAACATGATTGGTGATTTGTGCACAGGTGAAAATTAATCAATGTAATGGACAGAGCTTACCATGTCATACTATCAATCACCGACACCAATAATAAAATCGAGGAAAAGAAGGAATGTCAGCTGAAATAAACTACGTCATCTGCAACGTATCAATTGCCTAGTTTACATTTAAAAACCTTTTAAGGTACTAGTAGTATGTTTAGTTTTAAATAAAAATCCATCATGAGGTCAAATACCGACGGCATCACTACAACATAAACATATCAATGCCGTTATCACGCAAGCATTTTATATCAATAACACTTTCTATCAAAACTTATCACTAACATTCCTGATAAAAGATTTTTTTTAAATATCTGCCTTATATAATAAACTTTTTTGACAAAAATCTGTCTCACGTCAAAACAGCCTCGCTTAAAGTAAACCAATAACAGCAGACTGTCAGTCTTCATATCTGGTCCGCTATAAACTGTTTATCTCCCTCATGCTAACGTTGATGCTTCTGTTAGGCATGTCAGTTGCGTTTGCTTATGGTAGGATAAATTTGATGAAGTTATATGGGGGTTTGATGTTAAAGTGGCCAGGCCTTGCTGTTCAACTGACGTTTAAAAAATGGTTTTTATAAGTTTGATCGAAAATTTAACTGCAAGGTTTAGGATAAAAATGTAGGAGATTCAATCTGAAGCAGGTGCTACTTATTGTTCAATAATTGGGAATGTTATTGTGCATTTTCAGTATGGTAGAAATATTTAATTAAAAAGGGTTTTTATAAGTTCTATCAAAAATTTAACTGCCAGGTAGTTATGAAAGCAAAAGGAAATAAGTATGAAGCGGTTGCTACTTACTGTTCAGTAACTGGGATTGCTATTGTGAATTTTCTGCATGGTAGAAATATTAAAAAAAATCAATATTGCTTGTTTAATCCACCTTCAGCTAAATGGAATGCAACAGAGATTGTTCCTTATAGTCTCTCATTGGTCTAAAATCTTAATGTGTAGTTTAATTAGTATTATTAGTAAATAGACCCGAAATTTTCAAATGATTTCGAACATGTAGAAGTAGGTATTTCCATTTTTGCTTGCACAGAATAGTCAGATTTATACAGCAAATAGGTCCAAAATTCATTAAATAAAGTATTAACCAAATACTAATTGGCTTGTTTCAGGTGATATAAATCCTTCCAGCTTTTATTCCTGATTTTACTGCGATCGGTGTTCTGTTCCCACGTGACATTGATTGATCCATCGATGCTCGAGATAGAATTTATTCAGCATCTCTGTTGTGACTCAAAACCTGAAACATACCCATTGAAAGATACATTTTTTAGGATTGATTTAGACTGAGTAAAAAATTAATAAAATATAATTTTTCAAATAAAAATAATTAACTAACTTGTCAATAAACCAGTAATTTACATTGATCTAACCAACAACCAACAATATTTCTTCCTCCCTAGTTTCTATTAATGCCCTTTCCCCATACTCCCAACCCATTGTTCTAAAACTCAAACTTCCTTTGTTGGAGAAGCAACTTCATGTTGCGAGGCAATTCACAACGAAGAAACGAAAACAAACAGACCACTTCAATCCCCGACACCCCACTGAGATCTTATTAAAAGTAAGGAAACTCTACCGCTAGACTTTGGTGGTGGCACGGCAATCATAATTAGTCAATTGCAACGCTTGAGTGCGATTCTAATGGATCAAAAATATTTGTTTAAATATTAAGTTGTGGACGAGGGGTTATACCGGATGGCCTATATCAACATGATAAGCGTTACCTTGGATGTTTGTTCCGTAATAAAATAAATACACTCATAAACTGTTTCGTAATTTATTTACCGTTAATTATGTCAAATTTACCGTTCATTTTAATTAAAAATATTTGAATATATGTTTCTTTATTCTGAGTTGAATGTGAACAGTAGTTCATATGTCAAATTATTTCATCTGCGCTATCACTTTGGAAAACTACTGGCTTAAAAAGAGTAATTCTAGATATAACTAAATTACTCTTAAAGTTTACATCTTTACATCAGTCGATATTAATGATTAAATATTTCGGTTATGCGTAGATTTTATCTTTTCTTGTTCAATAAAACGTCAAAGTCAAAACTAGAAAGTGGTTTTACTTGAAGCACTAGTTCGATGAATTTACGGCCAAACATCTATAAATTAGATTGCAAAAATTCATAAAGGGCTTGTTTAACGTCGTGAGTGGCAACAGTTCTAGCGGTACTGTTTTCATGTTTGGTCCTTCTGGAATTACATTTGCTTTGAAATTAATATATTTACTTATCTTACTAAAAAAAGTTGAGTACTTACTTTTCTTTTAGTACAAAAGCTTTTCTCTGTTCGTAAATCTCGTTAAATTGTTGTTCCACACGAAACTTCATTTCTCCACATAGGACAAAATATCACCTAAAGCAAAGTTTTGTGACGACATTGCCATTTTGGCAATAAGTTCCATACTAGAAATTTCATGGAATTCAAACTGATAAAGTTTAATAAATAAAAAGAATAAATAAAAAGTTCACGCAAAAAAAACCTTAAAATAGATCACAGTAGAGCAGACGAAAAAAATCCTAATTTTGAGAGGGAAATTGCAACAATCAATGAAATCGCAGGAAGTACAAATATAAAAACAGGAAAGTTACATCATCTGAAACATGAAGGTTTACAGTAATTTTGTAACATTTCATAATTTTTTAATATATGTATTTGTAATCTATTCATATTTGTAATACATTTGATAATACAACAAAATCTACGTTGATGATAGTCCCTTTTTCTACACGAGTGCGGATTCTTTTTAAATATTAGAAATATGGTATTAGATCATCATTTTTCACACTTCACTCCTGTTCTTATTTAAACGTCTAGAAAACCCACTAGCTTAATATTAAGTCCATAACTCGACCACAAAACCACCCCGCAGCAATGGCTACAATCAACCACGCGTTAAAAACCCTCGGTCCGAACCACAAGTTTCGAAATTTAAAAGCTCACCCGAGCCTATTGTTTGCTATAAAGATTACCCGTTGAAGTTTGCACTTTGCACGAGCTGTTAATAACAGGGCCCCTGGATGAGAAAGGGCCGTCTGCAAATTGGGGCCGAATATCCACCACGCTGCCAACCCCCCACCGCTAACAATCAGCACTTTCCGGGTAACCCGTTACCTCTTAATTAAGCTTTTGTAGGGGAAATCTGGCATCTTTAGTTTAAATCGGACCACCTTGCGATTGCCGACCTGATTCCTCGGAACATGGAGTTTGCTTGGTGAGAGGATCATGTGAACCCGTGTGATGGTTAAGAGACAGATGAGGAAGACAATAACAACCATTTCTATCTTACATTCTTTATGATAAATCAAGATGTTCTCAGGGATTTAAAATACAATACATTGCTGTTTTAACAGAAATTCTTACTATGGTAAAGTAGAAACAACAATAATCCTAACTCTAGGGGATAGTCAGAAGACATTTTTGAATGGGAGGGAGATGGTGGAAATTTCTAAGTTGCCAATATTTACTTTCCATTTTTCCGAATTAAAAAAAGAAAGGAACGGTTAATTTTATTTATATATAGATGGTATAGGGCGCTCTTTAAAGAAACTGGATATACTTCAAACTTCCAGTTCATCATTATGACAGAAAGTGATTCTTAAAACGTTGATTAAATTTGTTTCATGTGTTTTTTTCACCCTATTTTTAAATCTTTAAGAAAATTGCAATAATCAAACATTTTTTCAAAATATCATCCGTTTTTGAATTAAAATTGAATAAAAAATGTCTCTTTGGACGCATATTATTTTCCACCCCAGGTTCTAAAATGCCATTTTTGTAATTGTTAAGTATTTGACATTTACTATATGATAATACTCATACATCGGTAAAATGCTAATCTTATTATTTCTCTCATAAATACTTTTTGTGTGTTTTATTATCTAATTACGAAAAAAATGCAATAGCGAATAAACAGAAGTAAAACGACAGAGCTTTTATCCCGAGGAAAAAAAAACAATGCTTAAAAAAGAACTACTATAAATTAAAACTGTTTGGGTTATTAAATTAGAACTATTTTTTTAAAGTTTGAAACAAAAAAAAAATACAAATAAAAAAGAAAAGTGTTAAAAAAAACTTTCGAACAGTTAATTTTTAAAAGGAAAACAGTTAAAGGCAACATCTACTATTTAAAACTAACTTAATTTATTAGCCTCATGTAAAGTAGAGACATTTTGTTCACTGTTGTAGAATTAGATACAATGTAATGAAATCAAAATGCAGGTTAGTTTGAAAATTGTTAGATTCCAGACTAAATCAACAGGTTTACGGTTGAAATAAAGTTGTCTAGCTTAAGATCGTCTAGTCTAGACTAGACTGTTATTAGACAGCAATTATATAAAGAAGAAAAACTGAATTTAAATTCTAAAACTCATACGATTTGAATTACTAGCCTGCATTGAAATCGTTTGTTTAAAATGAATCCTTTTGCAACCCATAACGCAAAAAATACCTTTTGTTACCCTGAAAATCATTTGTAATAAATTTTCTTGTCTCATTAAAGGATAGTTAATATATATTATTAAATTATGTTTTGAAAGAAAGTTTTTATTAATTACATAATTTTGTATTAGCTTAATAATAAAATTTTCTAGAGAATAAAAAATATTTTTGTTAAACAATTTTTTTTATCTAATGCGAACTAATTTATTACATTTTTATATACTCACATAACAAAACATATCAAAGCTATTTGATAACTGTCAAATAATGTTATAATAATAAGAAAAAAAATAACGTTCATTTAATCAACGATATGGAGCAATTAATTTATTTTCCTTTAATATGGACTTTGGCACTTTTGGCTAAAAACGTAATCTCGAATGTTTGTTCTTTATGAAACATTCATATTACACATTGAGTATTTGATTTGTGATTTATGTTGCATTAAATACTTATTATTTAAATAAGAAAATCAATTAGAATGAATTATTAAATACCATGTTTAAAGAAAATAAAAAAGTCGTAATTTAGTTAAATTAAATAGTTTTATTATTTAATGCTTAAAATGCCTTCATTTAACTTTAGACTAGATAAAAGGTTTTTAGGGTGAAAATTATTTTCCCTGGTATAATAGCAAAATGTCTACACATTCGAAGTTTTAATTTTTTTATAAGATGGTTTTGAGGGTACTGCGTAATCATTCATAAATACGTCAAAGGCTTTTTTCACTAAAAAGTTCTATACGAAACTTTCCAATTAAAATATTAGCTTTCTGATGCACAAGAAGTATTCAAGATTTTAAAATTAGGTTATAAAAAGAAATGCTGTCCTCGAAGCAATACACCTCTGGATTTCGCACCAGACCATAAAATACCTGCCTATAAAACAACACACCGTAAAAAATTTCTTCCATGATGAAAAACACAACAAAAATTCCAACAAGGGCCAACCCAAAATCTGGGGCAGTTTGAATACGAAGGGAAGGGCTATTGCGCTAAACAGCTGAATTTTTTGTGCTTGCTTATTTATTCAAAAACAAAAAGATATATATCTTTTTACGCCTCGGATAAGGCTTTAAAATCAGAAATAAAATAAATTGAAGAGATTTATAAATAAAAAAAAAATCCTCCCTGTTTGAAAGAGGGGAACAGCCCTTGATTTTATGCCACCATCATCAACAGCTGGCTCAGGAACATTTCGATTATCCCGTTTGTCAAAGCTGTAACTTAAGTTCTAAAATAACAAAAATAAACTACTTTGCTGTTATTTAAATACTTACTGAAATTCTTATCGGACAACATGTAGGTTTGTAACAGTAACTGACACCTAGAAACGATTCTAGACAAAATTTATACACATTAGGAAAAAAATAGCCAAATACAGCATACAATTGTAATTTAAACTTTTACAAGCCAAAATCAAATAGTTTCATTAATTTTCTTTAGCAAATTAAATCAATATTAGTTATCGTTAGAATATGTGAAATTGCTCTAGTCACATCCTAGTAGTTCCGGTGACATTTGGCGCTTTCGAAAACGCTTTAAATGGAAATTATTGGGAAAAATTAATCTATTGAAAATGAAAAAAAAAAAAAAAAGAAGAGAAGCAAAGTTCACAGATATCAAGGAAAATACTTAACAAACAGTTTTCAAGTAAGGACAGGTCACTGGAGTTCAAGAAGATGAGCCCTGGCTACCCTGTAGACCTGGGAATTATAATTTCGGGCAAATACCTTAGCAATTTTTAAGAGGGTTTCATGAGACTAGTTGGTAGTTGGGACCTGCTTGGACGTTTTAGGGTGGAAAAGTATCTTTTTGTAAATATGTGACTTTTATAATTTACATACGAATCATTTATTACAGTATTCTTTTACTTCTAGACCATATTAGAGATTTTCTGATTTAAAATTCACAAGTCGTATCAGTTTTTTTTTACGTAAGACAATTAAACATTATTCAATCCAGAAGTTCATGTTTAATAGTTCGATACTAATATTAAACTTTGTCCAAAAAAATGTTTTCTAGTATTTTTTCAAACCAAAACAGCCATTTCTTGAAAGTCCAAAAGCGTTCCGTCTCTATGGCAACGCGATATGATCGTAAGCGAAAATAAGGCTATTGGCAGGAATTTTTACGAATGTGGCGAATCGCGTTTAGTTTTCCGTCACCTGTTGACGTGGTAACCAAACCGAAAATTACGAGAAGCTTCGTTTATCGCACAAAATCTAAAAATTGAATTTTTTTTCGGAATTTTAACATTTTTCTTTTATTCTAAAGCTTTTTTTCAAATAGTTATTGCGAATAAAAAGGTATTTTATTTTATTCATATGGAAACACTGATATTTATTTATTATTATTCATCAAAACACTATACTATCTGCATTTTAAAGAATAAGTTCTTCTTCGAATTTCGTATTTATGAAGCTTATCTTAAGACTTATTAAAAATCAAACATTGAATGAAACAAATTATATTTTCTAAGAAGAATATCTAGTAAGTTTTAATATTTCATTACCAGTACCAGTCTACCTACCTACCTACTTATTAAGATATACCAGTCTACCTACCTACTTATAAAGATATACCAGTCTACCTACCTACTTATTAAGATATACCAGTTTACCTACCTACTTATTAAGATATACCAGTCTACCTCATTTATTTTTTCAATTCAACTAAAAAGACTATTGAAAATTAGATTTTTTAAAATTTGGTGTACTCTCTTTAATCCTAACTAAAACGGCAATAATACTGAACTTTTGAAATATGTGAAATATTGAAAGTGAAAAAAACAGCATATTAAACCAGCGCAAGCAATTCCCGTAGCAATAATCCCTACCCGAGTTGCATTTAAGTAGACAAGCAATCGCACGATTAAACAAATAATCGATATAAGATTCATGAAGTAAACAATGTAGATTATTGTCCCAAACAGTTTATTAGCCTACCATATTCTTAAAAACCACAATAACTCAATAACTTAGTTAATTCATCTAATATGCAGAGTTCTACCCAATTTGAAAAAGCTTCATAGCAGCAGAATAACATTTCAAGCCCATTTTTTTTACCACGCACTATCCCCCCTCCCTTTACACCACTTTCCGGATATTCATGTTTCACAACTTCGCCTTGTCAACTGTTAAGTTTGTGTTGAGTGTCATTCTGATGAAGGTGAGCGTAATGAGTCTCACCGAAACATGTAAATTTGTACTAAAAAACTATTCCCGCCAATAATCTACATTGTTTACTTCAACTTTGCGCATGATACATGAGAAGATTCATGAAGATATTTTTCTGAATAAATAATTGACATGCCAAAACGTTGCAAAAAACCACAAACTTAATGCAAGTCATTTCTAAAGAATTTTTTTATTATATGTTTAAATTTTCTCATAAAACAAATGGAACTGAAATAAATTTTGTACTCCCAAAGGGAATTCATTCATAAGACTCATTTATTTTCTAATGCCTTTTTTTTATTCTTGACTTACACAAATAAAATTACGTCCATTCATTCCTTAGTAAAAAGTAAGCAAGACTGCAAACTTAGTCCAATATTGATAGTTCTGTCGCACAAAAATATCCTAAATATTTAAACTTTCATTATGGAAATTCTTATAAACGTGTAAAAATTAAAATAAACCAAAAAAAGTGTCAAAAATCATTTAAAGTTATGTCTTATTACGCTTATTTGTTTTATAACTGTTTAAAGAAATACTTATAAAGCTTCTTCAAAGTAGGAAAAATTGATGCTAAAATAAAATTCTTTTAGCTAGATTAAATGTGTTCTTAGTGATCTGGAATATTAAGCTATTTTACTTTTGTAAAATATATATTTAAATGTCACTTTCATGTGAAACCAAATAAATTGAAAACATTATCGATAAATTCTTCTTAAATTTTAAAAGCCAAGACGAATTAAAAAAAAATACCAGTTGATTTTTTTGAACAAAGAAACAAATGCACCATCGGGTTAAAATTGCGTTACAATTTTGTGAATATTTTTTGTTTGTCCTATTATAAGTCAAATTTTCTATTTTTAATTAGAAAATAATAAAATATAATTGGAAAGTAGGTTTTACATCGTGGAGATTTCCATGCGTCTGTGTGTACTTTATGAGCTTTTTTGTCCGTTTAGTCACTTTTGAACATACAGTTTGATGTAAGACAATGAAATAAGAACAATATAAGAGGGTAAATTAATAGTTACTTATGCAACAAGTGCGTAAAGTAAAACTTAAAACGAGGGAAACTAGGTTCATTTCACAAGATCCAAAGGCTTACGTGAAATAAAATCTACAAACTAAAAAAGTTGAATTTACATACATGGTTTTGCATGCATAACTTTTTATAATCACGCTTAAAAAATATTTTTAACGTTGCATATAAGGATTTAATGTTGCTTAATATTTTCTGAAAGTGTAATTACCGCATGCTCGATATGCTTTTTTTTTCACTTGAAAATTTTATGAAGGTACGTTTAATGAAAAATTAAACAGTGCAAAAAATATGCTATTACGCAAATATGCTTTAAAGTAACTTTTGAGCACTGATTTTTTAAAAAATCGATTTTACACACTATAATTGATTTGGAAAATTGGTAGTTTTGGCCCGAGATTATAAAAAGAAATTACAAAAACGATTCACCATTTAACCGAGGTAGCATTTCGAAATTAGCAAGTGAGATACAAGTTTAAAAATAAATGACAAATATATTTATATCTCTCTAAAACTGCATTACCTAGAATACAAGATAGTTTGTTTATTAAATAACTACTAAGATTTTTTCGTGGATAAATAATGACTTCAAGACTTTCATTAATTAAAAATAATTTATGTTTTCTAAAGTACTGTTCAGTTGAGTTGTTTACTTACGACTGAAATTAATAAGATAACTATTACTAAGGATTAAAAATCTCACATTTTTGATAACTTATTTATCTTCACAACTTTAGTAAGTAGTTTTAACTATTGTTAATCAGTTTTTGCAGTATATTTAAACATAAAACATTAATCATTGTCAGTTAGAGTTATTTTCCATTGTTTTTCAACTTTTGCCATTATCCATCTTAAATGGAAATCTCGAATTGAAACGTCAAGTTGCACTGTCAGTTTAGATGGTAAATGATAGAACGCTGTTCAGAGGAATTAGCATAACATGGATGTAGAAGGTTGAAGATTTTGAACTTTTTATTTTCTTTTAAAGCCCTGGGCTCTTTATTTAGTTTTAACTGTTTATTATTAAATATGCTCTTTCATGCAACTATTATGCTTATCTCCAAATGAAACTTAAAGTAAGTCGTAACGTTCAAAGGGTTATAACAGTATTTTTATGCGCGTTTATACAACATCTTCTGTAAATAAATCATATGCCATAACATAATGGGTTACCATTTTGCGCGTGACGTAGTGAGAGTAGTCCACTCTCACCAATAACTTATCTAAAAAAGTTAGGAAATTATGTTTTAGCATTGCTTTTTGCTATTGTGATTGGTTATGGGTAGGAGGTTAGGTTGAATTATTGTTGTACTAGCAAATAAATACCCGTTCTTCTCACGGACTAAAAGAATATCAAATCGATCCAAGTATATGTGTCATTTAATTTGCTATAAGATATTAGGCTTTGCATTTGTTCCCGTTCATTATAAAGAATAAAATCCCATTACTTATATTGCTTTAAAATTCCAAAATAAAAATACATCACTGTAAAATGCACATCCTCATATCACAAAAATCTTCCTCAATATGAACTTACTGTCATCGCAATTTTCCTGATAAATTCAAAGTTAACCATAATTGTATAACTATGTTATTTCACGACAAAACCTTCATTCTGGGTTTAAAAAAACCATTTAGCTCATTGGCACGTTCATTTATTTGTCAAATCATTAATTTAGTTTCTGAAAGTAATGGCAAGAAAATAAAAGTAATTTCAATTTTAATTAATTTTTGTGTTCATTTTAATTTCTTCTGTCGAATGGCAACACGAAAGGGAGAAAAAGATCGGATTTGAGCGAAAGTGGTGCATTTTTTTTAGAAAATTATAATGTTCTCCAAAAATGGAACAAATATGAAAAAACTAAGCCTCAGGTGCACACGTTGGTATTAAAGGGAATCTATCTTAAAAAATTTGAATTTCTGAGGGCAGTATAAGTAGGTCTTTTACGATCCACAGAAATACAGACACACAGACAGACTCTTTTATTATTATAGATATAGTGCTATACGAGTTGTGATTAGTTTGATCAGACTACTGCCACACGTCATTATTTAGGTATTTGAGTGCAGACGCCTTTTCTAAAGAAAGTGTTGGTTTATATCGCAAGTGCAAAAGTTCCATTATTAAAAAAATGATTTAAAATTATAAGAATATAATTATTGAAATTTTGGTCTAGAATAAACCGAGAAAATTACTTTTTGAAGTTTTTAGATCTTTTAAAAACGGAATTTTCAAATGATAAAAAACATACTTAGCTTAAAGTTAATGATAAAGGAGAAAATTGTAATCTTTAAAGAAGTTAATAACGTGTTGATTGACACAAAAATCTCTAGTTTTTCATAAATGTCACTTAGCACGTTTTCCCACTAAGCTCTTCAATTATGCTTAAAAATCATCGCGTTCTTGTACAGATCCTTCTCTATCTTTTTTTAAAAATCAAATACGTATGTATACCTGTTCGATATAAAATTCAATATGGATTTTTATACATTTTACATAGAGATAAGCAAAGAAATACAGTGATTTAAAATAATTATTGATACACTTTGAAATTTGTAATTTTTTTTCCTATTTGTCATTCTAGTTTTTTTCATAAAGTTTTGTTTACAGAAATGGAAAAAAACATTTTGCAGAACACGACTTGAAATGTAAACTAGTTAAGTAAACATTAATTAAATACAGAATACTAATCCACTTAATAATTATCTTTAGTTCATTTTTAGTTTGTATTCTTTTGTGAATAATTTCTCCAGTAGTCTAAAAAACTTTATTGTTATTACTTTATTTTTCAACTTAGTATTATTTAATATTTTATGAATAATCATTTTTTTCTCCAGCTGATTCTGTATCAAAAATTTTCTAAATTACATTTTGTTTTTCACCTTGACAATAAGTACTTATTCCATATGATATCGTCAATCAAATCACGTCTCAGCATTGTCACTTTCGATTTAAAAACAGAAAAAAAAAACACTAAAAAGAAAAATATTATAACCTGTCAGTTCAGATCGACTCCATATTTGGAGAAGCAATTTTCAACAGTGTATTTTTTTATTTTATGCATAAAACGAAAAGAAGAGAATTTGTAAGAGATTTTAAAGTTCAAACAAATTCTTTGTATTTGCAAGAGTTCCAAAGCCTGAAACAGAGAAGGAAAAGGCACATTGGAGAGCGATAAGCAAATTCAAGAACTACAATCCGAAATGTGCGACCGCCAACAATAAAACGTGGTCAGAATACAGACAAGCGATTAGGCTTTTTGGACAGAACAGTTGATCTTTGTTGTGGTTTTCTTTTTAAAGGGCTGTTTCTTGCTTTATAAAATCTTTTTGTAATGCATTGAGAGCAGTAGGTGTTTTTTTTATTACAAATTAAATTTTATTTAGATTTTATTAATTTTTATTATTACATATGTTGTGCCGTAGACAATGCAGTTAAAAAATTTATCGATACCACTTAGCGGACCCAAGAGATAAAGTCGCCAAAGCCATAGTTGTACAACCGACGCCAAATGTAATATTTGAAATGGTAACCTTAACAGTTATACTGTGGTACCTTAACTATGTACACTGCTCAAAACAATTAGAGGAGCACTTTTCGTAAATTTGTTAACCCTTTCAGTTTCAACTCCTTATTTTTTATTCTAAGGATCTGAAATTTGTGAAATTGATTCATTATGCATCCAGAATGAAATGGTAAAAAACAGGGGAGGGGGGGGGGGAATCGTAATTTTTTTTATCTAAAATTTAAGGGGGGAAAATTGGAATCATAATTTTTGAATAAATTATAACAATAATTTTTTAAAACTTTATTTGCTAAAAAAAAGTTTAAATAAACTTTTAAACATCTAAGAATGCAAGCGGGAATAATTTAGGGTCAATTTATTTCATAAAATTTTTTGGGAGTGAATTTTACTTTACCATGTTTTTTTATATTTTCATTTAATTAAATCAGACATTATTTAATTCGTCAAAAGACATGATTATTTCGTCTAACGATAAATAAGAGCGAACTCAACTTAGTGAGAGAAAAAAAAAACGCTAGCTGATGATTTCAAGTGGAATCATTGGGGGTGAAAGGATTTAAACCATACGTTCCCCTAATTGTTGTGAGCAGTGTATAATGTTGCCCTTTAACAGTGTATACTGTATTTTGTGGCCAGAAAATTCCGTTGGGCGAGATTTGCGCCCGTGAACTGGAAAAGGACCAATTTTTATTGTTGTCTGTTAGGAATACTTATGATGACAATAGATTGATAACTCCAGCAAAAATGTAACAATTACACCTTATAGTTAAGAGAGTCGAAAAATTTCGAAAAATGGTGAGCCGATTTAATTAACTCTCAGTTTTAAAATAAAAATTTAGAAAATAATAACCTTTTATTGATTTTAAAACAAACAGTTCATGTTTACTCAAAATAACAAGTGACAAATACCACAGGAAAGATGATTGAAAACCGTGATCTCATCATATGTTTTACCCTCAAGAATCGACGACCCTCCTTGATGCTACAGAAATATCGGGAAAGTTGGTTTTCTAACCAAACGCCCAAGGGAATATCTTTTCTGCCGATGTTTGAACTGTTTCAGTTGAGATGTTTTCGAATGTAAATGTATGGCGGGTGGTAGAATTTTACTTGTTGAGTGTGAAAATGAAAAAAAAAGGTTCAAATAAAGTTGTCTGGTGAGTGATGACTTGGCATGGCCTCAGACTTAGTGTTGTTTCCAGTTTGTAAATCCGTAAAATTCCAGTTAAAAAAAGGTTGAATCCATACAAATGTAACAACCACTAATATTTAAATTCTGTTTGTTAAGGGTGAATGAGCTCTAATGACCGCGGGTCTCCAAACCGTAGTGCTTCTGTGTTAATCAAATGGAAAAAAAATAAATATTTCAAGCCACATTCTTTCAGCTGTATTGAATATTTTGGTTTTTTGTATGATCAATGTATCTGACTTGGTCTCTATAATCCCTTTTATGAAATTGGTTCGAATTTGTTTAAAAAAATGTTTAATAAATTATTTTACACAAAATATTCGAACCAGCTTCAAAAAGTGGAATTATAGAGACCTGCAAGTCAGCTACATTTATCATAAAAAACCGTTTGTAAAAATATTCATTACATACAACCGGAGAAACGTGGCTAATAAAATATTTTTTTTAATTGTATTAAAACAGTGGCACTTTGGTTTGGAGATCCGCGGTCTTCCGGGCTCATTCGCTCTTAATCTATCCCGAACAATAGCCAAAACTATGCACACAATTCAGTATTACAGGGCCATGAGATAAGCTTCAACCCATTTAAATAAAAGACATAAAAATATGATTAATAAGCTCTAGAAATATGATTGATATTGAACTAAAATTTTTAGAAAATTCATAATAGTAGAAGTAGTAAAATTTTTAGTAGAAGTTAAATAGTTTTAAACTTCCTTTAATATGGGGAATTAACAGCATTATTAGGTTCGAACAAAAATTTACCATATATTTTATTTCTAAAATTTTTGGGACTTGTACGTTATACGGTAAAAAACAATTTTAATATTTGTTGAAGATTTTTAAAGAATTTATTTATTAAAGTACGTTTTCACAAATTTCAACACTTGATATAATTACATAACACTTTCTATATTAATTTTTTTATTAGTAATTGCTGCATATTAAACCTGGAGTACCAAAAAAATGGCAAGCTACTTTGCACTTAACAGTTCAATCTATTTTATTAATCAGAAAGAAAATTTTGTTCGCATAAGTTTTGTTGACTCATGTCCCAAAAGGAAGGTTCATAAAATATTTTCGAATTATTAAAACTTAGTGAATTAACGAAACAAACAAAATAAGTAGAATACCACCCAATACAGGACAACGAAAAAAGGACTAGACTTACCACTTGCGTCAAAACTTTTTAGTATTAAATGTCAAGTTTTCCACCAACGGCAACGCATTGAATTGAAGAACGTGATTTGCATTTTTCATCTTCAACCTAATTGACCGTAAACAGACTCCACTTGAGGTAAATATTTGCCAGAAATTTTTTGTTTCGATTTCTGAAACACAACAGTATTTTAGAGGTGATATCATCTAGTTACTTTAAGAGATTATGTACTTTTTGTATCTGTTGGATAAAAATTGTTCCTTAACAGCTAAGAGGTTTTATTATTAAAATTCTATAATCGGCTGAATTTTTTTTAAATTTTTGTTAAGTTCGTTAATTGTTAAATATTACATTCAAAAATATCCGTGTTAAAAAAACCTATAGAAACTACCAAGCACTGTAAAATTATTTAAAATAGAACAGAATATGACACAAATTGAATTGTATGGCATCTGGTAAAAGCAATGTTCCACATCGGAAATTGCCTCTCTCTGACCCGAAACAAGTAATAAAAGTATGACTTTATCATTCGTTTGTAGAGTTGATAACAGAACCAATATTAAAGTAGAATTTTCTAAAAACGGCTAACATTTAAAAAAATTTCTGTGTATTTCTAGCTCTAATTTGGGTTCTGAAGTAAATCCAAAAAGGACATTTTTTAAACCCTATTTTGAGTCACAAAACAACATTTCCAATTCGGAACATTATTGCACCCAGAAACCTTACAACCACCCGATTTCGAGAATTTCCCGATTTTTTTGTACTATTTTAGATCCTCATCTAATGTTTTAACCTCATAACATTTTACTGGAAGTAGATAAATTTTAAAACTTCAATCTCGTGGCTGACTCCTTAACCACAAGGCCACGTAAGGGCCAATTCTCTTGGAATTCACGAACGTAAAATAAACAAACATGGGGCGATAGGTAATCTGTTTAAGTGACGTGCATTGTCTATTTTAGATTGCGGTTGGCTGATTGCGGGTCTAAATCGGGTATCATTGTTTTGTTTGTTTTATGATCTTTCATGCCTAATTTGAGTACAAACTTATTTGGAATTGTTGTTTTGATATCTAGTTTTAACAGAGGGCAATTCAAGCACGATAAACGGGAACGTGATTGCAAAATTTACTTTAGTTGGTCAGCATATTTTAAAGTAAAAATGACAAAAGACTAGTTGGGTAAATAAGTTATAAAAAGCCAATGACTATTTTTTTCGATCATGAGTGTATGGATAATATGTTACAGCTAAAAAAATATCCTTGTAATGCATTACAGAGTAGATTTCTATAATTATTAGTTCATATAGGTTTGGTGAAATCCATGTAAGACATTCTTAATAGTTGAATTTAAACAAATCAATAAAATTGGACATAACTTTTGCCCGAAATCCTTAACATACTCTAAAAGTTAAGTAATAACTTTTCTGATCATTTTAAAGAACACTTGAAAAGCCATTTTATTCTAAAACACTTTCATGCAGTCATTCAAATATCTCTCGCTCTTGCCTCCCAAAAAATACATTTTTACTCTACATTTTATTCACTTCTATTCAGTCTCAAACGTATCGTTTGGCACCATGGCTTAGCCGCTAGCGTGGCATTAATTTTCATTCTCTTCTCCACCCAGTAAAAGCTGCTGTTTATGACGTATTATTTTTAATTTACGGGTCTTGTTAGACTTATTTATGGCATAGATTTTAGTCGGAGTAGAGTTTAGTTGTTTTTGGGTGGCTTTTGGGGATTTTCATCGATGCTTCTTATCGTTCATTAGCGCTTTAGGGTCCTGTTTTCGCCGGCGATAAGTGAAAAAAAGCTCGTAAAAAGTGTTTTAAAAAAGGTTAGTTAAAAGTAAAACGAGATTACGTTTTTGAATATGGAAATTTTTAGTATCCCAGAGGTAGAGGGGAAAAAATTACTTTATAATGGTTTTTACAATGTTACCTAGCAAATTTATGTAAAGTCAAGTAAAAAGGATATTAATAAAACACTTTTAATGATACATTCAATTTTTCTAAATATAAAATTTCTTTAAGTATTATATTGTGTACTTAATAGTTTATTGTAAAGTATGTTTTATTAATATGTGGCTATACAATCTTTGGTACAATTGCCGAAATAAAACTACTTCCATCTAATATATACCAATCCTATAAGAAGTAAAATTATTTTATTTCTTCATCTGTACATATATTCCTGATTTATCTAATTATTGCTTAAATAATGCGTAAAATTTCAAAATTTAATGTACCTGATCAGTGAAAAAAAATTAAAATGTCAACTTATTCTTCGTTAAAATAGTTCTCAAATATCTTCTTGGGTATCTAAATTGAGTTCTAATCGAATAATGCCGCACTGACATTTTAAAGAAAAGCTCTTCGTGGAAAATACCTAGAACAATTTTAAATACTTTTCCTGTGTTATTTTTTTGAATTGTGTAATGAAAATAAGTCCACATAAACTATCGTTCTAAATAGTTTACGAATGAATTTTAAATCCATGAATATCACGAACATAAGTATAATTTAAATAGTATTACATAAGAATCTTTTGAAAAATTAAGATTTGGATCTATAATAACAAAAGTTAATCTTTTAAAATTTTAGTTTTTTGCATTAATTTTCAAATAAAAAAAAATAATAACTAAAGCAATATATTATAAAACAAACTTTTCAAAACCTGCACAATCACAAAAACATAAATTTCAAATTACTTATTTTTCTACACAATTCGGGGAATGAAACAAATATGCAATCAAATTATCTCGGCCAAAAACCTAAACACATCCAGCAAACAATTCCATGGAACCTCCCATTCAAAAGGGCTTTTGTCTGCCAAACTAATGTAATATATTTGGAAAGAGAGCACCAACTAAACTGTACTTCCTATACTTCATTCATTTTGAATACATTTTATTAAGCGAATTGCAAGCGATATGCAGTTGAAGTTTTTTTTAAACACATAGCGAAACTATAACGTACTTTTTCTGAAACGGGTAATAATATTTCTGTTATGTTTTCATTCTTAAAAATTTTTGTACCTTTTAAAATCATGTAAAAAAATAATGTTTATTGTATTTAATGTATCAGGTCGATTATGTTAACTTAAGCTATTGCAGAGAATTATTGCTAAATTTTATTGTTGCATGAAAACTTATACTCCAAAAAAAATACTGTCAAATAAATAACAAAAAACAATTTTTGTTGATTCTTAGTAAGTTTAGCTTTATAATTTTATAAATGGGAACAATTTACTTATTATTTTGGATGAACTTTTAGGAGGACATCGTAATGAACTCAGAACTTTTAATGATGTTTTGATAAGTTACTATCATTTACTAATATTAATACAGTATTTTAATATTAATGCAGTCGTAATTATTAGCACTGAAAAAAGTAAATTATTCGGTAAGAAAAACAGTTGAAATTTTCCCAACATTTCATAACACACATTTAAAGTTAATCTTTTAATTTCGTGATGCATCGAATATACTATATCCCAAAACATAACTTTATGAAAAATCTATATCATTATTTGTAAAAAAATAAATAAACCTACTGTTTTAAATGGGTCAAACTGGCTACTAAAATATATATAACTGAAAACTCACGAGACTCTCCTCTAACGACTGTTCAATTATAATTCAAGCTAAAACACAATTTTAAAGGCTATGTCCTGACTACGCCACAAATTCAACAAATGCAACAAAACTTGGCGACTTGGCAGAGTCAGCCCCCAAGCTACTGCATCGCTTGGCGGTCGCCAAGTTTTGTTGCATTTGTTACCTTTGTGGCATTTGATGTCGTAGTGAGGACATAGCCAAAAGGTGGCTAACAACGTCCCAACAGCAACAACTCGAAAACGTCAACAATTTAAAACTTTCTTATTATTATTGCCAGATCCAGAATCGTGTCGATTACAAATAAAATACTTTTGTAGCAGCTTCATAAAGGCGGTTGACTGCCAATTGAGCCGCTTGGGGTTAAACTAACCGACCTTTATCCAGCACCTACTACACTGCAAGATTTTAATAACTTTATTAATATATATTTTTTGCGAAGCTTGTATTCCTATTGGAATTTAATAGCCAAATCATATTAAAATCTTTTACATAACCCCTTAACTATCGAATAATTTTCAAATTAACAGTCATAAAAGTGTATTTCTCTTATCTCTGAAAATTACTTAAAAATATGTATGTAAATAATGATTATATTCAGTTTTTTTTCACTTTTGTAATCTTAAAATTATATAAAAAATTTTTAATCTTATTGGCGTTTTAATTAGTGTATTTAAGTTACTTTTAATCCTATCGGCACGTTACAACTAAACACTCCAGCACGGAAATATCGTGGGAGCGAGAAACAGAGGTCGAAACCTCACCCCGTCAGTTTCCCCGAGAACGAAGCTTAGGCTAATTTGAATATTTGTCACACTAGAGCTACACGAGGGCTATTGGCGACAGGCGTCGCAATTTGGAACCACAGTCAAGTGACGAGACGACACATGAGTAACCCAACGCAACCGTTAAGAGCGACATCGTACGCAACGTTGGGGCTTTGAAGCGTATTTTACGAGCACTCCTTCCACACGGTATGAGTAGGAACAGGTTAAAATAACCGGTAACTGGTAATAATCGATTTCATTTCTTTAGCAGCCAGCTTTCACTATCTTCAAAAAAAGAGATTTCGGCGGGAAAGTGCGTACAGCGAAATGTCAAAAAACAAAAATTTCGTACGAAGAAAAGCTCGGGTACAGGCGTTATCAACAGCACAAAACCTGGTATGTTTAAGGGAACTGAATCTTGGTTAAAAACATAAAGAATATAAAATGTATTTCCTGGGGGGAAAAGGGTTTTCAGTTCTCAAATCCCACAAGTAAAAGTATTTTTTTCTCTTCAAAAATGTTATCTGTTGAGCCTCCAGTTTTGCCCTAGAGCAAAAAAATATTTGCAGCAGGGATTGCTAAGTAAATAAATAAATAATAGAATAGTACTAAACAGAGTTTTTGAATAGATAAGAGTTTGCAGTATATAAATTCTACTAACTTGCTTTTGATAACGAAAACTAAATTCCGGAAGAATTTATATTTTTTAATTTCTGATTTTTTTCATACATTCTAAATATGTTTTTTTACAAAATAAGAATGAATTGAATTCCTAGAACCTCGCATATTTTAGCTAAGAAAAAATATAAATAAAAATTATCTTTTTTTTTACTTTAAAGTAAGAGGAAATGTGTCGAAAATGCTGTGAGTGTGGAATTCTTTTCATTTAATTCCAAAAATCTAATTGTTTCATTTAAGTAAGAGTCTTCTAAAATAAGAATCGAAGAAATTGGAAAAAGTCTTTATTTTCTTTATTTTATTTAAAGAATCCAATTTCTTATCTGATGAAAACAAAGTAAAAAGTTTCACATAGTACATAAAAAAGATGCCATGTTTTTACTTTAACGTTTGGTTCAAATATTTTGATAATAATTTTTATAATTTTTTTAGGCGATGTTCGCTTTTTAGAGAGCACGGCAAAATAAAAAAAATAGAAACTGATAGTAAATATATTTGAATACGTAAATATCAAAACTCATTTTACAAATTTTAAAAAGAAAGAATTATTATTCAGGATTAGGATTTTTATCGATTTCTTTTTATGTACATTTCAACATTTTCCAGAACACATTTATATTTAATATCCTAAATTCATAATATATTGAATATCCTGTTTCATGAATGTATACGATACTAAATGGAACCATAAATCCAATCATTATTTGTCCAATGAAGAAAAATACAAAATTTTCAGGAAAGATTTCCTGTTTCGTTAATAATTTCCCTTTCATGAATTCTTTTTCGGTTTGTTAGTTGGTAATACGTTTGTTTGTTGGTGTATGAATACTGAAATCAAATAGTCGAATCATTTGAATAACAAAAAAATATTTTTCGAAACAGACTATCTCATGAAATGCAACCTTATTAAGTCAAACATAAACAAAAACTTGTTTTAAAAAATGCAATAAACAATTAATTTGGAAAACTTTTCTATAGTTGATATTGATTATTGAAAAATTGGTATTCAATTTAAATATGCTTCATTTCCATTAACACCCCATGCACTTTTAACCGCTTTATTACTATATAGCTGTACGAATGTGAAAAGAGGAATACATTAAAATAGTTCCTTCCAATTAAAAATAAAAGTGACTAGAATTTTATTTTTAATTACCTAATATGAAATTAAAAGTAATGAATGTCATAATATCGTTTTTGAGAAAATCGCGCATGCTAAAAAGGTAGCTGCCATCTACCTTTTTAGGAGAAAAAGGTATTTATATGAAAACGAAAACCTCCATGTAAAAATCTTTAACCAAATTCTAGCGTATCAAATATCTATTATTGGTTGGTAATTGAATGTCATGTGGTGTTTCACACCCCTAGTTTAAAAAAAATACATATTTAACTATCAGAAAACGTTTATTTGGAATGATTAATTTGGCGTCAAAAAATTAATATTATATTTTAACTCTTTTACAATATATTATGAAACGGTAAAAGTTAGGAAAATGATTTTTATTTGACATTTTTAAATACTGTATGCAACGCCTTTGGCATATGCTAACGCCTGTATGTTACAATAAGGTTTTTCTAGCAAAGTTTGAACCTTTAATTAGCATTGAAATAAAATAAATACAATATAAAATCCCTCACAAAGAATAAAAATAGCGTAAGCTATAGTTACTCTCAGTTTTCCCAGCCAAAAGCACGAAAATCCCTTAAATCTAACAAGACCATTATATAACGTTATATAAGGCCCTGGAAATAATTATAAGGTCACGGAATATATGAGCATAAAAAGTATACAACTGAGTTATACAAGACAACTTTAACATCACTATTTCTTAGAAATAAAACTAAAAACACAAACTTAGGTTAGAAACATAAGTAAAACATAATCAAAGCATAAATGGCAATTTAAAAATATGATGGCACTTCGTCTTGGAAGTAAATATAAGGTCGAGAAGTTTTGAAAGAAAATATAAAGTCCATATTCCACAAACTCACATTTTTTTAAATGACTTTTATCAGTCGATTAGTCATCGTTGAAGAAAGTTTAAGTAAAGTTTCATTTCTGATATTATCCCATACCTTTCTGATCGAGTTTATGATTTCACTTTTCCTTCGATATTGTCGCATATCCTTATAAACAGATTACACAAATATTCCCCACAAATTTTACAATGGGTTTAAGTCCGGACTGCGGGCCAATGAAACAGGTTGATCCCATTTGCTTCAAAAAATAATCTTTTGTTGAAGGAGGGGCATGAAATGCTGGCATTATCCTGCGGAAAAGTCCAATCTCCTGATGTAACTAGTGGGGCATTGGGAAGCAAAGTATCATTCAGTATATCTTGATACTCAAATGCATTCATTTAGGCAATAATTACCACAATTGGTAACATGCCATTAGCAGCACACGCTCCCCAAATTATGACTAACCCACCTCCATATTGCCGCCTGGAAAAGTAGGGTTTCAATATTTTTAATATCATACCAATACATTTTAAAGCCTTATGGTCCAACAAAATTAAATTTTTCTCATCCGAAAAAAATATCTTTTAATTAATCTCCAAGTGAAACATACTTTTTAGCAATTTCTATGCGAAATAATTTATGCTTCTTTGTCAAGGATGGTGGCGGGCGTAATTTTACGAACTGTGTCCTCAGGTTGGAACTTAGAACATTGCGGACAGTTCGGCAGGTACATGCTAAGCTTAAGTAACGAACTATTTTAGAAGAAGCTTTTTTGTCGCACGGCATTCGGAAAACGGAAAATTTTGGGCGCCTTGAAAGTGCACTTGCTCTTCCTGTGCGCCTGCATTTATCATACTTTGAAGGATCTTTTAAGAAAATATTGACTATACAATTTTAGACCTACCGATAGACCTGGAAATAGCTGCACCACTCATTTCATTGCTAAGATTTTCCCGCGTTCTGCGTCGGAAAATTGTTTGTGCCTCGATATTGTTATCAATAGTACATAGGAAGATTGAAGTTACCCTAGATGCGTTGTTAGGTTGTCTTTTATATTCCCTGCTATTTCGGACAGCAGAAAATTTGCTTATCCGACAAAAAACTTCGCTGACCTTATAGACCTTATACTTTTCCCCATGAGCAGAGACAATTAATATTTAATATGGTAATTAGTTCTATTAATTTAACTTAGATTTTAATTAAAGCGTATAATAATAAATCGGTTGCATACTTTGTATTTTAATTGCTTCTCCATCCGACAAATTCGCATAAATCATAGTTTCACTGGTTATTTCTTCGACCTTACCCAGCAAACAATACTCTACTCGCCCATTATTGGGCCAATACTGAAATGTCGGCATCTCCAGTATTGGCCCAATGCACGGTGGCCGTAACGGCGTCGTCACAAACTTGTCCGCCCTTGCCAGTACCGGCCCAATGTTACGGGCCAGTACCATGCCAATACTTGCGATCCGGGATTCATGGAAATTTCGACGTTGGGCCAGCATTCCGCCAGTACAGTTAAAATAATATTTGGCTGGGCTGTACTAGCCCAGCATTCTGCCAGTAGATCTTATTTGGAAGTTCGGCTAAACTGTGTTAGCCCAGTACTCAGCCATTAAATTATATTGATTCGCGGAACTAGCCCAATATTATGACAGTGATGTTTATACTTTAATCACGGCATTAGCCCAATACCGTTTATATTTTAAACACGTCATTAGCCCATAACCGTTTATATTTTAATCACGGTATTAGCCTAGTACTGCTTGTATTGGAAACGCAGCAATTGAGTTTTATTCCCATCCAGAAAATCTGACGACTCAGCCGGGGCTAGAACCCGCGATCTTGGGCTTATGAGACGGACGCGTTGGACCTCTCAGCCACTGAGCCGCTGTGTAATGTTGTAATGTAAATGTGTGTATCGTGTGTATATTAATTTAAATTTATTTCACAACAAATAGAAAATAAAATTCAACTCTCCTTGTTCTTAATTTTGAACAAAATACTTTAAAAAATGTGACAATTCGTAGAACAGAGGCGGCATAAAAAATTTTGCTTATTATTTCTGACATCTTATATCAATTTATTGTTTTTGCAATGTCTTTTATTTTTTTTCACTTTTCGGATGCAGGTGAAAAACTGTGATCGTAAAATAAAAAGTCAAGACTAATTCATAGATAGAAAACGTTGGCCAGTTTTTATTGACCCAATACCGTCCAGTTTATATTAGCCCAATACGGGTCAGTTTTTATTGGCCCAATTCTGTCCTGGTTATATTGGCCCAATACCGTCCAGTTTGTATTGGTCCAATACTTATAAGCATTCATTTAGCCAATACTAATTAGTCCAAATAGGTGATTTTTAGAAGATAAATTGCTTCATTTTTCCTATGTCTAACACGCAGCAATTGTGTAAATTAAATCTTTATCGAAAAGTTTATTAAAAACCCTACTAAAAGCTTGGTATTCCGTTTTTAATATTTTTAAATATTGGCTAAACAGTGGCTGGGGAATGAAAGCCCCCCCCCCCCCCAGTACTGAAAGATCAACGTTGGCCTGGTACTGGCCAATTGTTGTTAGGCCACTACATAATGTCCCGCACATCGCCGTAACAGTAGGGTTACAACGGGTATCAGTATTGGCCTTGTATTGGGCGAGTGCACGACTGACCGGTGGACAGCAGTAGCCAACACTGGCAGCACTGGGCCACCAGTTCGCCATCACTTCAATGTTTGCTGGGTATAATTTTTTCCAGGGCCTTATATTATATAATCTATACTATTATGTATAACTATTATAATATACGTTATATATGCTATTATATTACACAACCACCACTTCTTACATTTTAGCCCAATTCTACAATATACGAAACAATGACCAAAATATTTAATATAAATGATTAATACATTTTAAACACGTTTACTCCATTTTCATGTTCCTTTGATAAGAACCTATATTATCTCTATTAAGAAGCATTATGCTAAATAATTGTAACTAAAATTGAGGTATAAAGTACTGTAGATAGTTAAAATTTTTACTATCGTATTAAAGATAACAAGCAGTTGTGTGTTAAAAACCATATGGAAGTGCTCGTTTTTTAGATAACCCATTAAATTAACTAACAGTTTAATTTTTGTGGATAAAAATTTTATAAAATTATGTTTTTTTTCAACATTTGCTTCTAGAAGAGAATTTTGTATTAGCTTCGAAATTAAAAAATTCAAATAGTTCATAACCGAAACTAATTGAGTGTTTTTTATAATTTAAATTACTGGATTAAAATTACATCCATTAAGGTTTACATGCGTTTACTTTGTTTGAAAAGCAGATGTTTCATGCGTCTTCTATGTATACAAATAGATAAAAATTACATTGAAAAACTATATTTCGCAACAATAAATTTAAAAAAAAGCGAAAACACTATTTTGATTTATACTTTAAAGAATTAGGGTAAGGTTGAATTGTTGTCGCATTAGAAGTACACGAGGACTATTGACGAGGACACCCGAGTAGGCACCCAGCGCAACTATTTTAAGGACGAAATAGTACGTGGCGTCAGGACTTAGGAGCATATTTAACGTAACTGCAAGGGGTATTATTCGTACTTCATGATCGTACCGACCGTTTATAGGTCGACAGTTATTTATTATTTTGGCAATGCCCGGACCCGAACCTGGAACCTTTCGTATGAAAGGCAACCGACTGAGGTCCCTAGTATTTCATTCTTTAAAGTTTAAAAGGCTGAAACTTTTTAATCAATAACAGCTGTGACTTGACATTTAGAATTTGGTAAAATTTCCTTCTCCAAATAACTAAAAGTATTGATTTTCTTTAGCTGCAACCAAGTGCACTGAGGGTCAACGAGACCCATTCACGGTAGTTAAAGTTTTATTATTAAAAAAGTTACTTGGAATCATCGTCATACTAGAGCTACACGAGGGCTAGTGGCAACAGGCGTCGTAATTTAAAAGCGCTGTCAAGGGACGAGCCAACACCTTATTAAAAAAACAAAACATCCATTCATTTTCTTTAAAATAACAAACTCACACCAACAGATCATTATTTGCTCGTCACTTCTTAAGGGAAATGTCAAAGTTAGGAAGCCATCGAAGAAGAACGTCAAATCTACAAATAAACCCATCTTCTTCAATGCAAAAACAGAAGAAGACATCCGTTCTTACAAGACATGCATATACGTGAGCAATGCTAACAACGAGATTTCTCAACGTCACTCATTCATGCATTTTTAACAACATTACTTTTTTTCTGGTCTTCAGTTTCAGCAAGGTAGAATATATAAATTGACAATATACCCGAGAAAAGCAGCGTTATTTTTTGTTACGAGATAACAGGATGTAGAGATTTCGTAGTGTTGGTTTGCCAAAGGATGTTTGGTTTGGTTGGGGGGTGTTTAGATATGTGGTTTTACTTTACTTGGGCTAATAGTGACTTCTAAGGTTTGAAACGATTACAAACGACTACAAAGATCAGTGCTAGAAACTGCATTTGAACATTCAGAGTTTGGGTTGAAAGCTTAATTTTTAAACAGTCAGCCAATTTTTTGCATGATAAACGAAGAACACTCAGCTGAATTTTTAGGAAAAATAATTGAGACCAACTTATAAAAAACAAGGATATTGTAAGATTCATTAAATCCAAAAGACTCCGCTGGCTTGGTCATGTACCAGCTAAGTAATATCATCAAAATAATTACAAAGAGCAATTTATTTAATACCAGAAGAAGTGTGAGATCAAGAGAGATTTGGATTAACAACGTAGAAAAAGACTTAAAATGAAGCTCAAATGAACAGAGAAATGACAGAGCTCAAATGAAGATTAGAAACTGGAAAGGTTTGGATTTAAAGCGGGACAGGTGGAGAGCTGTTGTGGCGGAGGTTCAGGCCTGCATAAGTGCATAAGGCTGTAATGCCAGCTAAGAAGAAGAAATGATAATAAAATTTAGAAATTTCGAAAAAAAAAGAACAAGTTTGGTGAAAACAAAACTAATTGATAAAATTGAACTAATTGTTTAAATTTTGTAATTTTACTAAATTTTAAAACATGGAAGTATGGAGGAATTTATATTTTGCTAAAGAAATATAATCCTAAAAAATTTAACATTAAATTTTCAATTAAAAATGTAAATATTTCATGCAATGAAAACAATTTTACTTTTCACCAATTGCTTATACCTCAGAGGGTAAAGATTTTACAAATATACATCCAAAATTTGTTCATTTTAAAGGGTTCTTTAACAATTTCGATGCTATACTTAAAATTCTAACACTGTCATTGAGCATTAAAAATGTCTTTGACTCATCGCAGAGACCAGCGCTCATTGTTACAGTGCATAATAAAAGCACCATAAATAAAAATAACAGTAAATTAAATAGATTAATTACTTAATGCTTAGTTATTAATTTCCACACATTATTTATTGCGGATAATAAAAATAATTGATTTAATTAATTATTGTTTCATATTTCTTTTATTGTAATTACTCTACAGTGCAATGCTTGAATTTATGGATTTCCGAGATTCTAAGTGCACCCGAGATTAGTAACAACAACATCTCTTCAGTAAAATTTAATTAGTGAATCTTGTTTATGTAATTGAGGGCTGTTATCAAAAAATATTTTCAGACAGCAATATTCACTTCCGGAGAGTTTTAAAAATATCAAAAAGTTTTGAAGTTCTATTTTGTCAATATGCGATTTCCGGCACTATTAGTATCCTCAATGTAAATGTTTTAGCATTTTTCAATAAAACAACACCGTTAAACTAATGTAGTTATTTTATAGACAATTTAAAGCTTTATTATTACAGTTATGAAAGTTTATAATTTTAGTTGCGGTTAAGCTACTCATTTATAGTTTATTACGATTATTATAGTCTTAAGAGATCATTATATTTTGTTTGTAATGTGATAATACCGAATTTAAAGTAATATATAATAACTAGTTTTGTTATTGATATTAAAATAAGGATATATAACTTAAGATGTGATATTTTAAATAAAACTATAACTTCGTTTTGTATATCCCAGTTTTCATTAAAATATAGGAAACTAATAATTGCTTTATTATCACATTACTTGCAAGTAATACAATTTTATAAAATTTCCTTGACTCTTAAAAGGTTTAAATAACGGTAATTCAGAATTTTATTTGAAATCTATTCTCTGGAAGTAGTTACTGAAATCACTTTAATTTCCACTGATCAATATGTTAAACGATTTACAGTACAAAAGAACTTTATTCAAATTTAAAGCTTCTTCAATTCTAAAAAGTAAAAATAAGTTAACAAAGTGAGTCTTTTGAAGGCACACTAGTTTATTGAACATTTTAACTAGACTTCTTATAAATTGTTTGCGTTACAATACATTTACGTCCAATGATTAATATTTAAAAAGTAACCAATACTTCAAGAAGAAATGTGAGTTACATGATTTTTTTTATTTTATAAACAATAACGATATTGGCAAACTTATTTATAACTAAAGATTTAAAATAAATAATATAGCTTATGTTCCTAATACTTTAATGCTCCTGGAAATTATTATAGTAAAACAGACAAACAAATTTTTAAAAAAATAGACGACTAGAACGTTTGTTGAAACGGTAGTACGGATGTATGAATAGAAATAAATTTAATCAATACCACACAATTTATTCGTTTAATTCTTCATATTAAAAAATAGACTATGCTAACAAACCAGATATATGCATAATAGCTTAAATGGCAGCACTTGGCACTGCCATGGTGTGTTCCGGGGTTCATATCCCAGATTGGCAAAGTTCACTCAGTGTCCCATCACTAGTTTGTATATAAGAGAAGGACCAAATAGAAACATACTTCAAATTTAATGGTTTTACGTTACTCAAAAATTAATAACTGGATTTTTTTTTAAAAAATTGCTCTTGTAAAATAGGCGATTCATACCTCCAAAAATAATTGGAAGGCTTATGCCCTCAAAAATAACTTGAAGGGTATAACGACAAAACGGAAAAATAAATATTTTAAATAATAAAAAATCCAAAAACTATTACAATAAATAACTGAAAATATTTATCTTATTAAAAATAACTAAATTATCAAAAAAAAAAACAATTTCAGTAAGCAGTTAAAAATCAAATAAACTATTTCAATAAATAGTAGTAATATATCAATGCTAGTAATACTTCGAATGAGTAATTCATCATATTTTAAAGAAAAGAATTAGTAGTAAATAAACTTTATTTCAAAAATAAATAACTGCATAACTTCAGTCATTTAAGTGATAAATGAGATCAATCAATTGAACAGACGATTTGGCAATGATTTGAAAAATGACATTGAAAGGAAAAGAATTATAACTTATATTTGATGACACAATTATTCATGGATAATCTTTTGAAATGATAAAGAAGAATATTTAAAAAAAGAAGTTTAGCGCTTTAACATTATAAAAGTATGAATCAATCATGCAATTATCTTCAATATAAAACCCACTATTAAGAAACCAAATGTATTAGGATGCTCATTAAAAGTAGAAGTTAAATTGCGAAACACAAGTTCGAGGTTAACTGGAAATATTCTTGAATCATAAATCATCTAATTTCAATCTAAAAATTTTCTCACGATTCTATTTTCAGTATTTTCTCGTTAAGGTATTATTTTGCAACATTTAAAATCTTGATTCTTAATTTACCCAAAATGGGAAAACGTACAATGAACAAGTCATTAAAAAATATCAGGATTTCAAAGTCTTCATTAATTTACTTTGTTTTGAATAATGAGGATTTCAAAATGGAACAAAACAGTCATTTTTATTCTTCTAATTACTATAATAAAGGTAATCAGTGAGTCACTTTAGAATTATAGAAATAATTAAAAGTGACAAACTAATTTTAAAAACAAAATTCCTTTTAATTTTATTAAAATATTAACAATAAACAGTTTTTTTTTATTTGAAAAATTTTGTTCCCTAATGATTCGTTTGTTTAAATTGTCGAAAAGAAAACTAATAATTTAATCAGCAATTTTTATTTATCGCCATTAATATTCAAATTTCCTCGAACTTGTTATATTTAAAAACCAAATCTTTGAAAATATATTAATAAAGGTAGAAATATCTTCCAAAATTGCATGATTTATTAGTGGGAATAATACTTATCAAAAGTTCTGAATTTAGAAATGATTTCTTTTAATATTCGACATTCAATTTGCAATATTTAAACAATCTAATGATTATAAATCAACGTTTCTCAACACTGTTATTTTCAACTAAGTAATCGTAAAATATTGCCAACATCAATAAATAACTTATTTTATGACATAAAATTATTGCGATAAATTAAGAACTGGAACTTAAGTTAAATGCTAGTTGTAAAATGTCACTCTTTCTCTCTCCAAAAAAAAAATAATAATAAAAATATATACATCGCGTTCTAAGCTTATGACAATTGAAGAGCTTAGTGGAAGAACGTGCTAAGCGAAATTTCTGAAATATTTTTGTGTCTATGAACATGGTATTCCTTCCTTTAAAGATATAACAAGATTCCCATTTTTCATAAACTTTAGTTAGGAATACTTTACCGTTGGTAAGTGCCGTTTTCCACAGCACACTAGTTTATTTGAAAAAATTAACTAGATTTCTTATGAATTGTTTACGTTACAATAAATTTACGTCCAATGATTATTTTAAAAAGTAACCAATACTTCAAGGAGAAATGTGAGTTACATGATTTTCTTTTATTTTATAAACAACTAGCAAATAAATGCCCGTTCTTCGCACGCACTAAAAGAATATCAAATCGATCCAAGTATATGTGTCATTTAGTTTGCTATAGGATAATGAGCTTTACCTTTGTTCCCGTTCATTATAAAGAATAAAATCCCGTTACTTATATTGCTTTAAAATTCCAAAATAAAAATACATCACTATAAAATGCACATCCTCATATCACAAAAATCTTTCTCAATATGAACTGTATATAAACGAAAAAGTTTAAAGCTCATTTTCTCGATTTTACCTTTTTTATCACTAGGCACGTTCTTCCACTAAGCTCTTCTATATTAAAAAATAACGAATGCGAACGGCTTTTAAATTGATAGTTGAAACAATTTCTTACATTAATTAAAAAAGTTAAATGTGTAAATAAAGCGACAGAATTTCAATACAAAAATTGTATTATCAACACAGTATTTTTTTCAAAAAATAAAATATATTTATAACATATACTCTTAAAACAAAAGAGTGAAATCCACTCCTATAGGGGAAGTGCATTTTCGGCACCGGAAAGGAGTGGAAATGAACTCAGACTGAGTTAAAACCGCTCGTTTTAAGAGCGTAGGACGTAGATTGTTTTCTTTTATTTCTTTTACCCACTCTGCAATAGGAGTGAAATTCACTCCTATAGGGGAAGTGCATTTTCGGCACGGAAAGGAGTGGAAATTAACTCAGACTGAGTTAAAACCGCTCGTTTGTTTTAAGAGTGTAGATTAAAAAATAATGAACAGATTTTGGTCATTAAATTTATAAAACCCAATTAAAATCATATTTGACTTGGAAAATGTTTATAAGTTTTAAGTTACACTAACAGTTTTCTATGATCTAAAAATAGATACTTTTTCATGGATTTACATTTTTTTTTAATTATATAATGAATATTATAACAACTATTCATTTATTTACAGTCATTACTACTCTTTGATCTACCTACGCAAATATCAACCTTTAAAGGAACTATTCTAAATTTATATTTAAAACAAACCCTCCTAATGATATACAGCATCATTCAATTTTATTTAAATTTAGAATTTATAAAATGGTTTCTAGAAAAATAACAATTAAAACATAACCACTCAGTGATTATAATATTTTAACTTAATTAAGACAAAAAAATGTAAATAAAATGCTCTCATCTCTAGATAAGGATAATATGTAGAAAAAATCTTTTTAACAACAATTTTTGAAATGAAACATTATATAATTATTTAATAAAATTTTTGCTTCTACCGGAAGGCGTTTACTGTTACCTCTTTTAATTCGAGTCTGCTTAAAATTATAATTTAAACATTTTAAGAAATAAAAGGTGAAACCGTTAATAAAATAAAAGTATTGGAACAAAAGTGGTAATACAAAATATTTTTCAATATTTATATTTGATTTGCCGCTTCACTAAACGAGGTAAAAACACATAAAAATTATAAATGAAATTAAAGTTGTTTACATCTTTGGAAATTTTCAAAAGTACCAAATTCCATTTCCTTAACTTATTTTAACAGCACTATTTTGCAAACATTAAATTACAAAACGATTATTGATTATATCTTTGAATATATATGTTTAAAAATGTCATTTTTAACCGATTTTTAAATAACCAAATATTAAAAAAAATTCTAAGGCCATATTTAAAATCCGACTTTTCTAAACATCGATGGATGATATAACGATTGCAATCAGAAATTATCTATCCTAGGAAATCAAGACCAGCATTACAACGCTTTTTGTTCCGGTTTTATTTGTATTTAAATAATTTTATTATTAGAAATGTTTACATTTTGATGTAACCGGAGGCATTAAGTTTCTTAATAAATCTACACACGTGTGATCATAGCAAATATTCCTTTTAAAGAAATGTTTATTTTATGAATATAAAGAGAAAGAAATAATATTTACGGTAATGTTAACTGTGTAAAGTTTTTTTGTGTCTAGTTTTAAAATACTCATTAGTTTGAAAACATTTTGATAAATGCTTGTTTATGTTTGACGACATGTTAACACGTATGTAAGGCATTATATCATAGATTTATGATAGAAATTGTAACTATTTTCTCTTTCAAATTAGTGTGTGGAAGTGAGTAACAGTTTAGTTTAGTTTGAATTATCGTCGCACTAGAGCTACACGAGGGCTAAGAAGTGAATATAAGTTCCAAGTCAATTTCAACTAGTAAACGTTCATATAATATACAATAATTGTTTTCTGTAAAATTTTAATCAGCTGGGGTTAAGTGATATAATTTTAGGTTTTCGAGTAATGAGGAACTATAAGTTTCAATCAAATTTTTTAGACGATTCAAACACGAGATTTCGCAAAGTTTTTAATTGATAATACTGGAAGTTCTGTAACAAACTACGTGTTCAAAACTTTGCTATCCATACAAAAGCAATAAATAAGCAACCTTTAAAAGGTGTAGGAAACACAAAATCACCAATTCCTACCCATCGCAATACTTCCATTACCTTTCATTTCATATTGGGTAATTGAAAGTAAGAAGTTTAACTTATGTGTTTCAAGTAACTTACTTAAGTTTCACTATATTTGCATTTTAACAAGTTCAATATATGTTTGACAGATGAACTGCTAAATAATCTCCTTCACCCCTCGGAAAAATACTTTTCATGAATGCATTGAAAGACAAAAGGTTAGAGGCAATAGTGAATGGTATTTTGAATAAATATTAGAAAACACACAAAGTAACTTATGTTAGAATTGTTAGAAATCCTCATATTAATGTAAAAAATACTAAATGTTTTTGGTGAGATTTATCAAAAGAAAAGACGTTGTCCGTATGGGTTAACAACTTCTTTCTTTAAGTCAACCACCACTTATCCAAAAATAGCATGGAGCGATTTGGTCCTTAATGTCCAATATTCATTACGCATTCTTATTCGATGTAAGTATACTGAATGATCAAAAGTTGGTCTAAATCATCTCTGAAGACACGGTGGTTGACATGCCATGAATGAATTACAAACCCATGAAACGTGAATATTCACATACTTCATTCGTAACAAAAAAAGATTCTAAAATAAAAGAACTAATTACCAACATTCCATCTACAGCACTTAACACATTTTTGAAGAATCTCCGACCTATTCCACAAACAATAAAAAAGAAGAAGTGATGGATTAGTTAATCAAAGAGCTTCACAAACTCCTTGGGAAGGAAAACAATTCTCCAAGTTCTGTCCCTCCAACTGCAGAGACATCCATAGAGGCAAGAATGAAACAGAGATGCTGTCTCGTCAAAAACAATGCTGAGACACGGTTTGTCAATTGAAGCAACTGATCGCTTTCGTAATGAGCCCAAACAAACGTGGATAACTATTACAGCTGCTGTAAAAAAAGTGTTTTTTCGTTTTAATCCTATGAGGGTTAAAACTTTTTTTATTCCACAGCTATACATGTATGTCAGGAAAAAGTTCATATCAAATAAATGATGATTAGTAGTGAATTAAAATTAGCGTGTGCTTTGGCAAAGTTGGAAACTAAAAATTTTGAGGATGTTTCCGCATATGCAGGTAAAAAATTCTATCGACTAATATGGGTTAAAATACCCTGCCACGGAAGGGCATACCTTTCTTTAATTTCATTAAATTAGATAATTTGGACATCCGAAGATATTTTATTGTGAAAATATAATTTTAAAATATTTAAATGAAAGGTACCAAAGCCCTTGCCAGCAGCAAACAACTTCATATGTCGAGGTTGAAAGTGGAATCAGTTCGACAGAACTGCAAAACATTAACTGAAAATTATTTAAGACCTTAATATTTTATCATTTTAGTTTTGCGCAATATATTAGATGCACATACAATCAAATTAGTAAACAACAGTAAAAATATTTCGTACGAAGGGAAAATGTTAAAACCTGCATTAGTTCATATTTTGTACTACCTACAATCTATCATTGTGCAGATTAATACGTTTTGAAGTTTAATTACCGAATGGTTCAAAGAAACGCTAAAAAAGGTCGCAGAATGGTTAGTTTAAGTTATCGCATTTAATTGTTCCCGTTTCAAACGGCTTCATTTTTAGTTTACGCCAAGTATCTACATCCTCTTCTAACCTTCTAGCCCCAACTGCGGAGACATCCACAAAAGAATAAAGTTTATCGCGGTGAAAAAACCTCGACCGTAGTAATTTCGCAAGTATCAGGGGAACGCTTGAACGTTATTAATGACTCGGGCGTTGCTGTGCTCAATAACGGAGAGTAATAAGTAACTTTGTTAGATTGTTTATAAAGATGAAACGTTTATTAAAGGTAGTTATGCCGGGTATTGTTTTCTTGCAGTTGGGTAGGCGAGTTGGTTTGTTGGTATCAAAGCAGCACTAGAACTACGCCGAGCTTATTCGTTGGTTATTTTTTTTTATCCCAAAATTCATTTAACTATTGATCGACTAGGAAGTTAACTTCATTTTTTGCCCAAAATCTCTATCCTGGAATGTACACGTTTGTTTGAATGCATTCGCTGAAGACAATGGCTTGTTTTACGTGACAAATATGAGGCTTTTCATTCCTAGATTTCATTGGTAATTTCGGTTTACGGTGTCATAACGCGGCAGCTCCACCCACTACATTGATTAACCAAGATACTTTTTTTTCATTCATGCGGAACTGTTGCCACTCAAGACGTTAAACATGCCAATTGGCGAAAGTCGAAAGAAATGTAATGGTTGCTAAAAGTTACGTTGTTGTCGTCTTGAAAAATAATCGCACTAGAGCTGTGCCGGGGATCTAGCTGAATTACATTGAGATAACGATACTCTATTAGAAATGCAGTTTTGAAGCAAAATAGTTTTGACGTTCTGACAATCAAACTCACATAACAACAATGAACAAAACTATGTTTTAGGAAACCGTTCTGAATCAGAGTGCTACCCATGTTTGCGCTCTTATCCGACATAAAAAATTAATTGAAATTAATTAGAAAAAATTAATTGCTATTCAGTGCCAAGGAAAAACTATTGAAAATGTTGTGCTAAATATTGATTAGAGCCAATTTAGAAATTATTTTACTCCTGTAGATAAAGGGTTAAGAGGAATGTTCAGCCTTAAAGCACTTATTCCTAACTTCTGTTATAGAGCGAGAGCCCAGGGCCCCCAGACCTAAGTCATTTTTTAAAGGATGAAATGTATCGGATTAGGTTCAGTTTTCATTTACTTTTAGTATATGCATACCCGCTAGAGTGAACCGACGGCCAATTTATAGGTATCGGGTGCAAAAAGTAGGTAAATTATAAGTTAACTTAAGTCATTTTTTAAAGGCTGATTTTTACGTATGTTTTTGAAAAAAAAGTTAAAAGTTAATAATAAATTTCCCAGACATTTTCCGTCGGCCGAAACTTTTCCCAGATGCTTTAAACGTCTTTATCAAGTTCAGACTTTGTCCCACGCATCTGGCGGCGTGAGATAGCGCTACAATCGTCCTCGGACGACAAGAAGAGGAAGCTAAGCAAAAAAGAACTATGTGTGTATTGGAGATGCGGTTGGTTGGTTGGTCGATTGACATATATATAATGAGAATATAACTTAAGTTGATTTTTTTTGGGGGGTGGGGGTGTAATTTTTCGTATTTTTTAAAATGACAGAAATAAAACTGAGTCGATAAGCAATAAAAACGAAGAAAGAATGTCGTTTCGATTTAATAAATTTTTGTTTAATTAGAAAATAAATTAGTAAACAAGTAACCATAGCTGTCTTTAGCTTACAACATTTTCACATCTCCAATGATCAAGCACACAAACCGGAATATATATGTCAATCCACAAACCAACCACATCTCCAATACACACATAGTTCTTTTTTTGCTTAACTTCCCCTTCTTGTGGTCCGAGGACGATTGTAGCGCCATGTCACGGCGCCAGATGCGTGGGACAAAGTCTGAACTTGATAAAGACGTTTAAAGCGTCTGGGAAAAGTTTCGGCCGACGGAAAGTGTCTGGGAAATTTATTATTAACTTTTAACATTAATTTCTAAAACATACGTAAAAATCAGCCTTTAAAAAATGACTTAAGTTAACTTATAATTTACCTACTTTTTGCACCCAATACCTGTAAATTGGCCGTCGGTTCACTCTAGCGGGTATGCATATACTAAAAGTAAATGAAAACTGAACCTAATCCGATACATTTCATCCTTTAAAAGATGACTTAGGTCTGGGGGACCTGGGCCCTCGGTCTATTAAAACATTACTTTGCTATATAAGAATTTTTTTGTAATATATAAAAATCGTAATAACAAATGAAACACTTTTTGAAAATGTAAACTGCTTTTTTTTATTATTGATTTTTGAATTTCAAAAATACAAATAAATATTGACAGACGTTTACACGATTCTCAAAATTTATTGTTTGATAATTAAATAACTAGTTATATTTGTCCTTCTAATTTGGTTTATTTTGTTGTTGTTGTTACTATTTTCATTGCCACGCTTACATATCAAATAAATACTTTCATAAAATTTAGGATTTCAAACCTAATGTATTAGGTCTACGGGACTGACTAACACTTTTATCAGCAGTCTGATAGTCGACACAATGCCTATTTATGATGGTCAGTGAAAATGTTTAATAATGAAATCATTAGTGTGATTTTAGTTATTTATAATACATTAATTTGATATTTTTAGTTAGATTCTTTTACCATATGACTTTCTATTTTTTATTTATTATAATTTATCAAAATAAAAATAAGTTTTATTAGGTTTAGGTTTAGTTTGAATTATCGTCGCACTAGAGCTACCCGAGGGCTATTGGCGACGGGCGTTGTACTTTAAAACCAGTCAAGTGACGAGCAGACACCTGAGTAGGAACCCAACGCAACCGAAGGGCGACATCGTACGCAGCGTTAGGACTTTGAAGGATATTTAACGTGCACTCCCTCTATACGGGGTATTATTCGTCGGACATTTTTGGCTGCACGGGCCGTTTATAGGCCGGCAGTTATTTTGGCGATGCCCGGACTCGAACCTGGGACCATCCGCTTGCTAGGCGAATGCCTAACTGACTGGGCTCCCCAGCCCCTTAAGTTTTATTAGGATTATAAAGTAAAACTTATCTATTTTAATCACTTTTATCCATGTAACTCGTAAGATAATAAAGTTTCATTTTTTTCACATAGCATGAAATGATTTGTAAAACTTTGGATAGTTTGACGATCAAACGATCATTCATGATAAAATATTATTAGTAAAAATCTTTCAACTCTCTTAAAGCAACGCAGATACAAGTGTACCAATCCAAACTCTATCGTAACATTGCGATATTTGCTCCTAAAGTAGTATTAAAACTCCTTAATTATACAAATATATATTTTACAAATATATAAATAGGACATTTATCTGATAATTTTTTCTACAATAAACCTTTAATGTTTTTCAAAAAATAACATCTTGCAAAAAAGAAAAATTATAATTTGAAATAGAATTTTTAATATAAAAAGAACGATAGCGAAAAAAACCCGATAACGATATCAACACCATGATCGATTTACGCATCGTACGATTGGAAATTTCATTACTAGAAAACAAGACGATATTATTATATAAACAGTTTTAAAAAAACACCTGAGAAAAATGTAGCGTGTTCGAAATTTCGAGATTACAAAATCAAAATAAATTTTATAAATATATTTAAGGAAATGTTTTTTACTCTTTGAACTTTTACTTTTTTCTTACGTATTTAGTCTTTAAGTTAATTGAGTTTTTTTAGTTGAGCCAAAATTAAAAATACTTTCTTAAAATGTGTTTACCTTGGAAATACATTTAATTTATTTGAATATATATGTTGAATTCGGGATTTTTAGATTTTTCAATTAATTGGGTTTTTATGTATTCAGATGGGATTAAATTATGACCACAAGGCAATTATTTCCGGGACATCTAAATATAAATTTACAAAAAAGTTAATTTTTAAATTAGCGAATTTTTATAATAAAATAATCTAGATGCATTCATTTAGCCAAATTTTATGAAAATGCACGCAGATAATTAGATTTTAAAATATTTCGATTTCGAATTTAAAATTTACTTGATGGAATTTTATACTAAGGTTATGAACTAGGAATTATTGTACACTTGGAACTTAAACTAAGTTGTATCTATGTTTCACTATTAAAAAACATACTACACTATTATCAATTTTTATATAATTTAAAAAAGATATTTTTTAAAAACCAGTACACATCTTATAAAAAAAGGTAATGAAACACAGATATTTGATATCGAAAAAGTTCAAAGTTACTCAAATGTTTTCTACTTTAGTTTTGATAAAATAAAATATGAACATAGAAATTTTGAAAAAAAAAGAGCAAAAATCCGACATTTGCACTTATTTCGTTTCGAAATGAAACTACAGTTCTATTCCAAAATAAGTTTCCAAACGACAGAAGAAGTAACTACAGAAAGCGTTTATAACATACAAATAAGTAGTTTGTAACATAGTAAATATGAGAAAAAGAATTTACTCAGACCCCGGCGCAAACACATTATCTTGGCGACATTGGCGAAGGCAAACAGTAGCCGCGGGCGCCGCCGAAGGAACGATACATATTGGTCCGTTCTACCTTTTGATCTCCCATAACGGATTCAACAGTCTTTTAGCGTGGAAAAATAGGACCCGTTACCATTAGGATCAGACTTGTTACGGCGTGGAAGAATATATGACATTAATATTTTTCCTGTGATTTGATATATCGATGATTTTATTTGTGTTTATGTCAAAAAAGGTGTAAGGATTTGTGGTGTTTTATGTGAAAAAAGGAGAAAGTAGTTTTTTCGAACATTTGTTTGGAAGATGGGGATTCTCACGTGTTGCAAAGTGTTTTTGGTGCTGCTTTGTGGAGCTCAACTTGTTTGGGGACAAGGTAAGTTTTTAATTATTTAAATTTATTTATACTTAAAACAATAATGGATCTGGTAAATTTGAAATAATAATTTGATAAAACTTTAGAAAGAATTTTACGATAACTGCGTCAGAGGCGATGCTCCAGTTAAATAAATAATCGTGAATTTATTTTAAAATTCTTTCTAAATTTTATGCCGCAACTATTATTTTCCGTATGATAAACTGTTTGTTTATTGGAACGGCACCATTAAATATCACTTTCTTCACAATTGTCATTTCAAGAAGTTATAATTTTGCAAATAAGAAAATACATACTGGGTCAATGCTTTTCCACACAGTTCTTATGCTGGAATTCTCCGGAATTTGTTGTTTAAATTTAAAAAAAATATCCTTTTGACACCTCTTGTAAGTTTTTATTTTATGGAGAAAATTTCCTTTGATTAAAAGAAACAAAGTTGTCGATTGGCTTTTATAAAAGAACTTATTGATAATAACACAAAACTTCTAAATTACTTAAAGTATGAAAACTTATTAAAATTAAATTGAAATGTAGGTATAAAAATCTTTGACAATAAATATTAATTATTTACACAATAGAGGAAAAAAATGTCTAATTTTTACAGTTTAGAGCCTTCCTTACAGCTTTGATGTGCCGTAAGGCCTATAACGTTTTCCGGGTGTGAGGTGATGAACGGCTCTTCATTTAAAAGACATTGATAAAAAATGTAGTAAATAAGGGTCAATATATTATGAAAAGTGCCAATTTAGAGATGTGATGAGGCGTTTTGATTTAACAACGAAATTAAATTATAATATAAATTATATATTAAAATTTGCGAAAATAGTTATTTATGCAACTAGTGTGAAAAGTAAGGCTTTTGAAATAAATTCACGAGTTTAAAAAAGGCTATTTTCAACGTGTTGTCATACACTATTTTTTATAATAACGTGCAAAAAAAGTATCAAATTGGCATTTATTGATTGGCTTATTAATTATTTTATTATCACGTTCAAATGATTTGATGGTGATTATTTATATCAATGATTAGTTTAAAATCACGTGCAAAAAGTATTTCTTAGATTGGCATTGGAAATAAGACGCCAAATAAAGAATCCCGCTCAAATAAAGAATTTTACACCAATCAGATGCTCTTATTTACTTTGTCGCACTAGTGCGTAAAAGTAACTTTGTAACACGATTTCGTTAAAAGCCTCACTTTTGCCACGATTATTGATTTGAAAAAGTAAGTTTTTTTGCACGATATTATAAAAACTATTTTATAACATCTTAAGCATATGTTTACGAATAATCAGTAACGGAATCGTATTTCAGTAACAAATCGAATTTTTTAAACTGACTAATTGATAAGATTTTTTTTTATTTATTTGTGTCTCGTATTATCAAACTGGAAAGCAAGTGTTCGTATTTTAAAACTAAATAAATTTCGTACTCTGGTGGTTTTCACACCAGAAGAGTTGCAGCATGGAACTTTGTAAACTGTCTACGGAGAAGATTCAACGAAGTAGTTCTCTTCCAGAATGACATTTTCAGACTATAACTCGTTTCGGAAGTTGATGTTACCGAACTGACATGTAAACTAGTGACATTCACATTTTGCGTCTCATTGGGTATTTTGAGTAAATGTTTCTAAAAATGGGGCATAATGTGGATAAAAAACATTAAATAAAGTAATTATCATTCTAAAGTATATTTGTTATGATAATAGAAAACGAATAAGGGTATATTTGCAAACAAGTATAGCTAGTTGTGATGCGTTACGTATCTAACTTTTGAAAACTTCAAACCTTTCCCAATAAGAAATAAAGCCAAAATGTGCTGATTTTATTAGGATTTAAAGCAAAAAAAAATCGTTACTAAGCAAGAATAATAGTTAGACTATTTAAAATACTACAAAATCAGTCGGGACGCAAATTGACAATTTTCCTATTAGCTTCCACACTAGTTTTATAACGTAAAAAGTGGAAGGTATTATAATCGTTCAGTCCGTCTGTCCGTCTATCACCCACTTTCATAGCCTAAACTACAAATGCTACAGAGTGATACGTCAAAAAATTCAGCACATCGAAATTAGAACACATTGAAAATCTCATAATGCTCCTTTAAAAATCAGAAGAAGCCATTTTTATTAGAACGAAATCACCATTGCTATTCGAAACCATCTCTTGAAAAACTTTATTTCTCTTAAATAATAAATTATAAGAAATTTGTTTTTGCGACATATCAGTTTGAACTGACGTCAAATATATTTTACAAAGTGATTATTTGATTGTATGTTGATATGAAATGTTTTGCTTCTATTTAAAATCGAAGAATATTACATATTTATTCTTTGAATATGTATTAATTTAAGACGATAAGAAATAATTATTGAGGCTTCAGAAGAAAATTAATGAAACTATCAACATTTAGCTTGTAAATGTTTATAATAAAACTAATACTGTGCTTGGCGATTTTTTTCTTATTGAACACAAATGTTGTGTGGAAGCGAGTTAAGTGACAGATTCTGTTACAAACCTACTTGTTTTCATCCCATAAAATAAGTACGACACGTACCTCAAAACCTTTTAGGTCTAACCATCAATTCTATTGTAATTATATTCCACTATCAGCCCTCACAATATGCATGAATGCGCTTTTCTGCTGTGCGAAACACGGGAGTCCTGATTAAAGCCCTGATCCAATGTCCGGGCGTCCATTGCTCATAGATCACAGATATCCATTATAATGGATTGGGTATTTGAGGAGGTTGAAGTAGTCTGGGAACCAACGCGTTAAATTGCTTAGTGTATGCTGTTATACAACAAAACACTATACCTATCATTGTATATGATATTGATGTAGAAGTTATTCATTTATATCATCCATAACGAATAACGATAAGTGTTAATACGATAACGAATAATTATATGTTTTAATGCCATATAATGTTTAATAGCATCTTCTGAAGAACCTTCCTAAATATTTTTCCCGAATAATTTTTTGTAAAAGGGAGGGTATACTGAGTTAGATATTTAGTGACGTTTTGGAATTATTACCCTTTAGATCGTACGTAAATACACATCTTTAACATAGTATTAAGAGAAATCACAGCATTTGTTCTTCGCAAAACGTTGACTTATGAGATATCTCATCTACCCAACGCGAGTTCGTTTTCAAAATTTTGAACTACGAAATGTGCTTAAGGTATTCGAAGCTGGAGTTGTTATTGTGCGTTTTATTTTTAGAATCAATACGTATATGCGTAATAATTTAAGCTGGCAAATGAACTCTTTTTGGGAATAAATGCAATAAATTTCAATAATTGCATTCATTAAATTTTGGGCATAGTACGGTTATCATAGTGTCCCGACTTGGGAACTAGTTATGTAAACCGTTCAATTACGAAAACAGATACATGAGTACATGAAACACAGGTGGTCAGCCTTCTAATGTTATTAAATTGGCCATCCGTTAGATGCAACTGGAGTTGAGTTAAATTATTGTCGCACTAGAGCTACACGAAATCTATTGACGACGCGCGTCATAATTTAGAACCACAATAGGGTTCTGACTGCATCGCCAATACTTCCATATTATTAATATAGTTGAAAGTCAAAAATAACAAATGCAATAATTTTGCGAATAAATCTTTAAATCATTAAAAATCATTTAAAAAGGCATTTTTTCGTATCATCAAACAACGGTTTGGCTGACGTCACTAGAACTTAAACAACGCGTGATGTTTATGTTTCTGATTAAACTTGATTTAATCTATTTACTCTTGAAATAATAATATGAGATAAGTAGGCTTTTACAGAAGCGGATATTCAAATTTGCCTAAAATCGATTCCAAAGTTGGTGTTTCAAAGTTGTTTATAGTCACTAGTGACATACAGATACACGTGACAGCCAGGAAGCGTTTTCGAGAATGATTTTCGTCCTAATTTAAAATTCATTTTCTGCTCTTTATGGGGTATTGAAAAGAAAATACGGGTGTAATATTTTGGCATAAAATATTTAAGCCATAATTTTTAGTCAAGTACCTATTAAGTGACGCGCCGACATCTGCGTATGCAAACAACAAAACTTGTAGAAACGACATCGTACGTTGCGTCTGGACTATGTAGCATATTTAACGTGTACTCCCTCTACACGGGGTATTATTCGCAAACTTTTGGCTAAAAAGACATTTTACGCACTGCAAGATTCATGTAAAATATTAATTGCCGGTACATGTACGTTTATTATTTTAAATGATTGTTTTTTATTTTATATATCCATCAATTAACGATTATTCGACATAAATAACAGCATTAATTTAGAATAGCAAGAGTTATTAAGTTTTAAAGAAAGTGAAATAATTTAGTAAAAGTCAATATTTAGTTGAGCACTTTAGCCGCTATCAAACTTTAATTCTCGCGCATGCTATCAATGCAAGACTGACTGTCTCCCGCATTTGAGTGATGATTCCACACATAAATAATCTATATAAATAATTATTAATTAATCTTATCATATAATCATAATATCTTAATAATACAAATATGTAGCCTACAACAATTCTTTTAATAAAATCATATATTGTAGTTAATATACCATTATTGCATAAAACTATTAAGAACATAAATTACTAAAAAATACAGTGCGTCTAAAATTTGTCAGGGACTGTATGTCGGCCCGACCTGGGATTTCACGTGCAAAGATGCGCCTTACCGACTGACTCCCTAGCTTAGCTATCAGTCTGCTGTAGCTTCCGTTATACAAGAAAACTCTTTTACTATCCATGTACCCAGCCTTCAAAATATACGATAGCCTAACACATTAAAGTTTTTTCCCCTCTAGTAAAATAAATTTAACCATATCATACCATAAAACTAAACCATGTCGTTTTAAATCTACAACCAAAAATCCCAATTCCAATGTCTAGGCTTTAGAGAGATCCTCATATTCCAGGATATCTCTAGCATAATGGATTGGGGTATTTAGGGAGGTTATGTGGACTAGAGTAGGAGGCTTTGTCGAGAGATCATCGTGTTAAATTGATTAGTCTAGGCCGTTATGCGCCAGGATAGCCGACGATGCATATGATTGTAGTAGTTTGAATTGATAGGTGTTGAAATAGGACCACGCTCATGCCCAGCAATGTCTCAATGGGAGCATTTGGGATAAGCGAATAGTACGAATCTGTTTTGGTCGAATCAGATATCAGGGTTAGGACTGCTAACATGAGTTTTTTTTGACACACTTTCGGATTGTTATAAAATATCCTAATTTTCATATTTCGTCATACAAATAGCATTTTCTCATAGTGTAAATTAAAAAGGGTGACCAGACGGACTGCATTTCTAAGTACAGTTTAGTTTGTCATACAGTAACAGCTATAAAAATTTTGCAAACAATCTCTTTTTAAAAATAATTTTTTCAAAGGAAACAAGGTTAATTAAATATGATTTATGAAAATTTAATGATTATATAGTCGAAAAGTTAATCACCGAAACAATTGTCGTCTGGCTAAAAATAGGGATTGAATTACATGCTAATGCGTGAACCGAAGCAAAACAGCAACTAAAAAAGGTTTTATAGAAACATTAAAAGTGAAGAAATAAGTTTTTCTTTTTTTTTACTTGTAATAGTTTTAAAAAACAAAAAAATTCCTTTCAACTACGCGTCTAAAAATTTGGTTATAAACTTCATAGCAAAAAAAAAATGAGAAATATATGAAATTCTGTGGAAATTTGAGAAAAAACTATTTTACATATTTGGCTAATTCTTAGTAGTAACCAAACTGTCGAAAAATAGTAATTCTCAAAATTTAGAGATTGCCATCTGTAATGCATTACGATTGACGAAATAAATTTGAAGTGGGATCAATTTTCGCCATCCCGTTATCATTTAACCAGTGCTAAATGGATACATCATCTAAATAAAAATATTGAATGACCGTTTTATCTTAACAGTACGTTTATGTCGCCATTGTTACAACCCAAACTGCATTTTTAAAACCCTAATAAATCTGACGTTAAAACAAGAAAGCCATAAGAAGTAATCAAACTTTTATCGTTAAAAGTAAACAAAATTATAGGAATGCGATTTTAAAAGTAGATAGTCCACTGGGCATGTTTCACGTCTTGAGGTGGCAACAGAAATGTAAAATGACAATAATATCTTTCTCCAAATATTACTGTATATCCTCTCTAGTTTCAATCAATTTAACGTTGCTTTTCATATTATAATATTTCAAATAGTTAAAATACTGCATTTTTATGAATAACATGCAATGGGCTTGTTTCACGAGGTATCTGGCAACAGCTCCGTGGTCTTGTTTTCATTTTTCTCGAATTACTTTTGCCTTGGTATTCCAAATAGAGTTGTCTAAGAATATTTTAGTTGTTATTTTTTTTTAAATTCCAACTTCTTTCAATGCAATTTTTCCTTGATAAATGATTAAAACAACCAACAGCACGGCAAGAAGTTAAAAAATAGGAACTAAAATAACTTATTCTTAAAAAAACTCAATTTCGAATATCAAAACAAGTAATTCGAGAAAAATTAAAACAAGACCGCAGAGTTGTTGCCAGATCCCACGTGAAACAAGCCCATTTCAAGGAGCTTGCTTTAGTCTCCAAAATATTAAAGTTTACTCTTTTACGTCTGTATTTATAAAATTTCAAATAGCCTGAAAAAATAAAGTTTTAAACGGCATTTCGATTTTTGCACGAGATAAAAAATAATTAATATGAGAAAAATAAAAATACTGAATTTGTTGAACAATAGATAAGCATAAGAATATGTTGTGTCACAAAAGGGAGAAAAATCATGATTTAAAATTTTTCAACGCATTTTATCTAGCAATACAAAATTAAAATGATTCACAAGTTTTTAGCTTTATAAAAAAAGTTCTTCAATGTTACAAACATAATTAAAGATAAAAGTATTGGCAAATAATATTTTTAGCAATGTAATTTTTTTTTACAAGAGAATTTATTAAAAATATTTTTTGATGAAATGTATGGAATCTCAAATCAAAAACAGTGAAAATTTTGTAAAACCATTTCATTATTAAACAACCAATTTTTTTTAACTTTTAGATAAACAGAAGTATTCCAAGAGCATTCCGATTGCTTTATTGTAAGAACTTAACTTAAAAACTTGTGCCTAAAAATTAGATAGTTTACTTCATTTTTTCATAATTGTTTTTCTGTCTGAATCCAAACAAACGAACCAGCTCCAAGTTAATAAAAATGGGACTTAAAAATATATTCAGTATTGAATTTGTATTACTTTTTTTGAAGTAAAGACAATCCCTAAGTAAAAGAAAAACTAAAGAAAAGGATATAAAAGAATCATTGAATATTTAATGCTGTTTACTGTTCTTTTAATATTTTAATCTCTTTTACGTACTTAAGTTGCTTTCAAAATAGAAAAATAATTATTTTCTTTTTAGAAAAATTTACTAATAATTAAAAAATATATACAAATCTTTGATTCATAAAACTATTGTTTTACGTGCATGTTTTCTAAGATAAAAATGATTTTAATACTTCATAATGCACAAAAATTATTTTATTTAGACTTAGTGAAACATCGAATATAAAAATATTTACATAAGTTTTTCTTCCTCTTTCTTTACTAAGAAATAATCAATACCTCAACTTCTGACACTTAATTTATTATAAAGATTTTTTTGTTATGTTGAAGATATTTTAAAAATTGAAATATTTGACCACAAATTAAATTTTTTTTAGTTCTTATATCAATTAGTTTAAAACCTATAAAGTAAATGATAACAATGATCGAAAGAATATGGAGTAATAATTATTGATGAATAATTATGGTGAAAATTGAATAATAATGTAAAATGGGCAACGTCATTATAAGTTGAACAACATTTGCAAAATGTTGAAATTGAGTCGCAAAACAGTCCTAACTTCCGAGAATAATTTTATTTTGGGGTAGTTATTAAAAGTATAATCACTTAATTATGGGCGCTACTTATATATTTTGTATCATTGTATATATATTTTTTTTAAATAAGTACAATAAGAAAAAAACAATCTTTCCGTAACAAGAGTTACGAATGCTATCCCTAATTTTTAACGAATTATTAATAGTTTAAAAAAATACGGATTTAATTCGATACATAATCATTTCTTAAAAGTTTTAATAAATAATTTTTAGATGCTTAGATAACATAATAAAAATTATTATTAGTTTACAGTGACAAAAACTTCGTGTTATTTTCAAGTAAAGAAGTTTTAGGGTTCATAACAGTACAATAAAATTACAATATTTCTATGTATAAATTAGGGGCATTCGACTTTGTTACAGAAAAACCCTTATTGTATTATAAAAAAAATTCTTTTAAAAAAGTAACTATTTAAATAAGAATTGTTAAAGGACTGTAGTATTTAAATAAAATAGTTTAATATATAAGTTGACAAACACGAAAATTTGTACCTTTGAATTCGTATTTACCTTAACATGGTAAATTTCCAAAGAAAAATTCATACACAAGTAAATAAATCCCTCTAAATAGTCCCAAGAATATTTCAAAACTTAAATTATTTAAAATGCAATTTGAAACGAAGCAAAGTTTTTAATGCGTTCTTTTACTTTGGTTCTCAAAGTAATATTTGCGAAAATCACAAATCGTTTAAAAGTAACTTATTAATGAAATTTGATACTATAATAAATGCGTGAAACAACTTTTAAATCCAAAATACCAAAGATTTAGAGATAGCTGCATAAATATTTTTATGAAATATGCGTTTCATTAAAGTAATATTTTCGTAGCCAGATTCCGAAAACATTCTAATTGAATTCTTTTAGAAATCGTTGTTTGCGGGTTGGTTAACTAATGAAAAATACTTCATTCAAATTTTAAATTAATTTCCATTTTAAAACCTAAAACAATACGTACCTTAAAGCCAGTTTTGCATGAATCAAAAAGTTCATCTTGTATATAATAAGCATGTTTCATGTCTTAAGTGGCAACCATTTCACAAGAATGAAAACAAGATATCGATTAGTTGATCAATGAAGTGGACGGACCTTACATCTCCCTACTAACAATTATCGAAACCACCAATAAAATCCAGGAATTAAAGTAGTAATAAACTACGTAACGCATTAGAAGCCAATAGCATACATTTTTGTAATTAAATTAAAATATTTAATTTATATTGACAAATATTAAAATATTTGTTTTATAGTATTGCTTTAAAATTGATAAAATACTCGTGTACTGGATTTAAAAATAATTACATTTATTGTAAAAAATTTATCATCTTTGAGTGTTTTTAACGTTGATTTCGCAAAAGTCATCTTTTTAATTTTGAATAGAAAATATGAAATCTCCGCACCATATTTAGATAAAAATGATGGAATTTATTCATATACTATGTAATTCTTGTCTCTTAATTTGTAAAACAATGATTTATAAATAAAATTGTTTTAATTTGTTAAAATTCGTAAAATTTAATAAAAATTTACACAAGTGGACCCCCAAAAAGCATTGAAATTACTACTCGATTCTAAAAGTTTAAAAAAATTTAAAATATTTTATAGATTTTCACTTTTTACGTTCTCGTAAGGTCCAGTTTCATAAAATATAACTAGATTGCGAATGAAAAATAATGCAAGTTTTTTCTTCCGCGTGAAAAAGTAAGGAGAAATTCGGGAAAAGTCACTGATCGAGAAAAAAGGGGGCATATGTCGGGGGCTGCCCCAGGTTTCAATGGCAGCTTATATATCACGACAGACCATAAATTGCGTGATCATTCGTATTAGCTGCCACTAGTCTCCGGTAGAGAGATGAGAAAGAACAATATCTACCAGTTCCTTTCAGTCTGTTACAGAATCTAAATGTTTCAGCAAATAGAAATATTTCATTTTTAAATAATTATACCCATTTTTTTTAACCTTCTGACACGTAAAACCCCGCTTTTTATTTAATTTATGCAAGATTTGTTTAAAGAAATGTGTTAATTTCGGAAAACATAATCTTAAAATCCTTTCCAGCTGAAAATTTGAATTTCAATAAAAATTCGTCACTCTTAAAATATTAAAATTTATGGTTATTGATGGAAAGAAACTCAAGCATAAATTATGGACAAAGCCGGGTTTAACGCTCAGAAGAATCTTCAAGAAATTATCTTGTTTCTGAGAGTTAAACCCGGCATTTTCCGGAATTTATGCACCAGTTTTTTTTTCAGCAATAATAATAAATTTTAAAAGAAATTGATTTTTCATTGGTATTCTAATTTTTTAGCTTTAAAGGATTCTAAGGTAATGACTGCAGAAATTAACTTAACATATTAGTTGAAAAATTCAGAATTATTTTTAAAAAAATATTATATTTAAAATTTATGCATGAAAATTACCATACGTTTACCCAATTTCCAGGTGGCTCATAAGGTTTGATCTAATTATTTCGATAAGGAAAAATTGTCTTACGTTTACATTTTACATTTATTAATCACCTCAACGGTACATCTAAAAAAAATATTAACAATCGATCAGAAATTGTTATTTTGAATAAGTATTTCAATACAATGCCGTTTTTGTTTTTCTAGAAAAAAAATCTTCGATCTAATAAAACAGTGTATAGGTGAAGGCGGGTATTTTTACCCACTTTTTAGGTAAGTGATTACGTGAATACTTATACCTACTATGATTTCGGATGTGTATAGCTAGCAGAGCAGTATAAAATCAAAACGGTCTAAAGTGCAAACTGCAGGCTTACAAATATAGCGGGTGTTTGGATACGGTCATTGTTTTACCAAAAGTTTGTCGAAACTAGCAAAATAACTTTGAAAATGTCACCCAAAATCACTGTGGAAGAAAACATTTTGTTGACTTTATAACAAGAGACAACAAGACGACAATAATTTTTTTTAAATTTATCAGCTGGTTTATTATACGAAGGCATTGTGCTAGAACTGTATAATAAGAGTGTTTGTAGCTATATCTTTTTTCTCGCCAAATTCTTTCCAAAAACGCGCCAAATGAGCTAAAAGGTTTTATATGTTTATGAGGGAAATTACGATGACTTTTATGCGTGTTTTATAGCGTATTTTTAATTTTGGATTTTTAAGGTAGTGTAAGTAACAGGATTTTATACTTTATAATAAGCTGAAACAATGGGTATGGTGGTAGTTTAATGTTTCACTGTAAGTCCTAGTATGTTAGTAATTACTTTTGACTCGTGTTCAACTAAAACAAGATAATAGTGAATGCTTTCAACCTCGTAACGATATTAGAAACTTTCCCATACTAGTGTTACCAATTAGCAACGTAGCACACATTATCTTACGATATCTTCAAAATGTCCACTCTATATATCCCAATGTCAAAATATCAATAAGACATCGGAAAGTCATACGCTATTGTGGACTAGCATAATAACATTAATAAACTTACAAAGATATTAGTCAGTCATAACAAGAACATAAAAAAGCTTTACTTTAAAAATAACACTTTTTTACCGATATTCCGTTCCCTTACTCCTTTTCACGCCATCGAATATGGGACAATTTCTCACATAAGGTCATTTTGTAATAAATTGTCATGTTTTGCATGTAAGAGTGTACTGAAAGGGTTCGAACATTTTCGAGCTTGTATTGGGATATTAATGTTTCGGTAGATGATTGGTTTTGAAGATAAAAAGCAGTGTAATTTTTCAAACATGTCATTCGTTTCTGCTCTATCGCTGAATCATTGAAGATACTTTCGTTGACTATGCCGGGCAAAAGAAACACAGTTACGGCTTATTGCCATAGAAAAATATAGTCATATATGTAAACAAAATACTTGAACCTCTATATAGCACAAGATATCAAATGATTACTTCACAATGTGGAATCGATGCTCCAATGTCGGAATCAAGTTGTACCGATATCTATTATATATTATACTAACATTTTAGTGTTGCTTGGGAATTTTTACTTTCAATTACCTAATATGAAATGTAGAGTAATGAGAGTATTGCGATGGGGTAAATAATTCGAAATGGAGATTGTGTTTTGGAGGGTGCTGATTCCAAAAATTCCAAGAGCAAAATTGCCGCAAGGGGTAGCTGCCATAGAACGCTTTTAATTGAAAGGTATTGCTGCAAAGCGAAAAGAGATGCAGGCTTCGTCGTAATAAAGTTTTTGAGAAAATCGCGCATGCGAAAAGGGTAGCTGCCATAGAACCTTTTAGGTTTCAAAGCTATTAAAATTGCCTTATAAGATAAATAATTACCTTCAAATGTATGCATTTATTAAGCGGTAATTGAAAGTCGTGTAGTGTTGCACGTTGTTATTCCCCTTTCAAATTTAAAAAGTGAGGTACATAAGCAACAATATAACTAAAAGCAAAACGTGTAGATAGTTTTCACTACACTAAAGCCTTTACACCAATAACCGGGCGTCAACTTTACAGAAAAAGTATCAATCAATTTTACGACTTGACTTCAAACCAAATTTTAAATCTGAAATCGAGCCATTTCCTTTAGCTCCGTCGACATCCCGAAATGTGGTCATTGTTCATCTGGAACTCACTCCATACAACCCCTATCAACACGATGTTACATTTTCACGATAACACCCCCAAAATATATCTTTATTTACAACCAAATGTCTGTTGAAACAGACTTACCAGAGCATTTATTTACAAGGTCTTTTTATTTTTACAAGGCCTCCCGATGAAGGAACTTGAACAATGAGAGACTCTTTGTTACCTAAAATCCAATCCAACTATGTTACTGCATATTATTTAACAGTTATAGAAAATTTTTCCCTTCCCAATATCCTCCTACTACTATCTAAATTTCTAGAAGTTTGTATTTCAACGAATTGAAATTTCTAAATTTTTGTTTTTATATGTTTTGGCGATTAAACTTTAAGGTCTCTAATATGCTACGTCCTATATGTTTTATTAGTTAAGCTTAAATTTAGAGTTGAAGAAAAAAAAGTAGGCAAAGTCCGTACGAGTTGATTTGAGTAGAATTTTCGTTGCAATAGAACTACACGAGGGCTATTAGTTACGAGCGTCGTAATTTAGATACTTAGTAAAGTGACTAGCCGACACCGTCGCTCTTAAAAATTGTGTTGGGTGAGTAGGCACTTAACACAATTTTTAAGAGCGATATCGTACTTGACGTCGGCACTTTGGGCCATATTTAACGTGCACTGTCTCTACATGGAGGTTCGTCGGACTTATGGGCTGCACCTGCACAGACGGTTTATAGGTCGGCAGATATTTTTGCAATGCCCAGGCCCGAACCTGAGACCATGCAAAGGAAGTGCTTCCGCAGCCGCAAAGTTCTTACGAAATTAAAGTATATATAAAAAAAGATGTCATAAAAATGGCAATAGTTCCCATCACATCACCCCCCCCCCTCCATTATAAGTTATGACTTATATTTTATATGTATTAGAAAATTTCAAGTCAAAAATTCCTAATTTTCGAGGCACACTGTACTCATAGTGTCGAATAACAAAGAGCAAACCCCAACTTCACTACATCCGACAGTGGGTTTTACGTTTAAGCGCATCGGTTGTCATCAAGATCGAACGGGCCATAGATAAAGAATAAACCGCGCGCTCCCTACTCTAAGTAAAGCGGTATCAGAGTTAAACGTCGACTCATGAAGACGTAAACCGTTTGTCGGTTATGTTTACATTACGTGGCGATATATGGTTGCAGCATGGCTCTGGAGTTATCTGCTTTTCGTTTTTCGGATGTTGTTTGAGGTTGCCCGGGGGTAGTAATGGAGTTTAAAAAGGGGGTCATTACGCCTAAATATTATCGAGATGCCTGTCGTCTTTATTTGAAAGGAGTTCGCTAGGTTGGGTCGTCGACTGTTTGATGTTGAACATGTGCCGGTATTTATTGGAGGTTTTTTTTTTATCGAGAATTTGTTTTAGTTAATGGAAGATAAAAGCATTAGCATCTATCGGTACGGACAGTTTTAAGTTTTGTTTATAACTTTTTTGAGTTATTTCATACTTTCATATTGACGTACTGCAAATTGATGTAACCATGTTTACCTTTCGTATAAACAAGAAAGTATATAAAAAAAAATATTGCATTTTTTTTACTTTTGTCCTATCTTTAAAACGTAACCCGATGAGGAGGTTTTTTTTCTGTAGCTGTACAAGTTCCTAGTACCTCAGGGACGTCATAATACGGTTTTCGGGAAGATATCGCATGCGCAAAGTATAGCTTTCATAATTTTTTTATTTATTATTACATTTTTGGATTTTATAGGTATTGCTGAAAACCTGAAGGAGCTAAAAACTTATTATTTAGACCAATTTAAAAATTTTGGACCAATTACCGTATCATGAAAATTCTATACGTTAATAATGAGTTATCATTGGAATAATAAGTAAAGACCTTATTTCATAATAAACATTCGAAAAAATAATTATCTTTTCGCGTAAATATCAAATTGCGTAATTCCAATCCAATTCAATCTTAAACCATTGGAGAAAATAATAAATTCGGAGTCCTTAATATTAATTTTAAAAGTCATTACATAAAAACACAACATACACCAAAACAATCCGCTTCCACAACTTTAAGAATAAAAAGCAGTTTCATCCTATCATCTCAACTTCCACCCATTCACTCATATCTCAGTCACAACCCATTCCATGATTAACAACCATTGACTACCAACCATTCAAAAACGCATAAAATCCTCCCGATCCACACAGAGCAATCAAATTACTAAGGCGATTAAAATGCCGATTATTACGATTATTGATCAATTATTACGATTAACCATTTGAAATTAGTATCATAAAATTCTCGTATGTTATATAATAATCATTGATATGTTAATATCATTGAAATAAAAGTAAAGAGCTTATATCAAAACAACATTTGAAAACAATTATTTTTTCGCGTTTAATACACAAAAGGAATAATTCTTATCTCATTCAATCTAATTATTTACAAACTATTGATAAAAATAATAAATTTTATCCCTTTATTTTTAATTTCAAAAGCCATTACATAAAAAACAACATACACCAAAACAATCTGCTTCCAAACATTCATGCATGAAAAACACCTTCGTCTTATTTCAACTTCAAACCATTCGCCCGTATAAACCCATTCCATGATTAACAACCATTGACTACCAACCATTCAAAAACGCATCAAATCTTTCCGATGATCCACACAGAGCCATCAAATTACTAAAGCGATTTAAATGTCTCCAGTATCCGACAGAGATAAGTGAGTTTCTCCAAAAATATCGCCTTGCATCTTATCGATGAGAGATTTGATCACGCGAGCACTCATCATATTCACCTTATCTTTTTTATCTCCCCCCACCCCTCTTTGGAGTGTTGAATGGTCCATTTGTGAGAGAAATGGATTTTTCCAATGGTGGGGGACGGTTTTTTGTGCAAACTTTTTCAGGTGGCCGGTGTATTTGGAATTGAAGTTTTATGAAAGACGTGTGAAATGGGAAGAAGGTTTTGAAGTTTTTTTTTAATGCATGGTTTTTTATATATTTTTTATACAGAATAATGTATTTTTCTATTGATGTAGAAGCTTATAACTAAACATTAAATACGTATCATTTCGAGTGATTTTATATACAATGTCAATGTTAATTATTTGGAAGCAATGATATTTTATTGTTACAGTTTTTTATATTGACTAAAATACTTTTATTAGTCTTGTTAGGGAAATGTTTTATTTAAATTTCATTTATATATTTTTTTATATAGAATAAAACACGACTCTCTCTCTCTCTATCACACTTATAGTTAAGGAATTTTTTTTTCATTTTGGGATACAGACATTAGGGTTGGGTTAATTACTATTGCAATAGAGCTACACGAGAGGCTAGTGGCGACGGGCGTCATAATTTAGAACAAAAGTCACGTGACGAGCCGACACCCGAGTAGGAACCCAACGCAACTGTAAGATCGCATGTAAGGGAAGCGCCTAACTGACCGGGCTTCCTATTCCCGATACAGAGTTTAATATTTAATTCTAAGAAATAAATAAATTAATTTTTAGAAATTCTATTTTGGTTAAACAATAAAACAATTTAAAATGTAAACATAACTTTTCATAACATTAGTATTTCTTCAATTGAATAGCGTTTTTTCCCCTTTTCCTAGCATATAAATTATTACTTACACTTTCTTAATATACATTCTCAATTGAGTTGGCGAATACATATCATTCACTATCCTTGCTATAAGTGCAATAAATACAATATTTAAATCAATGACAATCTTGTGCTGCAAATACAAGTTTGATTCAAACTTAAGAAATTTTAACACTCAAAATAAAATTCCATTGCGTTAGAACAAAATCCCACAGAAAAAGAAAATTCCACCATCACACATTTCACTCAATCCCCACATTCGAATCCTAAGATTAATATCGCCAGTCAAGAGTTGTCATTAAATGATCCCTCTCATAAAAATAATAAAAACCCAATCGCGCCAAATGCGAAAACAGCGCCAAATCCCATTAAGCAAGAATCCAATATCAGTAAAACAATCGACCTGGCGATATCATCAGAAATAAGGGAGGTCGTATCCGATAAAAGTTAAAAACCGATTCTGGCGCCATATGTATCTGATTTCCCCTGATTGACTGGGGATCCGTGACCGGAGCTGACCTTGCCTATTGCATGGGTCAGTCATTTTTGCTTGGCGGGCGGCGTAAGGATTTGGGTGGTTGTAAGGAGTTTTGTTGTTCTATGGTTCCAATGGAAAATCAAACGAAAAATATTGTTTTGTTATTGTATGCCCTTAACTCATTAAAGGCGGTTGGTAAGAAAATTTGTCACAACAAATTGAGCTAGTTTATCTAAGTAAAAGAAATATAAGACAAGTGAATACTATTGTCCAGAACAATTTGTATAGGATAAATTAAGTTAAACGAAAACCTAATTTTAAAAACTTCAAATTAACTGTTTTTATTCAGAAATGAAGGTGCCAAAGGTGCTCACTAAGTCTTCGTTAATGGGTCAATCAGAATTTTTTTTTAAGATAAGCTAACTTTATGTTCTTTGAAATGTATTGATTATTGTTATTTAATTCTAACAAGAGTTACCATCGAAAAAGTATTCCCATAAATAGGTGAATTTTACAAAAAAATATAGTACATAATACATTAATAAAAATATCAGAACTACGCTTAATTTTTTTGGTATGTTTCACTTCTCGAGTGTCAACAGATCCTCAGAAATTGAAATAAGGTCTCGATTGGTAAATCAATGCAGTGGGCGGAGCTTACCGTGCCATACCGCCAATAACCGAAACCAATATGAAATCCAGGTTTGAAAGCAGGAATGCTTTACGTCACGTGAAACAAGCCAATTATCAGTTTTTCAAAATCTACAAATAGCAATCATAATACAATCAAGGATTATTACAAAGCATGTCGGTAACACATGCATTTTTAATGTGAAATATGTGTATAGGTATAACTTTTTAATACCAATAATTAAATTTCAATTAAGTACTAATTGGGTGTTTTTCTAAATCTGCGTACTGCACTTGAACTCAAATCTCAAAACATTAAATTACCTCCGGATTGCCTTTAAACTACAATCAAATGATAAAAGTCGTAGGAAAAGACACAAAATAATCTTTGGCACACGTTTTCTTTTAATGTCCATTTCCAAGAGGGGTTGTAAACAACAAGGCAGTTGATATTAAAACTGTCAACACCAGTAAAAAATTACTTAGTTTTCTTTCTATTACTATCGACTGATATATGGTAATTGCATGTTCATGTAGTTCGAAGTGATAAAATCAGAAAAGAGGTGTTTAATGCTTTGTTAGCAAATATAATTCACTTAGCTCTGTGAGTTTAATGATGTTAATAGGTAGATAATTAAAAATCCGTCATGGTTTTTTAAAACTAAGGGATATGTTACTTGTTGCAAATAAATTGAACTTTGCAGATTGTACCAATAAATTATAAAATTGTAGAACAAAATAATAGAATATTTTATAATAGAAACACCCAAATTGGGATGAAAAGTTTGGGAACCAATTTGATAATAAATATCAGTAATCAAGTAAAAAAAATTACATACTTAAATAAAAATTAGGAAGCGGATAAAACTTTAAAAATAATATTAGCGATAAAATCTCAAAAGAAAAGGGTCTTGAGAATAAAAGATAAGAAAGTGTTTTAAAAATATATGTATATATATTAATGTACCATAATGAAAACAATCTAAATATAATCATTTATGAAGATTATAAGAATCATCATATCAATAAATATATATATTCAACGTAGAAGCGAAACTGAGAGTTAAAAGACGCAAGTTATTCTTAGCCTAAACTTTTGTAAGTTCAAAATGATTCACCAATTAAAATGGTTTATAGATTATTAATCTTTATAATTAATCACTTTTTAAAAATAATAATAATGAATATATTTAACTAGAACTTCTATGAAAAGTAACATTGTAAACATTTTTCGATGGATGTCTAACAATGAGTTAAATAATTAAACTACTCTTTGAAAATTCATTCGTCTTTTAATTTTTATATTTAATGAAAATTCTGATTACTCTTTAAGTGATTTTGTTTTGATATACAAAAAAACTGACAATGGCCGTAAAAAATTTTCCCATCTGAAAATTTTATATGCTTAACACTTTTGCATTCTCAATTACATCACCACTAAAAGTTTTGTCATTTATTCTTTAAACGTGTGTTAAAAATTAAAATAAAGCAAGTTTATAAACTTTACTTTCCTGCATTCTTAGGAATGCAGGAAAATAAAGTTAAATAAAATTTAATATTAATACGACAACCGTATTCCTAAGAATACGGTTGTCGTATTAATATTAAATTCATGCATTTTACATCTACAGTTTAACATGCTTAATTATTAAATAAGATGATATTGCTCGGATACATGTTTCATGATACTTGATTATGCACTAAGGGATTTTTGACCTATTTTAATAGCTAGAAATAAATTGGCATACAAAAGTTATGTTTTAATGTAATATTCTCTATTCCTAAAGTTTCCGTCTATAACATTAACCATTTAGCACAGATATATTACCACCCAACGTCATTTTTATAACTTTTTTTTATTTACGTTTGAACCAAATGAGATTTCACACACATTTTTATAAACTGAAAATGTTTAAGTAGCTAAGTTTCAATCAATTAAACTCTAATAGATTAACGTTAGTAAAAACACTAGGGGTATGCAACTCTACACAAATTACAATTACCGATCATTAAGTAAATACACACATTTAAAGGTTATCATATACCGTATAAGGTAATTTCAATACCTTAAAAAAACAAAAAAAGTTCTATGGTAGCTACCCATTGCTCATTTTTTAACACCTTATTATGACGTTCGCCATGTACTTGGAACCCGTTTATCAAATTTGAAGTTCGTAGCTCTTTTAGTTCGAACTGTAAAGGGGTTTCAGACAGACGGACCAGTGTTCGAAAAACCCTTTTTAAAATAAGCACCCGCCAAAAAGTGTAGAAAACACAAAATTTCCATTTCGAATTTTCGAATCCATCGCAATACTTTCATTACCTTATATTTCATATTAGTTCCTTGAAATTAATATATTTCGTGGCCGATATACATAATGTAAATTCATTACGTTAGGCAAATAAATACATTAATACATTTTATTTATATTTGCAAAGTAAATGCAAGTAAATCATATAAGCATATATTTGAATCGTTAGAATAAAATTTGATCTCTTAATTAGATTACATCACTGATATTTAAATATAGAAGGGGGAAAACGCAAAAAAATGAAGGATACTAATTTTGTTAAGGTATTTGAAAACTTTTTTACACTTCCGTGAATGTGTAGAATTTTTAGTTTGCCGTATAATTTCCTTACTTTTCCTTTCATGTCTTTATTAAAATATCTTGCTAATTAGTTAGCTACATTTACTTTTTCTAGAACATGTGTTTTTTTTAAGCAAGGTTCGTTTTTAAGCTTTTTCAGTTAAGCTAACTAACATGTAAATGGAACATTTATATGGAGTAATTAATGTTAATAAACACTCATTGTGTTTATGATTTAATGTTAACTCCATTGTTAAAAAATTCTGTAATTATGTTGGCTAAAAAATATATATTGCAGGTGATTAGCATTGTAATTCGTTTTTTTTGACATTTTATTTAATTCTGTAAAAAATACAAGGTAATTTGTATTCAACGTCTGTGTTTAAGCATGGCCTACTCATTCTTAAGGCCACAGAAGCTCTTCGTGACGTCACGCTATCCGTCCAGTTAGTATTGTCATTTTTTTAAAAGAAAAGTACAAAACCTATTCGCACACCGCCGGCTATAATTTTCAGTTTCCGAATAGATATCATTTTTATCTTTCGGAAAACTTAACAACCTGAACCGGACGGATATGGCCAGAAGTGAAATTACCCATTTAAACACCGATTATGTTTATTTTATAATATTACAAAGTTATAATTATAAACCATCGTTTATATATTATTCCTCAAGTCCCAATTAAACTTCAGTGAAGCGTTGAAATATGATTTTTAAGCAACGTCATAGGGCTGAAATGATCACTAGTTTTCAAAATTCAGGAATGTTTAGAGTGAGACATTCAGGATGCATTTCTAATACGCATATATATTTTCGGTTGCCATTTAAAACTGTTTCAAAATTATATGTTAAGTTTCTAATCTAAAAAGTAAAATAAATATTATTTTATTTACTTATCAAATTCACCACAGAAGGATATATTCCTTATATTATTAACATTTAACTTTTATCTTTGCCTGTTCTTGTATATTTTTCTAAATGGAAGAAAATATCTTAGAGCATCACAGTTTATTGTCTTTTGCAACAAATAACTCTAAACAACATAAAAATTTCGCTTCAACGTAAAAGTATCCAAGAAATCTCACTAACGAACGCATTCCAAAAGTATCTTTAAAAGTAGTAAAGCTTATCTTATTCCAAAACCAATTTAAAATAAAACCGCCATGCCTTTCAGACTCCAAATTCTTCGACACGTGATATAAATAAACCCCCATTTTGTTTTATTCCAGTGACACGTTGTCACACCTAGGGTGTCAAACATGTCGCCTCGAAGGCTTTTTTAGCACGTCAAATTCCCGCGTAAAAGTCATTCCCATCATGTTCCTTTACGTCGAAGAATCTTCCCCGTACCTTACTCGTTTTCATTTGACAGAATCCGCGTTTCTTACCTACATATAGTGAGAATAAGATCGACTTATCTTTCTAGTTTTATTTAAACACAGCTTCTACTTGTTTCTGTACATTTATATGAATTTTTCTTTAAAGTGTTAAAAAAAAGAAAATTTTGCTAGAAAAAAAATTGGTTGAATACCACGTATCATTAGTTGAATTTCGCTACGTCGACACCGGTTTTTTCTAAAAAGAAAAGCTCGAGAACAATGCTCATATCTCTGAATAGCAGTTAGAATATCAACCATTTTGATCGCAAAAGAAAGTTTGGAAATTCGGATTTTAGCGAAATATATTGGCAAAAAAAAACTAAACAGAGATATATATTTTGTTCTTCTAAAGTTTAGTTAAATGAGTTAAAAAAAAGTTCAAAATATAAAGTTTTGACTGTTTTTAATTGGTTAAAAGACAAGAATAACCAATTAATAAAATGCAAATTTTACAATATAATAGTTAAATGTAGTGGGAATGTAATGAAACATATACTTTTATTTTCATGATTTGGAAAAACTAAAGAAAGGGTAACATATCTTAAACATTTTTTAATAATTGCCAACCAAAACGAGGCAAAGCTTGCAATAAATAAACACCTGGAACTTTAATACATTGGTTTTTGCTAGACCATAACATATTAATATCAGTTCAAAAAATATATGCCCCATCCAATTTGACATGCATTATTCTTCAAATTAACAATTCCTTTTACAAATTGAACAAGGAACACTTTAAATAATGTTGTAAAATAAAGATTTAGATATAGCAGTTTTAATAAGTAATAAATCAATCCTTACCTCAGTATAAGAAACAGCAAGTGTCAAGAGAAATCTGTCTTCCTTACACTATTGTTCTTACGTAGTTATTTTCCCCATTCAGTTCTATCCACAGGAAATTTTCAAAGAACTATCTTTTCCTTTACTTCCTAAAAAAAACAAGTGAAAAAACAAACATTATTTCTTTTCCACGTCTCCATTTGTTTTTAAGACCATATTCTTATCCAAAAAAGGGGATCGGGAGAATAAGCCAAATTTATTTTTAGGTATTTCTTTTGTTTAGAGAAGCTGGATGTATAACTTCTCTTTGCATATTAAAAATACGAACGCGTACTTCGGTTATCCAGGCAGATCGTCAGACGTGAGAAGGCATTATTGGAATAACAAAAAAGAATATACGTTTTGCGAGTTCCATTCGATTCCGGAAATATATTGCGTTTCGGAGAATAGAAATGGATAAGATGTGCTCATATGCGTTCACTATAAAACGTTTCATAATACGTCACTGGAATTGCAAAAAGGAGTGTGTTTGGAAGCATCTTTTTGTATACTGTATCTGTTTTATATTAAAAAACTATTTGTCCCATATCATTGGACAATGGCATTTTAAATTATAGTAAATATATAGTTTCATCTGTGTTATTCTGTGTTAATAAAGGTTTGGCTGTGATCAAAGTAATTAGATTATCACATGAACAAAACAGCTTATCCTCTATATTACGTCCTGTATATTTTTAATTCCTAAAAAAAGAACAAATCTACACTTTTTTCTAGACATTGTTAAAAATTTAGCACGTACACCATTATAAGATTTTTTGTAGAATGCCGACTTTTACTGTCAACCACCTGCAGATTCAATCTGGTCTAACAAATTTAATCCAGGTAGTTGGTCTCTAAACATAAAATTGCACAAAAATATGGGCATAAGAGCTAGAGAGCTAGGCCAAAAGGTAACTGCTTGATCAAATAACGAATGCAATACACACGTACCACATTTGTAGTATATCTCTCTGTTTTTAAGCAATAAAAAAACTTTTAAAACCAAAACTTTGTCTAACAGAAACTCGTTAGAAAGTCATGTACCAAATTTGTAGTCAGTAACACTTTTAGTTCAAGCTGTAGAAATGGTTTTAAGGAATCTGACAAACGGACCAATGTTTACCACAATTTTAGAATCAGAATCCCCAAAACGTGTAAGGAAACACAATATCTCCATTTCGGATTTTCGACCCAATCGCAATACTTTCATTACCTTATATTTCATATTACGTAATTGAAAGTAAAAAAGTAATTATTTAACGTAAAAAGTTGGCAAATGTAAATAAACAATGAATCAAAGCGTTAATTAAATTTATATTTTTTTGCGACAAGCTTCCGTGTTCCGTTATTAAATTTAAATAACATTTTACAAATTCATCACACGTGGATTTTTAAACTGACTGCAAGAAAACCACGTTAAATTTCTTAAATTGTTTAATTAATCCAAACTCGAAAACTAATTAGCTTTTTCGAATTAACGCTATAAAAAGCAGTAAACGAAATTAGCAATTAAATTTTGTTTTGGTACTTCTGTTTAAAATTCACTCGTGTTCTTCAAGTTAATTGCCTTTGATTCGGTAATTATTTTTTTGTGCTTTTGGCCATTCAAATGTTCACTTGATTATATTCAGTAGTTTGGGAGAATTATAGATTTATTATAATTTTCTAATTATTTTACAGCGAAAAAATAACTCATAAACTCTATATTTGAATAAATTAACTTTTTCCTTGAATTCGATTTTTATATGCCAGCGGGGTCAAATCAAATAATACAAAATCTGGACGATATTCAAATGAAACAATAAGGTACAAAAAAAAGAGCTATATTAACAAATCCTAATTCATTAAAAAAATAATTCAAGTTTATGATACAACTAAGGAATAAAATAAAAATAGAAAATGATTGTCAAAATATATTCTTTTCTGCGTCGTCTAAAAGTAGGGTGAAATTTAATTGAATTAACTTTAAAATAAAAAATAATAACGTTAATTAAATTTGATCGAATTTAACGTTTAATTAAAAAATGGTTAATATTAATAATTTTTGAAAGAGTAATTTAAAAGTTTTCTATAAAATGTGTTTGATATATATTAAATTGTCATCGTTATTGTATGTATTGAAACGCTTTTTGAAATTCACACATTCTTTTAGTACGGTTACCACTGGTTCAGAAAAGTAAAATAACTGATAAGGTTATGGTTTTATTAGTACGGTTAACAAAAAAATGTTGCCCAGCAATTCAAGCCAGGCTCCTCACGATTAGCAGTGAAGACCCAGAAGATTTAATTTTCTCTGAAAAAGCAGTTGAAGTCACAAAAATTGTCGACGACAGCTTCGGACCTATCTAATTTTTGTACATATAATAGACACGACAACAACCAATAAAATGCTACAAAAGGAATTTTAGATACTATAAGTTGCATTCGACATTTAAAAGACGCAATATTTGAACAAATAACGCACAAAATATCTGTATTTCAAATACAGAAACAGCTCATTTCACGATACAATGCTTAACAATGTCTCCGATTCACCATGAATCAAAGGGAATACCTCCGTATTCCGAGCACTTAAAACTCTTTAAAGATAGCGAGAAAGTATTATCTGCAAAACGGATGTTACCATTTCACAGGAAATAAATAGCAAAAGATTCGTGGGTTTTTCAATACTTATTGCAGATGATCGGCTCTTTGCGAGTAACTAGTGATGTTAAAGTAATAAAATGTGGATATTTTACACTTGCTCTTATAAACTGAATACGATTAGATTTCTAAAAAATTTAAAAGCAAGACTGTCATCCAAACAAAAGCTGGAGTAGAGGCTTGATTCTACGGTACCTGTTCGAGTAGACAGATATTTTTTTACTACAACTGCTGATTGGTTGGTGGTTTTTGTGACGACCAATTAAACGTTAACTCTTTTACGTAAACTAATTTATTTTTTGTTTGAAATTTTAAAATTTATAACTACAGAAATTGTCTTTATTTATACAATAACTCAATGAATCGATCGATAATCTTAAATTATTCCACGTATTTATATTTTTGTTACTTATTCACTGCAGCTGCATTTTGGACTTATTCCGTCTAAAAAATGCCACTTTAGCAGTTATTTTGCATTGACAGCATTTATTTTAATTGATAAATATAATTATCTTATGTTTAAATATGTGCTTAAGATTTTAAAAGTTAAAGATAATTCCTTCTTATTACAAAATATTTTGTTATGAGACATTTAACTTTTGGAACGGAAGAAATTAATTTTTCTGTGTGGAGTTACATCATGATATTTCCTAATGGTCATGTTTCAGGTCTTAAGTGGGAACTGAAATGTTTTAATGAAAATAAATTATTTCTCGAGTTCTGATTATTGTATCCATGTCAATTGGGAATAAAGAATCAATCAGATCTCGATCGATAGAAGAAATTTCGTCACCTGAAACAACCCTAATAACATTTCGTTTTTTTTAGTTTGAATTATCGTCGCACTAGAGCTACACTAGGGCTATTGGCGACGGGCGTCGTATTTTAGAACCGCAGTCAGGTGACGAGCCGACACCTGAGTAGGCACCCAACGCAACCGTTAAGGGCGACATTGTACGCAGCGCTGGGACTTTGGAGCATATTTAACGTGCACTCCCTCTATACGGGGAGACGGACATTTTTCGGCTGCACGGGCCGTTTATAGGTCGGCAGTAATTGTGGCGATGCCCGGACCCGAACCTGGGACATTCCGCATGCAACACGAGCGCCTAACCGACTGGGCTCCCCAGCCCAAATAACATTTCGTATTTGTAAATTAAAAGAACATTGTTCATAAAAATTTTCATTGAAATCTGAAACAACTCTATTATGATCTATAACAACTATCAAATTTTTAGTTATTTTTCACAAATTGAACAACAGAAAATAGTAAAACTGCTACGAAACTATTTTAATTAATGTTAAACCAGTAGTTTTTATAGCAATAACCCTTAAATTTAAACAACTGCATTTCTAGAACTGTTACAAGAGAATAACACCAAAGCTACATCCCTTTCAAGTACTGCTGACAGGTAACTCGGATTTGTGTAGAGAACGTTGCGTTGGCCAGGCAAATGGGCTCATAACTTTGGATTTCCTATTCGGTTCCCGATTTTTACAGGAAAAAAAAAGGGGTCCACGGTGAAATATCCGGAGCTATAGATCTTAAATTTATTTCGGTGGTGGCTTATATCGGCGGAATCAATACGAATTTAAGGATCTCTGTGGATTTTATTTATTTGCACACGTATCTTTATGTTATTCTCTGTGACTTTGATTTGAATTTTGGGCTTCCACTCGAAATGCTTATGCAGAACACTACTGTATTTTTACATGGCAAAGTAGTGTTTTTGTTGTTCGGGAATATGAATTTTTGTTTTCTTATGTGAACGGAAGAGTTTTTAAAAAATCTGACTTTGTGAAGGATTTGAAATTTTTTGGTAACAAAAATACTAGAAATATGTAGATCACTGATTAAAATGCGCCGAAATCTAGTTTAATTTTTTCATTAAAATATAACTTAGCATATGAATAAACTATTGAAACTAAATAAATAAATACTACATAAAACATTTTTAGGTACTTCTATTTTTGATCTCAGAAATTTTGGGGGTGCAATTATCAAAAAAAAAAAAAGTCGTAATTTTGGTGGTTCATTTAACACTTGGTAAAGTTAAATTAAGGTATATGAAATTCAATTTCGAGTTTAACACTATAAATGATTTAGAGTACACATGACTTTTTTTACATTTCAAGGTTTTTTTAGGATATTTAAAACCATTAGGCAAAAATAAAAGGTACGTTCACGCACATATTCGATAACTAAACCAATTTTTATATACAAGTACGAATAATTTAAATTCTTTACCAGATATTCTTTTTTAACGTTTAAGCTGCCTTTAAAATTGATAGTTAAATCCCTCTTTTAATAGTTTTAAAAATAAAATTGCTAAGCCTATAATGTTACAATAAACATTACTTCAATATAAAACAGGACAAGTCGGTGAGAAAAAGCAGATGTTCGGACGTTATTCGAAGAAATTACACAATATTTAAAGCCCTATTCTTCAATTTAAGTTTATTTAAGGTTTTGTCTCAAGACCGTTGCCATAGTTTTACTTCAAATATCTTGCTTTTAGATTTTCTTAAGCCTTAAATTTAAGAAACAAGAGTAAATATTTATGGTATGCCTTTTTTAATGCCGATTTCTTTATTTAATTTTAATACGTTAGTGATTTTACATTTGATAGGAACATAAAACAGGCAAAATCATATTTATGATTAAAAGAGTACTTTTATTTGCATTTGGTAAACACGAATAAATTCATTATCAAAATTGATTTGTTGCTTATCTAGGTAATGAAATTAGAGAACGTTATCTAAAGAATATTTTTATATACCTCCATGCTGTGATTTCTGCTGAAATTAAAAAGAATTATTTAGATTAGAATCAAATATAAATTCCCTATTTTCGGTTAAAAGAATTAAATAATAGTTTTGGATTTGTCTTTGGAAATGTACTTCATTATTCCTAATTTACTTTGCAAAATCATTTGAAGGTTAAGAGTTCATGATTTCTATAAAAAAAAGTAATATTTTCAATTGTAATTCTTTTTTGATCTCACGATACAATATGAGATTAACATACATGGGTAAATAATAAATGTCACCCTTCGCTTAAGTTAAAAAAAACAATTGAGTTATTAAAGCTAATGCAAAAAATTATTATAATAATCGAAAAATGAATAAAAATTTATTAAACTACAAGATTAAAGTTATTATTATATATATATATATTTAAATATATTAAGTATATATATATTATATATATATATAATATTATATATATAATATATATAATATATATTATATATATATATAAAAATAAATAATATATATATATATATATATATATATATATATATAATAATATATATATAATATATATAATATATATATATATATATGATTTCATTCATAATATTATAAAATTATATATAATAAAATATTTATTTTTAAATTAACTTTCAAACCAAAATTTTATTTATTTTTATTTAAAATTATAAAAAAACGTTCGAAATTTAAATGACAAATATTCATTATTTAAAATAGCCAAATACAATTATTATTAAAATACTTTTACTCAGAAAAACTTTCGCCTTTTTTTATAACAACTTTTACTTACTCTTTAGAACTAATAGACAAATTCTAAAAGGTATTTATTATTCTACAACACAAAAAGAAAACTTTTTAGGACTACACATTCTACTACAAATTAAAAAAAAATTGTTAATAACATCAAAGACGCAGAAACCTATGTCTCTCCAAAACCATTTTTCCATCTCTACACCACCTCAATCTGAAAATCTTTTCCCATTTCCGAACAAGCTACAGCAAACGATAAAGTTCCGGCTACACCCTCTCCCCCTACCTATCCACTCTTTTCCCCACACAGAAAAAAACCTTTCATCTGAAACAGGGATGCCAAAATGAAATTATTGGCGGTCGAGGAAATAAAGGGCCGCCAAGCTTTGCTAATGAATGTCGGTAAAACGGCAAATATGTCAGGATGGGTTTTATTTGTTTAAAAACAACGGGGGAATGATTATATTTTATTTCATAACATTTTAACTTAATTTTGAAACAAATTAACTTTTAATATTTCCCAAAATTTGGTTTTAGCAATCAATTGTTAAAAAAATACTACAAAGTTATGAAATATAATAGATGTAATAATACAAATCTGAAATTATTTAAACTGTTACATAAATTACCAATATATGTGCGATATTTTTATTTTTATTTCTCAAAGGTTAAGTAATTTAAATTGAACCAATTAAATAGTACATTAAAAAAACTATTAAAACATAGCTTGCCATTTTGTAATGAAAACAATTGATTGAACTTCAAGACTATTGATAACATGTATTTGGACGTTGGACCAAAACGAAAAGACCTGCTTATGACTTTTTGTATTTGATATGCGTAATATACAAAATTATAAAAAATACAAAATAACTCGTTTATATTATTTAGAAACATTCCTAAATACTATATTCCTATTAATCTATTCATTAAAAAAATGAGCAGTACAGTTTAGTAAACTTATCGAATTATGTATAAAAAAACGACTAGTAAGAAGCAGACGACTTTAATTACCCCTCAATAAATCAATAACTTAAAAGGAAGTTGAGTACCCCATAAAATAATTTCAACACCTTTTAAACCTAAAAAGTTCTATAGCAGCAACCATTTTAGACATTCCCCAAAATCTTATTATTACGACATTCGAAGGTTAAAAGGAACTCTCCTTCCAAATTAGAAGTCTATAGCTGTTTTAGTTCCAGCTGTGGAGCCGATTTAGACTGACAGACGGAAAATGTTCAAAATTTCTTTTTTAAAATCAACTCCCTCCAAAAATTGCAGGAAATCTTCTGTAGGAAACACAAAATCTTCATATAGGAATTTCGCAATACTTTCATTACCTTGTATTTCATACTGGGTAATTGAAGGGAAAATAAATAGACTTAAATACATGATCAAACACCTGTTTATACTTTTAAAAAAAACATAAGTTCAATGTAAACAGTGCAGAAATCTACACCAAAAAATATATTTTCAACAGTTTTACACTGATATATGATGAATTTACCTAGATGAATATCTTACGTCTAAAATTTTCAATTAAAAATCGATTTGTAGGGATTTTTTATAACGGAAAATTGGATTTTTGTACCTAAAGAATGATGCAATGATTGTCAAAGTCCATTGATTGCTAAAAATTACCTGTGAATATCGACTTTCGCCGTAACAGCACCTAGTAAACATACGAATGACCTTCTAAATTTACATTTATTATTTAGGGGAGTCGGATGGTTCTATCTCGCCCATGTTAATTTTCCTAACTTTAGGAAAATTTTCCTCAGGCTATATCAGATATCATTAAGAACTTTTTTATATTTTATTCCTTATATATAGATCTTTGATTTAAACTGAGAATATTTCAAAGTATCATAAAATATTTTTACAGTGATTTTTTTTAAAAATATGTATTAAAAACAAAACAAAAATCAGATTTAAAGTTATATAATTTTTTTTGAGCAGAGATGTTATTTAAAATTCCTCAGTTTAAATCAAAAAGCTATATGTAAGAAACAAAATGTAAAAAAATATTCTTAATGATATCTCATATAGTTCATGAGAAAAATGTTCGTAAAGTTAGGAAAATTAACACGGGCGGAAAAGAACCATCCAACTCCTCTTTAAAAAAATTTGCCAATCTGGCGATTACCTTACCGATCAGGCAACCCTTACTAAATCCCGGGACATTTCCCCTAAACTCACTGCACACACAAAAAATCCCCTTTCTCGACAGGGACATCTTCTCCCCGTAGGGACTTTGCCGGACCAACACACTGTCCGGATTTTTATCCGGAAAAGGACAGGATTAGACCCCCGAGATGGGGGGAGGGGGGCTTGTATCCCGTTATGTAATAAATTTTCATTATATTGGATTTCGTTGGGGTATATCTTTTTTCATTGGGGTCGGTTCTTATCACTGTTGGTGATTATGTTTGTCGGAGATTTGAAAGGAACTCTGGGTTGTTATTACTTTGTTTTGGCGAGTTTTTCGGGGGTAGGAATTAGGTGGGATTTTATCTTTTGGTTTGGAGTGGAAATGTTTGTTTTATGGCTAATTGGAGTGTCACTGTGGATGGTTAGTTATTTTTACTCTTAATTATCTAATATGAAATTTAAGGTAATGAAAGTATTGCGATGGGAGTTTAATATTCCGAAATGGGAATTTTGTGTTTTCTACACGTTTTGGAAGAAGCTGATTGAAAATAGTTTTTGAACATTGGTAATTCTGCATTTCTAAATTACTCTACAACTCAAACTAAAAGAGCTATGGACTTTAAATTTAGTACACGATTTCCGAGCACCTGTAGGACGTCATAATTAGGTTTTCAAGAAAATCGCGAATGTGCAAAGGGTAGCTGCCGTATGTATCTTTTTCGGTTTTAAAGGTATTGCTGAAAAACGAAAAAGATACGACTCCAAATCCAATACCTTTTAGACGTCATAAGGTTTCATAGAAAATCCGCATGTATAAATGGTAGCTGCCATAGAACTGTATTTCTCGTATCTCATTTCATTACCTCATAGAGTGTATATTTAAATGTACAGATTTATTTGAGTGGTAATTGAAAGTCGTGTAGTGTTTCACACCCGTAGTTTTTGTTTAATATTAGTTTATAAGGGCTATTGTTGTATTTGAAACCTGCAAAGTATGGCGAGATCATGCTAGCACAAATAATGTTAATATTGTTTTGTCCGAACTACGGTTCTCTTGTTATTTATTCAATAAATAACGGTCCTGTTTCGTTAGAGTTTCAGTAATATCTTAGTGATTTTCAACTAATATTAAAGAAGAAAGGGTAGATATCATAATGACACAACTTTGTATGATCACTATACGGTTTGGATTAACAAGTATAGCACGCCAAAGCTTTCCAAATACGTTGCAATATTTTTTAAACAAGAACACAAAAACTTTTTAAAAGTTAATTATAAAAAAGTAAACAGTTAATGCTTTAAATAAGTAATGTTTAATCATGAATTTATATTCGAATACTTAAACTTTTCAAATAAATAGCATCTAATAATTTATATTTTTTAGTTAAAATATTCAGAAGTAAATTCAACTGACTTTGCATGTAATATATCCGAAAATCCTTTTGTAATTCAATCATTGCTCTATTTCCTACAAAAGAAATCCACGTATTTTCTTTATCAAAACTTTATCATAAATCACAAAAAAATAATTTCCTTCCAAAAAAAAAATACTCAAAAACCCAACAAATACCGAATAAAAATATTCCTTCGAGTCATAAGAATAAACAAATTTCTCCGCTCAAATCATATTTACCAACAACCCCTTTCAGCCCCACTGCTGCAAAAAAAAAAAAAAAAAAGACTTCCCCAATCCCCAAACTTTATCCCGAAACCCAGGTGGGAAAAAAACCAAATCAAAAACCTCTGGCATAATAGAAAAGAGCGAGTCCGGGGGCAATTCATCATGGGCGACAGCTTCATTCTGACAAACCTCTCTTTTAACACACTTTGGATGGAGTCGCCTTGAATGTCATGGGGAAGTGAAAAGATTTATTGTGTAAAAAGAGACTGCGAAATTTTCGTGCCTTGTTGGAATTGGTCCCTGTAGGATGACCTATTTGTAGAAAGGGCCTGAATTGAATTTGTTTGAGAATTTTCTGTTTTAATACTTTTTTTAGGGGGAAAATGTAACTTTTCGGATGTTTCGTCGTTGTCTTTTCTAGGATTTTATTGTTGGTTCAACGAGAGACTGTAATGGGATTTGACCGAGTATCAGAGACAATTTATGTCAGCAAGCAACAAGATATGTATTTTAAATTCTAAAATAAAAAAAAACCCTAATTTTACGAAATACATCTCTGATTCAGGGTCCAAGTTATTTTAAGTATTTACAAAGAAGCTATGAATATAATAAATACTGAAAAATTCAGCGTTTATGTATAACAAATGACCTTTGCTATGCTAAACACGAAACTAATCACATAAAAAGGTTCGACGGAAAACTTTAAACATGCTTAAGACGTATTATTTTACATAAGTCCTTTAAATAGTATTAAATATTACTATTAGGGTTACTATTCATATGTAAAGAGAAACATTTTTAAATTTAATATCGCTAACAAAGAGGTAACTCTTTATTTCAGCACTCTTTAAATGAACTGTATTTTAAAATTGGTGACAATTCAAAAGGGTTTTTTGGTGAACAAAGACTGGCAGAATACGGTTTTTAACTTTCAATTACCTAACATGAAATGAAAGGTAATGAAAACTTTACGATATTGTCGACTGTCCAAAATGGAGATTGTGTTTCCTACATGATTTGGGGTGTTCTTGTTCTAAAAAACGTCTGTCAGTCTGAAACCACTGTACAGATCGAACTAAAAGAGCTACGGGCTTAGAATTTAGAACACGAGTTTCTAGTACCGGGTTGGACGTCATAATAAGGTTTATGAGAAAATCTCAAATGGTAGCTGCCATATATAAAACTTTTTTGGTTTTAAAATTATTATTGAAATTACCTTATAAGGTACAAAATTACCTTTAAATGTATTTATTAAGTGATAATTGAAAATCATATAATTTTACTCACCTCTAGTTTTTTTATCAAGTTATTTTTACTAATTCAATTATTGCAAATGACAATCAAATGAATCAGTAAAATTCAAGTCCTGCACACGTCGACATAGAAGATAATGAAACTGCGGATAGATTGGCCAAGGAGGGCAGAGACCTCAACACTAGCTGCAGTGATGTTTCTCTTCAGGATGCGAATGCAGTGGCCAGATATAAGCTTAGAGAAAAATCCATTCAGACCAAACATCTTCTCTCTGAAATAACTGCGAACAGATCTACTCTTAAAACCATAACTAGGCTGAGAACCGGACACCACAGGGGTATGAAGATAGATGGAGATGGCAAGAAGATCTATAGAAGCTGTGAACATTGTCCTGATACACAGCTTACGCCTACTCACATCTATGAGTGTCCGGCTATGAGCGCCAGCCTGAGAAAGATTGGAGTACTGCCGACTATGCTAGATCCGTATGGAGACAACATCAAGCAAGTCGTAGAAGAAATTATCAAAATTCACGGACACATATAGAGTTCGATTCTCATGGACACGACAAAAAAAAAGTTATTTCTAAGAGATATAAATAATATAACTGTAGCATTTAGAAAACAAAAAATAATTTTTTTTGTAAGAGTTCTTTTTGAGCTTTTAAATCTTGAAGTGTTTTTTTTTACATCAGAATTTATGTATTAAATCAATTGTGTTTGTCTTTTCAATTACCTTTTTCAATTATTCTATGTAGCAATTACTTAATTAATATGTCATTTTAATGTAAAACATTCATAACAAAAATTCTTAACAATGTACTAAGCTTTTTGTACAATCTCAGAAGAATTTTTAACTCAAAAACTTGCAATAAAATGGTTTCATATTTATCTTTAAAATCATATAAAGCATTGTTAATTAGAACTTAAATTTTTCTGTTAAGTAGTAAAATTAAAAAAAAAAATTATTTCATTAATTAATTAAAGATATGTAAACTTAAAATAAAAGTCTTTAGTTTATATAATGGAAAATAGCTAATTTTATTTTGTTTTTTTTTGTCACGTGAAAAGAGTCTCAAGTTTATCTGAATAAAAAACATGAAAAATGAAGAACATAATCCTTAACAAATTATGTTAGAAAAATTAAGTTATACAAAAAATAATTTTTAAAACTTATTTTTAAAAAAAAAAAAACCTAATTTTTTACTTTGTTAATGGACACAATAATCACAAATTCATCGTTAACTGGTTAAATAATACTGTAAAATGATTTACAACAGAAATTTTTTTCAAGTATTTTAACATATAATTTGTTAGGGGCTAGGACTAAAAGAAATTAAGTTTCCATGAATTCAGGTTTGTTTAAACTGTCTATGTTTTTTAAGGAAAACTTCAGAAGAACTTCAGAAATTTAGGAAAATAACTAAATCTTCCAAATTACATTTTCCAAATAAAAACCAATTAAAATTCTTCAAATTACTATCTTGAATCAAATTCAAAATGACTCGGTTGAATTCCACGAAGTTAAGAACTTCATTAAAAATATTCACTACTAAACCTTAAAAATACATTCTAAACCGTTTTTTTTAATATTTAGGTTTTTTGAACACAAATAAAGTATAACAACTTTCCTAAATACTTTTAATATTAAAATTTTAACTTTTTACACACACCAGCATTGCTAATATTTGAAAGAAGATACGAGTTTAATTATTTTGAAAGAGATAAGCTCTAAAATCCATGGTTAAAATTTAAATACTATAACATATGAGGCAAATGAAAAAGAAGAAATGTAGAAATGTCTTCGTACGCTTTATAAATACCAAAACTACTTTTTTAAACATGAATATTTACAACTCTTTTCTTTCCGCAATATGACACCTCAGTAAAAAGTTATGTATGGCGCATTCATGTTTTAATGGAATGTTGAAGTTTTGCAAATTGCATGCGTTTAAATCCCTAAGAAAAAGTCTACTTAAACATTTTCTCTTGAAAGTATCAGAAATTAACTAAAAGGTTTCCTATTACCAAGGAAGAAAGATGGAACGTTTTTGTGAAGAGTAATTCGGTTCACTTTTTTCAAAAGATTAAAGATGCTCTTTTTCAAAGTTAGAATCGGCAAGTCACAAAAAAATTCAAACTGAAAAAATTACACCCATTGAATTACTAACATTATCGACTTCCATGGTTGTGACAAAAAAATCAAAAAGACTTTCACATTTCGAATAACACTTCGTTAAATATTTACCGTGCTATTCGAATTGGAAAGTTTATCGTAGATTGGGATTTTTCAGAATTTTTTTGTAACGTTTTTTATAAACTATTTTACAAAGGTTTTTTCTTTCAGATTTTTTTTATTGGTAAAGTGTGACGTTCACATTCCACCTAAGACAGTCACTTTGATTTTTTTAAAAGGACAAAAATCAGGATATTCTAATTACAAACTGAAAATGATCGGTGAAAGTGAAATGAATGTTTAATGATTTCGTATGACACGAAACTATGTCTTTAAAAGATACTGGAAGACATTTTATAAAGGTTATTTTTTTTAAGCGTGGAAAGTTTTTTTAAGTACTCTTTTCTTTGAAAAATTATTTTTAGTTAATATAAATATTAGAAAAAACTTGTTTTTAATTATTAAGTGATAATACAAAAACAAAAAGTTGTTATCATTCTATCAGCTTTCTAAATATCAAAATAGTTTAAACAAGTATGATTAGAAGACAACAGGAAAAGACAAGTTGACATATTTAGGTGACAGATTTTAATTTAATCTATTCCAAAAGAATTTTTTTTTTTAATAATTTAAGAAAGCATTTATAAAATTCATTACAAAAGAATTTTATTGTAGTTTTTGACTTTGTAGAGTTCTAAGGAGTAGCATAAAAGATCATTTTAAGTGAATCTATACTACTAATGTGGTACAGCTGGGGGGGGGGGGACGCTCCACCCCTCCTTACTCGGCTGATATTGATCAAGGGATTTTGTGAAAGATGTATTTTGTGTAAGGGGTCGTCTACATATTAAAATGGGTACCAACTTTGAAAATTCCAATGGCAACACACATTTTTTTTACAGAAAAATGTTCAGCACCTTCAAAATACCCCAGGTATAAAAAAGAATTATTTGTTTTGCATTATTTGCTGAGATATTAAATCATTAACTTTGAACGCGCTTAGGGGGAAATCTCTAAATTGAAACAAGTAGGTTTGTAATAGAATCTGTCACTTAACCCGCTTCCACACAACAGTTGTGTTTACCAGGTAAAAAGACGCCAAACACAGCATTATTTCTATATTAAACATTTACGTGCTAAATTTCCATTCTACTGATTCCATTAGAATGCAGGAGAAAATGCCTTATGAACAATTACTTAAACAGGCTTCGCAGTTACGATTGTAATAATAGAACTGCAAATTACATTAAAAGTTGGAAAAACAGTCAAAGGTTAAAGAAAGAATCTCCACTCAGTAGGGCGCTTAGATGTGACATGTTTCAATTTGATGTTGAGCCTACATCCCCTTTCTTTGCCATTAACCCCCTTATTGATCTATCAAATATGCATTTTAATGAAGACCTTGCCTATAAGATCAGCAAAAGTAATGACAACCCAATTCTTATGAGGATGCTAGGGCTCGAGATGCTGTGTAGTATTACCCCTGAAGCCACACGTATTTTTACAGATGGAAGCAAACTGGAAAACGGTTGCTGCGGTAGCGGATCCGTGATTTTCCGACCAAACAAGGAACCCATTAATATCAGCAGAAGGACACCGAACCACAGTTCAAGCTATAGAGCTGAACTATTCGCTATTCTTGATTCCCTCAGAGGAATAGGAAACGATGAAAGGGAGGTGTGGTTAATGACCGATAGCCTTAGTGCCTTACAGTATTTGAAGAATTTCTATAAGGTCAGAGGTACCACAGCTGTTGCGATCATCGAGGAGCTCGATAGACTTTCGCGTTTTTTCCCAGTGCATTTAGTTTGGATACCATCTCATGTCGGTTTAGCTTGGAATTAACTGGCTGACGGACTTGCAAGGGCAGGCTGTGACCAGATCTTAGAGGGGGACAACCTGTTGACTTATTCAGAAATTGGCTCCATTTACAAAAAGACAGCAATAGACTGGTGTCCACCTCAGCACTCTTGGTATGGCGCTAAGCAACCAGGCGAGATTTCTAAATTGCAACTATGCAGGCAAGACCAAACTGCTCTCTCCAGATTCAGGACGGGACACACGAAGAGTTTGAAGTTTGAGGCCGGAACCAAGCTGTTCCCAGACTGCCCCAACTGTCGTGGAAGTGCTCAAGCCAGTCCCGAACACATACTCCCATTGCCTCGGTTTGACGTGGAAGGACATCAACGACGACCCACTTTTATTTTTGGACTTTCTCAGGGTCACAAACATTATGGAACTAGTCTAATTTTGACCCAGGGATATGTAAAAAAAACATGCTAAATTTGGCTAGTTTCATTTAAATTTTATTTGGAAAATTCAATAATTATTACTTATCGTTTGCAAAAATTAATCTATATTTTAAAGAATAAATATGTAACATTCCTCGCTTTTAAATAAAATGAAAATATTTCATATCAAGATCAACATACGAAGAATCTCGTAGTGAAGTTAATTTGACGTCATTTCAAACTGATCGATGTCGCAAACATACATTTATTTGAATTTATTGTCTGAAAGAATTAAAGTTTCTCGAGCTATAGTTGCGAATGGCAATGGTGATTTAATTCTAATCAAAATTGCTTCCTATGCTTTTTAAATGAGCATTAAATTTTGCAGTTTTTTTAAAAGTTTTTTTTCGATGCGCCGATTTTTTTTTTGACGTATCACACTTGTCCGTAGCATTTGTAGTTTGGGATATGAAAGTGGGTGACGGACAGACAGACGGACTGAACGATTATAATACCTTCCACATTTTACGTTATAAACGTAGTGCGGAAGCTAAAACTTGACATTTAGAACACGGTTTATCTCTAAAGCTGCATATAGTAAGCAAAACTTTTGTACTTTTTTTTATGTTCTATGTTCGATTAATATGTTTTTGATATATTATTGAAACTAATAAACTAAAAAATATGAATTAAATACTATTAGGTAATAATTTTCCAAATTTGCAGTATTTTGTTTGCAAATTCATATGTTGCTATTTGGTGCATCAGATTAATATTTTTTTCTACTGGTTGAGGTAAAAATTAAAATGGATACTTATTTATACGACATTTCATAAAACAATGTTTATTATTATTTTTTAATTTTCACATAAATTTGTATTAAGCTTACCTTTAACTTTAAATATTATAAAAGGAATGTTATTTCATCTAATAAAAAATTTCGGAGTTAGCTAAACAAAATTATAATTTTCTGTGTAATTTCCATTGTTTATTCCTTAATCATAACTAACAAAATAACTTAATGGATACAAACATTTCTAATAAGCATCACAATTAGCATTATCAAGTTGAATAATTTCTAAGTCATAATCGCAACTTTCATGTTTAAAAAATCCATAATTACTTACTCGCAGCAATAAAAGATCAATTCAAAACCTAATTTTCTTCTTCGGGTCCACTTGCGCTGCCACTTTTACATAAAGAATATGAGACCTCAAAGTGGATGCGAGGAATACAATAATTGTTTCAAAGGAAATTCTAAAAGTAAAGAGAAAAAAATTGTTTCCTGTAATCCCTTTTCAGAGAAATAATTAAAAATTCATTTTAATTATTCTTCAGGTACAAAATTGGGCACTAATTGGTGCTTCTTCAACAATAATCTGCGCCATCTTACATTCAGCCATAATGTGGGAGATATCTTTTTTTTAAAGTCCCGATTAAAAATTCAAAACTAATTAGAACATCAACTTTCGGCTTTAGCATAGGCTTTCATAGAAATAACGAAACGGTATTTTCCCCAAGTTGTTTTTAAGCTTCTGACTTTTAACAATTTTGGGACTATCACACGAAATAAAAAAAAAATAGTGTTTTCCTTGTATTGAAATAATATAATAGCCAAAAAAATATTTTATGGACTAAAACACTAACAATAAACTATTGTAAATTTTATCGTGAAAAGTACTTCTGTCTGATTACGTTTTTTGAACACGGACAATGTAGAGCAAACAAACTTTCAACGGTTGTTTGTAAAGTGTATGGTAAAGTCGGAAAATAAAGTTTTTTTGTACTGAAATTTTTACGGCATTTTTGTCATTTCACATCTGTTTTTCATAACATTGTTCTTAACGAATTATTTGAATGATAATTTTATAACTCTAAATTTTTAATAAATATGTTAAACACTTGTACCTTCTAAACAAATTTTACGCACTTTACACTCTTTGTCACAAAAGGTAATACATTATTTAAATGGCGTAATTTGGTTAAATTTTTAGAAACATAACTCATTTTATACGTACAAAAATTCTTACTAGCCTATTTTTTGACGAAACATAACACTCTAAATTGCAGTGTCCAAGGAGAAAAATCAGAAACCAAACAAAGTATGTTCTCTAAAATCAACAAAAACTATTACATCCCTCAATTTGTACGACATTTTTTTTCCTTTCTCCCAAAACCCAAACCGTTGATTATTAATTGATAATAATTAATTATGAAGTTGAGGAAGAAGATTTATTTTGCTCTTTGAATTGGAGTGGGTAGCGCCACATAATGATTGCTTTCAAAAAGTCGGTTAGCTACCCTAATTAGAAATCGACCGCTAGTTTTTTTCTTGTACTTTTTGGTTTGTTACATGGTATTAGAGGTTTGGTATAGCCTTTAACGTCTTAATTTGTTGGTATAGATCAAAAGTATTTGGGAAGAAGTATTTTTTGTTGTGGGTTTGCAGAAGAAATATTTGATGTAACTTTTTTTATTTAGTAGAAAACCTTTTTAGTTATTGATAGTATTAATTGTAGAATAAATAATTACTTTGTTGCTTTATGATTGTATTGTGATGAAGTAAAAACAGTGAATAATATATATTGATATTCAACTTGGTCAATACTTATTGTTTATATTTATTTCAGGCAAACGTAATTATGTTAACAACTTAAGGGGGAATGGGCGCGCTGGACCGCGGGTCTCCAAACTCAAGTACCTCAGTGTTAATCCAATGGCGAAAAAACTATTTTCTCTGCCACATTTCTCCGGCTGTATTGAATATTTTTACAAACGGTTTTTTTAATAATAAATGTAGATAACTTACAGGTTTCTATCTTCCCACTTTTTGAAATTGCTTCGAATATTTTGTGTAAATAAAAATATTGGTTGAATACCACGTATTATTAGTTGAATTTCGCTACGTCGACACCGGTTTTTTCTAAAAAGAAAAGCTCGAGAACAATGCTCATATCTCTGAATAGCAGTTAGAATATCAACCATTTTGATCGCAAAAGAAAGTTTGGAAATTCGGATTTTAGCGAAATATATTGGCAAAAAAACTAAACAGAGATATATATTTTGTTCTTCTAAAGTTTAGTTAAATGAGTTAAAAAAAGTTCAAAATATAAAGTTTTGACTATTTTTAATTGGTTAAAAGACAAGAATAACCAATTAATAAAATGCAAATAAAATTATTTATTGAAAATTAAAAAAATGTTCGAACCAATTTTAAAAAGTGGGAAGGTCGGGACCTGTAAGTCAGCTACATTTATCATATAAAAAAACCGCTTGTAAAAATATTCAATACAGCCGGAGAAATGTGGCAGGGAAAATATCTTTTTCTGCATAGGATTAACACTGATGCACTTTGCTTTGGAGACCCCCGGTCCAGCGCGCCCATTCCCCCTTAAGTGACCACTTAAGGTTACGTCTTGCTTTTAAACGGAGCAATTGGCTTATTTTATATTAAGACATAACTTTTGAAAGTTCAATAAATTTTTTTAATTTGATTTCATTGGTTGTTTCGGTTTCACTCTCAATGCGAGGTCTTTTCTTCTGCTGTGATCTGTTTTCGTTACATGCAACTTTATTTTTGTTATTTATTAAATTTTAACAATGTTAAAATTATAATTAGCAAGTAGTGTTTATCATATTCAAAAATCTAATAAATGTTAACGTAACTAGTAATTACTTTCGTTCATTCTGTATACATACGTTCATAGCTAGTAAATATAGTTCATTTATGACGAAAAAGGGAGATATATTATTGCAAAATTTTGTTTAGTTGCATTTATCGTGACGAACGTTTAAAATGTATGCCAATGCATCAAACATTCAGAGGACAAAGTTGAAATAATCCTTAATTTTATTATATGATATTAACGGCAATTTATTTATTAACCGAAACAAATGTAATCCCAGAAGGTTCAAAAATGAAAACGATACCGCTGGAACCGTTGCCACTCAAAACATAAAACATACCCATTGAAAATCTTTCAAAATAAGCCCAAAAAATGCATTGACTTTTTAAACCCCAAGTAAACAAAATCATTCTTATCTTAAACTCTAATACAACCAGAAGAACGTGTTCGGACCTCCGCCGTCTCAAAAGCCATAGTTTAAAAGTAGACTTCAAATTACCTTCGAAAGCACTCCATCTTTAAAATGGCAAATAAAACATCTCACGTTTTAGCACAGACATTTCCACAAAACCCCTACACGTATCTATTTTACCGTTTCTACGTGTGTAAATGACGTACACACGGAAATCTTTCCCACTTGTTTTGAAACGAAGACAACAACAGCGAAATTTTCACACAATGGCGGAAGAATTCGATCTTTTTTCGGGCGCCATTTTATTTGCCAAACGATATAAAACTTCCAATGTTTTCTTCTTCTTTCAAATAAAAAAATGTGATGGCATGGAAGAAGACATTCGTGGTACAATTTAACGACCTTTTACCGTTTTCGGAAAGGAAAGGTGTTTAGGGTGTAAATGGGCGATCAATGGCAAATGTTGTTACTCTCTGATATTGATTCTAAAGGAAGAAAAGTTTTGAGATTAAAAATTAATTGCTTGAGAATATTTTTATCTTACTTTTCAAGAAAATAAGATTCAAGATTCTGAAAAAAAATAGTTTGGAATCAAACGTCTCTCACTCAGTTACAAAAAAAAGTTTAGTAAACATGTTGCGTTTTATGATAAAAGATATATGGTTGTTCTAGAGATTTTTTCGAAAACGATAGGAGAGAATATCGAATCTTTTTTATATTTTAAACTTAAGTTAGTCATACACGGAGGGACATGACCGCCTTCGCCTCTCTTCCTTCAAGACGTTACCGAAAGCAATTTCACTCTTCAGTGGTTGGTTTAGTGCGACCACTGGATATACCAAGCCAATCACCGACCATTGAAAATGCTTTCGGAAACGTCTGTAGGAGAAAGAGTAGCGATATTTTGCGAAGGTTCACACTGTCCCCCCGTGTATGCTAAGCTTTAGAGTTTCACATTCCTGTAAATGGTTGACTAGTATTGGATAACTACTGATCTCTAACTTACTAACATAAATATTTGATTCCAACATGTTCTGAAAATGTCTATTTAATTTACAGTTAGCTTTTTACAAAGCATTATTTCAATTTTCAAATTCCTTATTTTGCGAAAAATCTACATATCTGAAACTAAATTCGACACTCGTACACATGAATATTTGTCTTTAAATTGAGATTTCATACTTTTTTTTATAAAGACGCAAATGTATAAAACAAATAGTTTAAATAAATAATTTTGACCTACATTTAGACCATAGATTTTTTTTTAAAAAATTAGTCGGCTTCTTAAAAACCTTGTTTCAGATTCATTAATTGAGGGAAATTTTTTAAGCTTGTACTTTCCGAGTTAGTTGATACGATTAATACAGAAACTACAAAGAGGTAATATAAATTTCATAAATTGTGTTGATTTGTATATTTAACATTTACCTAAAATTTGTTCAACAGTCAGTACGTTAGGTAAAATGTTAGTCTATATCTAGCATGAGCAAGTTTCGCTCATCAAGTGGCAACAGTTCCACAGGAATGATTAACAAATCGAGAACTTATTTTCAATGTAGTGGCGGAGCTTATGTCATACCACCAATCACCGAAACCACCAATGAAAGCAGTAATGGAACAACGTCACTCGAAACAATGCTATTGTTAACTGATGTGACACGCCTTATGAATGACTAAAGATTTTAAAGCAAGACCAGGTAACTAGTTCAATATCAAGACAACATTCTTTCATCGCCTAATCTATTGGTTATACTAAAACTAGAAATTAATTTTTCTCATTAGTTTGCTCTTCCTGATAAGTGATCACTACAACTCAAAAACTTCAATCATTTTCAAATTAATCTTCATCTGTAAAATAACGCATTGCATTTAAATTTAAAATAACACAATTACATCATATAACTATTAACGTGTTTTTAATAGAAATATTAATTAGAAATGGGTTTTAAGGGCAACAATAACAAAATTACATGCACATTCTTCATTTCTTTAAATACAAGCATTTTTTAACAAAACTAAGTTATTTACACTGCTAACGCATTCCGATCACGGAGAGAAATAAATACTAAAAAATCTTTATTCTACCCCGCTTCGAACTTTTTTTCACAATATCTGTGCGACACGCAATTTAAAGTCTACCAAAAACCTAATAAATAAGCAAATAAAGAAGATAAGTGGGTACTGTCTACATTAAAAACGTGTTTTGAAGCCTTAAACTTCAAATAAGTTACAGACGAACATAAAACACAAACAGTATTTTATACGTGGGAACGTAACTTTTGCTTTAATGTTCCAGTACTTTATACTTTTTGATACAGCATTAAGTAAAATATTTTTCATTTTTTAGGTGAATTATTCTTCTAATAGAAAAATATTGTATATGACCAATTCCCTGTTAGTTCTATTTGAGTTATCTTTACTTTAAATTGGATTAAATATTGGAAAATTAATGAAATTTCGAAAAATATCAAAATTTATGAGACTATGATACAAGTATAAATAACTATAGTATTATCAAAATTGTAACATTAATAGTATTATTAGATTAACTAATTTAATATACGTACAATATTAGTGAGTAGATTACAAGGGTTCATACCCTTCGAGCAATGCCAATAGATGTATTTCATAACAATATCTCAAATCTTAACATGCTAGTATTGCGCAGATTTAATGCAAGCTAGTTTAGCGTAGTTAAATTTTAGGTTAAAAAGTTTTGCAAAAATGTAATTACTTTTTGAAATAATAAACTTGAAATAAAAGTATTAGAATAAGTTTGAATGAAAATTATATTTTACATATTTTTAATACGTATATGTAAAATATGTAAAAATATATTTTACATATTTTTCACTTTTCATAAAAGTGTTATAATTAGTTTTAAAACTATTTAAATATAACGTTGATAAAGGATAATTTATGTCACTAAATTCCATGATGAATACGACTCATTTTCATATTCATGTAACTAACCTTTTTCGTAAAAAAATATATAGAATATAATGTATCCCTACTATTTCACTAAAGTCTTGTACGTACAGTTCAATCAATTGAATTTGCATTCTCCATAAATTAAATAACTTTTCTTCATTTTCAATGTTAAAAGCCAGAGAAATCTAAATTGGCAATTTAACAGTTATATTGGACTTGGCAATGAGTGAAGCAATAAAATTTAAATTGAAGACACCATTTTAAAAGTTAAAGTAAAGGCTGAAAAGCTATTGTGTTCAATTTATATGAGTTACATAAAAAATGCGCACATTTCTTCACTGTAACAAAATTATTCTTCTTTCTTATATTTCCTTCTTAAATAAATTTCAAGGTAAAAATACAGAAGATTTAAAGAATGTCTTAATACTTTAATAAAATTATTAAAGCATCTGTAAACAATAAATACTGACAAATTAAAAAGAACCATTGAAAATTAAAATGTCATGCATGTTTTTAGAGGTTGTAAATAAGGAATAAATCAAAAAACTAAAAGTTGGTTTTCGATTTAAAACTAATGAGCCAAATTGATTACTGAACCAAAACTTATTTCTTAAGTACATTCAAAAGATTGGAAAAAACTGAAAAAAGAAATAATTTTATGGATAAAATGCATTGTATTATTTATTGCCACGAAGGATTATCGTTGTAATATTTATTTTTCGGTTACGAGAGAAATTTTATGTTTTGGTTTTAACGGATTATATTCTTAGTGACATTTATAAATAGGCTTATATAATTTTAAACATTAAATTATTAAAAAAATTATTACAAAATTTCATGCTAGTTAAGTCCATAGATTTTATTAAAAAACTTTAATAACAAAATTGATCTTCTGTTTAAAACCACCTATAACTCCTTTACTTGTTACACATTTTTACATGTATCTCTCTGATACGCAATAATTGTCAAATGACAAAAGATGTGGCTAAATTTATCACATAAGCACATAGTTTTTAAAATACGTAATTTATTTCGAGTATCTTTGAAACGCGCTTAATTAATCTATTTTGGTCGAAATATTTTTTAGGTATTAAAATTTGCGGATAAGTTAAACTGTAGGAAACTTTTTCTCTTATGAAAAAAAAATATTCAAAACCTTAAGAGTTTTGATTAATATAAGTATGAAAGTTCCTTCACTAAAAATGAAGAGATGATATGTATCTGCTATGATAAAAAAAAATTCATCTATAGTTGAATGGATATTTCACTACTGAGAAAAAGTTTCCTCTGTGATAAAAAAAATCCGCAATATGAACTTTACTCGCTTAATAATAAAATCAAAAACTAATATTATGCCTATATAGTTGGTGATAAGAGACGAGTTGAGATAGATTTAATTATCGTCGCACTGGAGCTACACGAGGGCTATTAGCGACGGGTGTTATAATTCAGAGCCATAGTCACGTGACGACCGACCCCTGAATGAGAACGGAACGCAACTTTAAGGAGTGACATCATACGCGGCGTTGGGATTTTGAAGCATACTTAACGTGCACTCCCTACACACGGGATATTATTCGATAAACGTTTTGACTGCACAGACTGTCTAAAGGTCAGCAGTAATTTTGACAATACCTGGACTAAATACTGGGACTTTTCGCAGACAAAGAAAGTGCCTTAACGACTGGGCTTCCAGCCCTTTTGATAAATTTTTTTCCTTAAAATCGAATATATTTTTAGCACAATGCAATTTTATCTAGTTTTATAAAATAGTTTCTTCATATTCACGCTTGCAAATAGCTTTTAAAAATAATTAATAACAGTAGAATTTAAATTCCTTTATAATAAATCTTTTAAAAACTTCGAATGATCCATCATCAATTTTAAGATTTTTTTACGTATACAAATACTCTTTTCGTTAAAGTTTAAAATATAGGAAAATATACATAAATTCTTAACAAGAGATATTTCATTCATTTAGCAAAAATTTACTAAGACACACTTCTTATTGCTAAGGAAACCCCATTTTTATTTGGTTGGTTAAAGATGATTTGGTTAAAACTACACTGTTACAAATTAGGCACTTTGTTTCAACAAAAATATGGTTCCTAGTAGCTGCAACGGCTGTGTGGTGAAACGTTAAACCATATTTTTGGTATTCGGTTGAATCATTTATCATGTTTTCGTTTCCAAATCCAGAAAAATGGTTCAACCAAACACCGAAATAAAGGTGAAACATTTCACCACACAGCCGTTGCAGCTACTAGTAACCAATATCATGGTGAAACCAAGCACAAAATTTTTAACAGTGTACCCTACACAAATTACAATTAGTTATTGCATCTGCTAACTAAATGAAGTTCCATATTAAGGTACTTAAATAAGAATAAAGAATTATTCATAATTTTATAGATTCCAATTAAAATCTATAACTTCGATGATTTCTTATCTGTCAGTATACTCGAAAGAATCTAAAATAATGCATTGTTTAAATCGAAAGAAGTAAACTCAATCGCAGTTATCAGAGACCCATCTCTAAATTGCCCATTAAAGTTTCACCGAAGAAACGTAATAATGTGTCATAAAAACACCAATAAGCTCAAACCTTCTTTACAGAAAAAAAAACTTTCCGAAAGAATGCATTTTACAATGAAGAGTTTTTAATAATCTCCACGAGACTGTTTCGACAAAAGACGCGTAACAAAAGGTAAAAGAAGACAAATCAAGAGAAGAACTCAATATACCTACCTTATTAACCCAAAAAAGAACAAACATTTATTCACCACTTGAGAGAATGGTAAAAAAAATAAGTAGACGACCCTTAAGTTTAACAAAAAGTTCTTAAAAGTTTTTAAAGGAAAAAAAAACATTGTTGAACGCTTGTTCGTTTCTAAAAGAAACATCGCGTTGAATTTGCTATGATAAAAGTGCAAGTAACAATTTTGTAAAAAAGTTCTATTTGAATCAACGTTAATCAACTTTTATAAATCAATTTATGTAAGTGGTAGTTGTAGAAGTCTTTCTTTTTATATATTAAACATAAATGCCCTCGTCAGAATATCTGATCCATTTTTACTGAAAATTTTATACTTAAAATATACATTTTGGTAAAATGATCACATAAGCATAATAGTTATATTGGGTGTAAAGGATTGTGCGTTGTTTACACATAATTTAAGAGGAATCTTAAGGCTATGTCCTCACTACGACAACAAATGCCACAAAGGCAACAAAAGCATCAAAATTTGGCGACCGCCAAAGGCGCCAAGCGATGCAATAGCATGGGGGCTGACTCTGCCAAGTTGCCAAATTTTGTTGCCTTTGTGGCATTTGTGGCGTAGTCAGGACATAGCCTAAGAAAAAGTAAATATCTCCGCATTAGAAGACACACCAATCTAATGTAAGCAATAAACAAGTTTACCCCCCCCCCCCAATATCGCTTGCTTAATGCTTCTTTACTACTGATTTATACACATAGACATTTTTTATTTCAGTTAAAGGTTAATAAAAGTTTTTTACATAAAGTTTTTTTTAAAAAACTTACTAAAAGTTGACAAAATATGGAAAAATACTAGTTGTCTACCTTTAAAAAAATTCCGAAGAATTGTATTGTCCTCCTTCCTATATTTTTAACGAGATTTTAGACCCAATAAACCCATTTTATGAAAAACTTATTACAAAAAAATGATTTATTTTATTTTGTACTTTTTTTCACTTAAATTATTAATTTTTATTGAAAACTTTTAAATTATGATCGAAAAATAGATAATTTCTGGAAGAATGGAATGCAAGAATCTGTACCAAAAACGAAAACTATTTTGTTGATATACGATAAATTAAACGAAATTCCAAGGGATCTCAACATAAATCTTATTTTTAACCCCATTTCACTAAAAGCCAGCTAAATGCCACTAACAATTCTATCACACCACCAATGCGATCTTTAAAAGTTTGTAGAGGAAGCGACTACAAATAAAACAAAAATCTCTCCGCGTCATTTATTTTAAAGATGTTTCATCTTTTAGAATTCGTTCCCACTGCTGCCAACATTTGGTTGTTAAAATAATGGCGTCATCAATGATAATATTAACGAAAATAAAGTGCGCACATCCGGATTTGGGCTTTTTCTGGGAGTTCGACTTTTTATAAAGTTTATACTAATAGAGTACATTAAGATTTTTTTTACGATGGAAAGATGTTCTTTTTAATGCAGTCGCCATTAACAGAGGAAAAAGGCATTCATTATGAGATTCTTAATGTGCTGTGTTTAGTTAAGAGATTTGGGGTATTAATTCAGAATAGTTAGGGTTTTTTTTATGCACACGAGTATTAATGTTTATTTTTCTGAAAAACATTTTATTTATATTAGTGAAAATAAGTATCACACTTTCTCATTTAAATACTGTATTATTGTTTAACAGTAGTTTGAATATATGGTCTGAATCAACGCACATATTTCAATAATTTACCTTGTGTGTTTTTTTCAAACCAGATTTAATTGGATAAAGTAAACTGAATAGTTTAAAACATACTTGGAAATGATTAATAAAAATAGATGAGATACAATTTAAGCATTTAAGATACATCTTTTAAAAATATTTAGAATCTAAATTTAATAAGATTAATAATTCGTAGTAATTCACAATACAATTCACTAATTTTAAACTCGCATATTTTCGTAAATTTGATAAATATTATGATTTGAAAATATAAAATATTTTTAGAAACTTATTAAATACAATTTTATAGAAGAGTGAACAAAACATAATTACTAAAATTCTATTTGCCTTTCAGCACCTTATTAGTTATTTCTTCTAAGCTAAATTTGAACTCAGAAATTCGAAACCCTGATAACTTAAATATTTTAATTAGCATCAGGAAAAAACTTATTTACTTTAATTTGTACATTTTCCACTTAGATGGTTGATTTTTATCAAAACCTTTATTATAAGGTTTTAAAAAATGATAATTACTGAAATAATGAATAAAATAAATTATATATTTTTGTTAAAAACGTCTTAATTATATGTTAATACCTTCCTTCTTCAATTTTTTTATATTTCGTAAATTTTCGTAAAAATTTGTGTTTAGAATGTACACACATCCATAGTCCTATCACTTCTTAGCATTATGATTAGGAAAACATGCCCGATAACAACCGTTTGTCAAAAATAAACTGAATTTACCGCATAAAACTATTTAGTTCAGATTCTTTTACTTATTGAATTAGTTCAGATTCTTTTACTTATTGAATTTTAATACTTTGAAGTTCATGTTTATAATTTGAATTTAGACAATTACTTTATGTATTTGGATCCCAACAGTCTTATTACTATTTCTCTGACATTTCAATTAATATGTTTACTTAATAAACTTCCTACATTACATATACAACAGTACTTAGAAATTTATATTATAAAACTAAAATTATTTACTCTCAACTGTGTAAATCTATACATTTGTACTCACAAAGAAACAAAATGTAACATGATACCAAAATGATAAAGGATTAAAATATTAGTCGTGAAATTGCCTAGAGTTTAAATTTAAGTCTTATTCTCTTGGGCTTACAGGAATTGGAAATTTAAAAGAGTTCATTCTTTCACAAAGATATATTCTAAGATAAATATATATTCAAGCTAATTAGACGATATAAATTAAACTTATTTGGCTAGGGGGTTTAAGTATCGATATTTTGGTTCGTATCTTTTTACTCGGGGGTAATATGGATTTATATCGACTATTAATAGAATAACGGAATATCCAACAAAATTCAATGGATTAATTATTTCTGAAACAGTATTGTCTTACCTCAATACTTTGACACATTCCATGGAATTTAATACGTTATTTACATAATCAAACCTTTGTTATTATTAATAATATGTGGCGGTTTGAATTTGTTAAAGGTTTTTTTTTGTAGAAATAAGCTATTACCGCACAAATACTTTGAAATTTGGAAATGACAACCGTTTAAAAAGTCTCAATATTTTAAATAGAGAATTAGTCATTGTCATTTCATAATTCCCTTGACATTAGACACTAAATGTAAATAGTTAGATGAGAAATATGTTTCCTTTATGTCCATTTAACTAAATTACTTATTTTACCTGCGTTATAATTCCGAATTTTTGAAAATCATTCTTTCAAAAAAAGTTGTTTTATAAACATCTAGCAAATAAATACCCGTTCTTCGCACGGACTAAAATGATATCAAATTGATCCAAGTATGTCATTTGTCCAAGTGTCATTTGATTTGCTATAGGATAATAAACATTTCATTATAAAGAATAAAATCCAGTTACTTATATTGCTTTAAAATTCCAAAATAAAAATACATCACTATAAAATGCACATCCTCATATCACAAAAATCTTCCTCAATATGAACTTACTGTCATCGCAATTTTTCTGATAAATTCAAAATTAACCATAATGGTATAACAATGTTATTTCACATCAAAACCTCCATTCTGTTTTTTTTTTTAATAAATAAGCTCATTGGCACGTTCAATTATTTTTTAAATCATTAATTTAGTTTCTGAATGTAATGGCAAGAAAATAAAAGCAATTTCAGATTTAATTAATTTTTGTGTTCATTTTAATTTCTTCTCTCGAATGGCCACACGAAAGGGAAAAATGATCGGATTTGAGCGAAAGTGTATTTTTTTCAGAAAATTTGAATATTTTCTAAAAATGGAACAAATATGAAAGACTAAGCCTCAGGTGCACACGTTGGTATTAAAGGGAATCTATCTTAAAAATTTCGAATTTCTGAGGGCAGTATAAGTAGGTCTTTTACGATCCACAGACAAACAGACAGACTCTTTTATTATTATAGATGTGCATATTTTGTGATTGGGCGGTAACATCTAAATAAGTAAAATCGAACTGTGTCTTAAGTTTTATTTGATAATAATGGCTTCTTTATTTTAATAATAATAATGGATGTTCTGACATAATGAACTTCAAAGATATAGATACATTTCTGTTATGTATTTTTGTTTGAAATTTGCTCATTTAAACTTAACGATGTTTATTGGAAAATTATACTATGATAATAGAAAAGGTAAAAAAAAAGTTATGAAAAAATACTAAAAGGTATTCTGAAAAAAGGCAACACCCGGATTCAAAAAAATATTGATTTTAGAAAATAGAGATCTTGAGGCAGAGCTTATGAAGTGCACTAAGCCTTTCATTTGATATATTCGAATTATCAAAAAGTTATTTAATGAACATTTTTAAGAAATACGTCAGTAGAAGCTAACGTTTTGAAAGGCAATTGCGTAAAACTCTAATAATTGCTGAAGATGTTTGCTTTTAAACTACCCTTAACAAGAAACCCCAATCTCAGCCGCATCTCAAATTACCAATCCAAAATTCTTCCAACTTCCTTCACCCTCTGAAATTCCACAAATGCGGGTCAGTCCTACAGACCAAAACTTACCCAAAACAAATAAAAAAAGGCAAGCTATCTCTCCCCAAGCCAACACACATTTCCTCAAAAGCAAGATGACTTCCTATTAAAGAAGGCAAACAAACTCTTACATCACAGTGTTCCGGAGGACATACAAATAAAAGTTAGCAGAGAAGCAATCCCAAAACAATTCAACTCCTCGAGAATAGTCCTTCCACCCCATAGTTCTCTTAAATTCTAACACAACTATAGGTTTAATAGAAGCACGTCTTTGGAAATGTTAACGTTCAAATTTTGTTTGGTCAAACTTATCGTTATTCATTTTAACCAAAAAAACACATTATTATAGTTTTAGAGGTTTATCAACTTATGTTTGTTTCAAATCTTCCCATTTATTGCATTCTAAATATCTAAACAGTAAATATAATAATTAAAGCTAATTTATAATATATTTTTTAACTTTTCTTTCAATAACTCAAAAACAGTTTTAGTTAAAGAAGTGTATTTTATTTGCAATTGGCCCGCAATTGATGTCCGATAGAAGCTCACTGGAGGATGCTTCTATGGCACTGCTTTTTAGATCGTTATGTCAATACTGGACCTAAATTTTCTAAGCATGCTTATTCGCCTAATTCCCCTTATAACTGCTACTTTTTTTGTAAACAAGCCTATCATTTAGTTAAGTCTCGTAAACTGATAGACCCAAATGATTGTCCCGAAGAACTAAATAGAAGGGTTTCTGAACTTTTGTCCCATGGTAAGATTGGAATTCGACCTCCCTGATCGATGTTGAAGTGGGGGTTGTTGCAGCTTGTGACAGGTTTATGTTCGGAAATGGCGGAAACTGTTCTTTTTTATACTGTTCGAACGTTCCACGTGCTGGTGCAGAAGCTCAGAATTTATTTCCTGGAACGTGATTCACTTTTAGAAAGAGGCGAGGTTTTTAAGTCCCCTCGGAGGCACAGTTTAAGTTCATGTTTAAAAGTACCGTGAAATCATGAGTATCAAAGCGGTTTGGAGTTATGTTGAAATTTTGATATACCCTTCGAGAGAACCTCTACTTTGGAGAAGTCTTGTTTACTTTAATAGTAGCATCATTGAAAGTCTGACTGAACAAAAAAATGCAGTTAATGACAAGTTATTAATAAACCACTATTAGAAGTGAAATATCAAACACTACAACTCTTTGCGACAACTCTATCATCCACAAAATAATAAACCGTTCAAAACCCTTCCATGCAGAGGGTGAGGTTCGATTATCCCTTATATTACCACACGACATTCTGAAGGCAATATTGAAATATTGTTGGATGGCGTTTTACTTTATCCTTTTGTGCCCCATTTGTGAATACCGTTACACCTTCATTACCTAATATAAAAATCTTTCACTTTAAATATATAAAATTTGTTTTTCGTCAAATTTAATTTGTCCTACAAAAATTGTTCAGATCTTTGTTTTATATTTTGTTTATTTATTTACAAAATCTTAAATTTAGAAAATTAAACAAGCGTCCTATACTTTATAGCAACTGGGCATAAATGGGTTAAACATTCAGATTAAATTGCCATAAAAAAAAGACATGACACAACAAAACTAGTAAAGCATTATTTTCGACTAGGATAAAAAAATAAAAAGGATAAATTTTATTACCAAATATATGCGTCACATTTGTTGTGTTTAAAACACTTAAATACAACCACGATCAAAAATTGAACAAAAGTTTAACTTCACTATCTTTTATTTTTTATTTTTCAATGTTAAGTTGCATCCTTTTGTGCATTTACAATAATATGCTAATTACAATTCTTATAAAGAACGTACATTAAACTTCGAAAAAAATAATCCTAGAACAGATCTCATATCCTCATATATTTTTATTATCGATTGGTCTATTATATTCATCCCACATACCTTAGTTAAAAAATCCTGTCATTAAATAAATTTCAAAAAAGGAAATATCACTAAATCACAAACATGTATTATTTTGTTTTATTTTCACTTTCAATATTAAAACAATAAATACCCTTTCTATATTTCCCTTTGATGTTAGATTTCCCGTCTACGTTTTTATGGGGTTTTTTTTATCAAAAGAGTTATAAATACAAATTACCCGTCAAAAGACTTATATTTTAAGTTTAAAAATATTATTTATTTTTATTCCCTTGTGGTAGTGTAACAAAGATTCGAAGCTTAAATATATTGTTTTCCTCCCAAATCCCTTTGGGTGTGCTTTTTATTAAAAAAATTGTTTTTGATTTCTTCGATATGATATGAAGTTTTTATGATATAGAATAAATTATAAAAGTATTTTAAGGAAAGTAATTTTTAGGATATGCAGCGATTGTTTAATAGCTAAGATATAAATATGGGTCATAAACTTATTTATATCCATGTATGGGTATTGGTTATTTATATAAATTATATCATTAGTTTATTCAAATTAATGAATTAATATGAATTATGTACACTTACAAAATTCATGGTAAACTCATTCACATTTAAAGGTAAAAAAAGTAGTTCTAAAAATAATAAACATATTTTTCTTTAGTACGAAAATTCATAATACACTTTTAATAATATTTCCAAATATATTTCATACTTACTATCCTTATCTTACTTAATATTAACGTTACTAAGGGACGTGAAAGGGTAACAATAGCTTTGATTTGATTAAACACCAATATTTAAACATTTCGAAAATATCCCTAAATTTTAACTCGTATACCTTTAAAATATTTACCAAACTAGTTACATATTTACGTATTTTGTATGACAAGTGTTGTTGATTATAGTTATCAAAATGCAACTTGGATACAATTTCAAATATTTTTTAATGCTTTGAAAGTTAGTGTTTTTTATTAAAGCATAACTTTTGTTAAATGGCAAAAATTTTATACAAAACAAATTTTAAACACAAGGAGGTTAGATTAAAAGCTCTATTCATATTTTGTTTCATTGCGTTTTGTAATAAATAAAAAAAAACTTAAAAAGATCCATATTTAAGTTTTTTTACTTGATGTACGATTAATATACAAACAGACACTTCAGATATTTGAGTATACAAAAATATTGTAACATATTTTTTAACAACAAAAACATTTTAGTAATATTAACATTCATTTAATAAAAAATTATTAACGAGAACGTTAAAAGCTTGTTATTGCTAAGGTTAATTTAAAGTTAATTTAAAATTTAATTGTTACGATGTGCCGCAAATCGAAATCATATATAATTATTGTGACTAATAGGAAATAGAACAAAATGTTTTCACGAAAACTATGGATTGTTATATAATATATTTTTATTCTCTAACAAATAAACGTTTTCACCAAATTATGCGTTTTACTTGGAAAATGACAACGTAAAATAAAACCATCTAAAAGTTTAGTTTTTAGCTGAAGAAAATAACTTTATACTAAAGAGTTCATGAAAGAATTTACCTTTAATTAATTGTAGAAAATTGTTTGTAAAGTAGAAAAAAGCCCAAACCAAGTTTGTGTTTATTCGGTTCTGATTTTATCATAAAATAAATAACTAAAACTTCAAGTTTATGTAACTGTTACGCAAATTGTATGAAATATTAATGAGAGCTTAAACTAAATAAAAGTCGGCGAATGAAATAGGATCATGGAAACCGAATCAAGTTTACGCTGCCTAGTTACGTGTCTTTTTGGACACATTTTGTTCGAAAGATTATTCATATATGATGCCATGCATACGGTAAATTAAATAATGGTTCTTTATCGTCATATCACGTGAATTTTCCGTCGATTCTAATAAAATGTATATTCGATTCCATTTGAAGCCATTGATGAAAAATAGCAGGAAAAAAAGGCAGCAAAACAAATTCTTTTGATTTAGTGCGAAGAAATTCTTACAAAAAAATTGGCGTATCAAAAAATAAGAATAGAACACGAAGAAACGGCTTTATTTTTCCAAAAAAGAACCAAGTACAAAATTATTCTTACTAGGTAAATCCTATGCTAAAGTGAACTTGAAAGTGCCATGAATCTCGAATTTACATCCTAACGTTCCTATTAAATGGAAGACATTAGTAGAAGACGGTATCGTATGGTAAAGTCCCAATATCGATCAGATATAATTTCAGCATTGTGATATCGACCTAATTATGAAATTAAACGCAAAGACAAATAATAAAATGACTACGCAGCTTTGGGAACCAATACAATGATTTATATTTATGAAACAAATTTCAGTCACTAAATAAAGATTTATGAAGAATAACTCAATTTCAGTAAAACTCGCTTGGTTCTTTTAAGATAAATATGGCCGCCATAATAAATGGTATGCGGGAGGGAGAAGAGCGGGAAAACAAGATAAAATGGGAACAGAACGAACTCTTATTATTCTAAAAGAGTATCACGCGCGAAGTGGCATCTAATGGAAACATTATGCAGCTGAAAACTTCAAAAATCTTCGCCTTATCGCTTTCAACATTTTCTTTCCTTCATTTGTCTTTTAGCGTGTTGTATTTTTTTGCTTTTGTATCCTTTCGTGTTTTCGGGCGTTGTCGTTAGAATTCCTACTTTGAGTCTAATGCAGCAGAATCATACGCGACTTCGAAACAACTGAAGTGAAGTCAGTCCGGTTGGTGTCGATCTCTCACTGGAGATGGAATATGAATGCTCTTTTCAGGCAACAGTTGATAGCTGTTGTCTCAAGCTGGTAAGAATAACTTTTCACTTGGTCAGAGCAGTCACTATACTTCTAAACAGCAGATATCACAACGCGACTTATTGTTTTGCACCTTAAGAGTGAATAGGATAGAATAACCGCGGGTCTCCAAACCAAAGTGCCTCTGTGTTAACCCAATTGAAAAAAATTCTAAGCCACATTTCTCCGGCTGTATTGAGTAGTTTTACTAACGGTTTTTTAAATGCTATTATGTATCCGACTTATATTTAACCCTTTCAATGCCAATGACAATTTTGCATCATTTTAGAATTTTTTTCTGATCGTCTATAGCCATTTATGATATCAAAACGCACATTATTCGATTCTTCAAACTTTTTTCTATTAGAAAATATTTTTTATTAATTCCAATAGATGTCAGCCCTATTATTTTTTTAATTATGATCAGAAACATGATGATGCCAAATGGCATAACTGGGACTGAAAAGGTTAATGGTGAAGGTATAATGTCTAAATTAATGTTTTAAATTATTTAAAAAAATAATAGTTTGCTAAACCATCCAAAATGGGCATATTACATCAAAATAATTTAATATTTTTCTGAATATCCCAGGTAATAAATCAATATATTCTTTAATATATCTCGGGGTTTTTTCCCATGACCTTATAGAAATTCCTGAACTTTTCCATCTTCTTATTACTTCTAAGCTGATTAGTAACCCAGGATGGAAAATATAGAACACATTGTTCATTTTATCTAAAGTAACAGGCTTTATAAAACAAAAAATTGCCTTTGAACTACTCTGGCTCTCTTCAGTTTCAAATACATATTTCAGGATTTAGCGTTTCGAATGTTAGTAAAGAGTATTTTTTTTCCAGCAGCCATCTTGCATGCGAATTGCACTTTTAGCTAATATGAATAGCAATGAGCCGTGAAAAAACGGAAATGTCGAGATTTGGCGTTTGACATATAAATTGAGGGAATGCATGCCCGATCAGAAGGTATAAATCAAACGCGGGAGAGCTTTAAAAGTTCAGGAAACTTTGTATTTCTTTCTTTTAAGTTATTGGTGGAAGCAAAGTTCTAAGAAAGTATAGATTTTTAATTTGGTTATAAAAATTGTACTACCATAATATAATTTATAAATCTTGTTCTCAAACTAATGTTTCATAGTTAGCAATATTTTAAATTTTACTCTAGTTTTTCTTCACAATAAAATGGTCTCAAGCTTTTAGAGTTGCGTTGGAAGACAAGTGATACTAGGCTAACAAACAAAACTGTCAATTTTATAGGAAACTTCAATAATAAGTTGGGGACATTTTTTAGCCGATGTGCAATATCCAGATTCGGGAAAATTAGCAAAATCGTTATTTTTCATCGACAAAATGAAGCACAGAAATGCAAAACTCCTACGAATTCTCTTTTTAAAAAATGCCAATTAGTCTCTTTAAGGTGCAATATTATCCATACCATACTAATAAAACAGAAGAATCCATATATTTAGAGATCTAAAACCTTTAATAATACGTAGTAGACGCAAAACAATCTATTCAAAGCCAAGTTTACTAAAGGTTTAGGAACCTTTTAAAGCGTTACTGTATGCAATGTTGCATACTTTACTTCAAAAGATTTTTCCTTCTTTCTTTAACAAGTACCGAAAACTATTTACAACATTTTTTTTAAGAACATTAGGAAATCTCATTTAAGTATTCTACTATTGTAAATCCATCCTTTTAATCCTTTGTCAGTTTGTTTTGTAAACGGATGTAACTAGAGGAATTTTTCTTCCTAAGAATCTATTTTCTTCCATTTACAAATAGATTCATCGTAAGCAAATGGCAATTTTATTTTGAAACTGTTAAGATATATTTTGTATTTCAACTGTTCTTTTTTATACAGTAATAAACATTATGCTATTTTGTAGTTTGTTTAGAGTTCGAGATTTAACAAATATGCAATATTTTGTCAACTATTTGAGGTTTTTCTTTTGAAAGCAATCATTCTCCAATGAGGTTTTGTTAATTATATGTTATTATCAACTAATTTTTTTAAATTAAGTATTGATAACGGGATAAGAATATTATAGATATATAGATTAAAAAAAAAGTTCAAATACCATCATTTTTGGAATAGGTGTTCCTTATGCTGAAATTTTTACTTCTGTAAGAATTGCCTAAAAATAAACGAAAAAACTTAAATAAGCAGTATAAATCAGATTAGTAATATTTGTACAGATATATATATATTTAAAAATATCAGTTACTATGATTTGTTGAATCATGGTGTCATTGTCGCCAGCATGCATCGTTGCAGTAATTAAATGTGGAAGACAATTTTAAATTTAAAAAAATACTAAACTATGTCTAAAAAAGTTTTAGAATTAGTGCATTTTTGAAGTTTTTAATTATTCTAACTTATTTAAAAAAATCGAAATGTATGAAAATCTAAATTTGAATATCAAGATTCTAGTTTAAATTTTATCTGTAAAGTGAAAAATTAACGATTATAGGTTTCAAATTTAAGTATTTATGCGTTTTATTTTGAGTAAATGTATATAGTACTGATTAATAGTTTCTAAAAACACTTCTTTTGGTAACCAAATAAAATAACATCGATAAATTTGCACGGTGGCTTGGGGATAGTTTACGGTAGCAAAGTATTTGGGTTCCAATGTATAACTCAATAGTATAACTAATATATAGGGTCTAGCCCCACAATTGGATTTTTTTTTGCCCAATTAAAATTACCATCATCAAAATTCGCCATGATTCAAGTAGTCATGAACGTGCCGAACCTTATATTTTAGTTAAACTTTGGAAAATTCAAGTTTCGAAACTGGACACCTCAATTAACATTGTACTAAAGTTAAACATGTGCTACTGGGCACAGGCTAGTTATTCGAAACTGTGGTGAAGTTCGCCACTAAGAAAGGTTTCTTTTATAGAGGTTAGAAGAACATGGAAGTGCAGTGCAATGCAAAAACTAGTTTATCAAGTGAAGCCATGGTCGCTTCTCCGATGCACCCAAACAAACTCCTGGCTAATGATTTGGCATTTGTATACAATAAAATTGATCAATAACTCTTGAAATATTACACACGAAGGGGACCATCTAAATATTGTATTAAACTAATTATCATAATACAATTGCCCAAATTTTCTTTTTAACAAAATATTCTTAAGAATATAATTAGACGTTTTTTATAGAAATCTCATTGGGGAACGGACATGGGTTTTTTTTTGGGGGGGGGGGGGGGGGTATCACAAAGATTTGGTGACTTTCAAACAACTTTACTTATTTTCGCACCAATCATCTCCATCTTTTTTCTTCTAACCTTCATAAGGCTGATATCAAGGAAGAATTCCTCCAATAAACAATATTTCTTCAAATTTTTACGTAGTATGAAATGATGTAGTTACTATTTAAGAGGGATTGTCAGTCCCATAGAGCTAATGTATTAGTTTTGAAATCACAACTTTTGCAAACGATATGCTTTGCCATGTTATCCCATTCTCACCGGGTATGGTAGTCATCATAATATCAATTTTAAAAAAATTGAAAAGAAAATAGCATACGGTTATTTAATTGATAAAGTTTTTGAATAGTGTCGCCATGTGCTGTATATTTTTGCCATTTTAAAACTTCGAAAATATATAATTAAATAACTAGATAACATTTTCGTTTCAAATGTGTTTCATTTCGATGTTGTGTTGATTCCCCTACCACCTGGGAGGAAGGGCTAACATGGCAAAGCAATACTTCTGCGGAAATTTTTATTCCAAAACTAATGCATTTGCTCTATGGGACTGACAATCCCTCTGAAGTAACTAACTGAAGCATACCTCTCTCTTCAGACCGCTGGTTCTGGTACCAGCAGGCCAAGCAGCATCTGCATCGCAACTTGGACGATGACCGCAACTACAATGTGGCCAAGAACCTCATCCTGTTCATCGGAGACGGCATGGGCATGACCACAGTCACAACGTCACGAATCTTGAGAGGACAACGTCGCGGGCAGACAGGCGAGGAAGCAGAGCTGGCATTCGACAAGTTTGAATACGTCGCCCTCTCCAAGGTAAGACACTGCCTTCTATTATTTTTAAAAATACGGAGAAAGGGGGTCTTAATGTAATATGCATGGCTTGTAATTTAAGTTTCGGACATATGGAACATAAAGCAGATAACCTCAAACAAAGATTAACTTACCAATTCTTTGTTTGCATAAGAAAAATCTTATCTGTTTGATGGCCAATTCTTTTCACGACAAAATATGACCTATCACAGCCTTGGGAACTACCAATGTGGCTCTTCAAAAAAAGATGGTTCAAGAAAGAAAAAAATGCATTATTAAGGTTACATTTTAAGTAAATGAATTAAATTGTAGTCACCAGTTTCTTTGGAAGACAGTAGAGAACAGCTTGTAATTTAACTTGTATCACAGGCAGGAACAGTTACCCAGTCAACTATCAGTTAATGTGATGTGGGCCACAGTATCCCGATTCCTAAGTATCTTCTAAAGGGTTTAAAATTAGAAAATGCTTTGCATGGGTCTTTCGATTAAAATAACATCTGGCCGAATTTCAAACTGAAGGTGCAACTCCCCAGATGACCAAAAATTTTCACAAAAACAATTTTAAATGGATTTCTGAAACAGAAGGATTTAACTTGTTGGTAAAAGAAGTTTTTTTCTTGCTGCTACATAAATATGCAAAGTGGAAACTTAAGTTTCATTTGTTTATCATCAATGCTATATTCAAGAGATAACTTGTCATCCTTAAAGGTGTACAAAAATAATAGGTCGTTGTCAATTAGGCAATTTGTTTTGTTTACAACTAGCAAAACAGCTCGAGTTTGATTATGAATTGGAATTATTTTAATCATTCCAATTCAACTTTAATCATTTAGTTATAGGTAAAACTTGGGGACAGAGAAAATCTATGATATAATGAATAATCTAATAAAAAAATAAATATTATAATATGATGTATAACCTAATATAATTTTTCCAAATTCAGTATCATTTTAATGTGTGCAGATTATCCAGTTTGTGAGAAAAGCTGACCAAGAACACAATTAGTTGCCAAAAGTTTTTCAAATGAAAAAATTCGATCTCAGAGTACTACGATTTAACTGAAATAAAAATAAATTTTACTCTTATTGGATACTAATAAAGAATATCAATCTTAAACTAATTTTAAAGTTCTACATGAGTGCAATCCTCGGGACATTATTTTTATCGGCAAACAAATGGAAACTTGGCGAGATTTCAGAAATCTAAAAATATGTTATATAACAAAAGATAACATGCACAAAAAAACTAAACTGCACATTTCTAAAGCTTTGTAACAATTTTTATAATTATTTTTATTCGTGAACATAATCTTTAGTTACAAGGGATAGATTTTTTTTAAGATTCGAAGTTATTTGGTTTTCTAATAAAAGATTCAATACCGGCTTATAATGATAAAAAGTCTCCTAGGCAAACCTGGCAATGCATTATGATCAGATCTAATTTATGTAACTGCAATATTGATCGGTTTGAGCAGGGATGGCTTTTTTCTTGGGCGATTTCTTAGATTTTTTAGCCTGCTTTCTTGGCTTGGACGTTTTCGTTGCAGACTTCTTCGTTGATGTCGATGTTTTCTTTGTGGCCCCCTTCGTTGCTTTGGACTTAGTTGACCTGCTCTTCTTTTTGGGCTTGGCTTTCTTCGAGATGCTTCGTTTCTTACCAGCTTTGACATCGGTGGCTTTCTTGGAAGTGCTTCGTTTCTTCCCGGCATGTCCTTTAACATTGTAGTTTTCTCCGACCAGTTCATGAAGTCTTTGGTCAACGATATTCTTCAAGAAGACTGAGTTATCTTTAATCTGTAGACTATTTGCATCAATGAAAGAAGTTTCAACGAACAGTCCTTGGTGGTCTTGAGTAGTTCCGTCGAAATTCAGAAATCGACCAGAAGCACCATTTAATCGATAAGAGCCCATATTTGATTTAATGTGTACTTTATCCATTTCTAAAGTTTTATCTGAAGCTTTGTTAAGAGTAATATTAAATTAAACCTAAAATATTAAAATTTGATTTTAACGAAATATTTCTTTGACTGAATTTAAACGAAATTTAAAGTAAACTGTTAGATTTTGCCGATTACACTGATCTTTGAATTCAAATCTCTAACATTTACAATTCACGTTCTCAAAATATTTTCGCAAGCGCGGTTTTCTGGTAATAATTATTTACTTATTTATTGATGGCTGCTTGCCAAATGAACAAAAAAAAACAAAGAAAAATATTATCTAAAGTGTATGATGAATGCACAGAATCTAGTCCCAAACATATAAACCAGTCACGGGACTGTCGGTCCTTCCAGCAATGCACATAACTTTTAATAATTTAATTATTGGATTGCATGAAATTTTAGGTGATTGATGAAAAATCATCACTTAATTTTCAAATTTGAAGGTGGTCTCTAAAACTATTCACTACATTTACATTTTATTCCAAATATATAAAAAGTTAATGAGTCAAAAATTTCAAATTTAATGCATTCCAATAATTTATAAATTATAAAAAGTAATGTGCGTTGGGAGGCGAAACGACTAATAAAGAACCATTCTCTCTTTCCCCCACAGACGTACAACACGGACAGCCAGGTGGGGGACTCCGGTGCGTGCGCGACGGCCCTGCTCTGCGGGGTGAAAGGTCGTTTCGAGACGGTCGGGCTAGACGACAGTGGCCGCTACGACAAGTGCCAGAGCAGCTTCCAGTCCAGAATACCCTGTCTGGCAGACTGGGCACAGGCAGAAGGTGAGTGACAATTATAACCTCCTGAAGACATGACATTTGCATTGAAATGGATGTTAAGTTTTACGTTACTGTAACTAAACAATTTATGCAACTAATGTGTGACTGTATCTGTTTGTCTGAAATTAAACTTCGTCCAAACCACAAAACGTAGAGAAAGAATGAGCAAAATAGAAGTTATTCTGCTCCTTTAAAAGTTTATGCTGCCTTTTATTTGAAAGCTTTTTAAGACGATTTCATAGACCTATACCAACATAGAACTGTTGGGAACTTTCTGGTCTTGCTATAATAAGCACGGCTTGCTTCAGGTGACGTATGTTCCTATCATATTTCCTTTCTACTTTGCCATCGATCACTGCTCCGATTGATGATCTGTTCCCAAGTGACATTGATTGTCCAATCGAGGCTAGAGAAAGAATGTTTTTCCGTCTTCATTTCTGTTGCGACTCAAGACCTGAAACATATACATTAAAAACAAAAAAAAATCAAATGATTTCTTGAAAATCTTTAATTGAATTTTAATGCTCCATCAGATTTACTCAACGATTTAATTTTGTTAGATTTTTATAAATATAAATAAATGCAGTTCGGCACCCAAATTTTAAAAATATATCTAATGCTTACATAAGCAACAAATAATTGTTCAAGTTACATACAACTATTAAGATATACTATTATAATTCAAATTTCATTTGGTACTAGTTTGATAATTGGAAGTTTCCTTTTTGGGATACAGTTATGATATAAATGGGTCGGTCTGTTGACGAACACGAAAATTGGAAGTAGGCTTGCTATACGTATCAAGTTTCGTGAACTGTCCGGATTCATTACTTGGCAACGTAACGCAAATCATCAATTTAAAACCGGTCCCTGCATCATAGCCGTTTGATGCATTATAAAGGGTATGCACCCATGCAACGCCGGGTAAGTTTATTTTTAATTTTAAGCATTAAAATATTCCATACAATGTCTGATAACCACTGTTCAAGCCTTTCATTACAAGTATCAGTTGTCTATTTCTATATAAAATGAAAGTGGTATACGAGGGTCAACATGATTTCAGAGTTCTTGCAAAAAGATAAGTTTTTAGCAGTAAATTTCAAAGATATTTTGCATCGAAAATGTTAGAATGAACGATTAATTACAAGAACCCTGACACAACTTGTTTTGCATTGATAGCAACAAAATATGCGTATTTTTTGGGCTTAGGACTTCAAATTTCGTGAAGTAGACGTGCCCGTCGGCAAATATTAAACAATTTTTTTATTACTTACTAAACATACTTTTTGATATCTGAAAAATATATTTCTTTAAAGAATTAATGCTGGGGTCTCAGGAGAAAATAATTAAAATGGAAATACTTCGCTGTTACAAAAATGTGACCTATATGCTAGGAATTAAAAAGAAATTTATTTTGGCTTTTTTTTTGTACTTAAAAATATAATAAGTAAATAATTTTTTATGCAACAAATGGTAGATATTTTTTTTAAAAAAAGAGCTACATTAACAACATTTTCTGGATTTTTAAGTTTTTTGTCGGAAAATTTTAATTATGTCCCACAGCGAAAATATAGCTTTCCATGAGAAGAGGAGGGTTTGGTTGTGATTTCAAATTGCTTAGAGTTGACATCGTTGTCAATGGTTTTCGTGCAAATGTAACCGCGAAGGCGTGTTAGATGTGACGATATTTGTAACGAAATCGAGCTTGTTAAAATATTCTCAAATATCCTTAAAAAACATAATTTTGTGCCACATTATTCTCTGGAATGATCAAATGAAGAGAGAAATGAAACTTTTGTACAAGGAATGATTTTTCATATCATTTAATAGAATCTAATGCATATAAATATCATGAATCCTGCAGTTTATTTTACGCTTTGACGAAGTGTATACCGGCAAATTTTATATTAATAAGATCTAGTTTTGCATGTTGATTTAGGTGTTTTCTAGAGATTTTAGCATTCGCCAATGGCAAGCATGAAAATTTGAGAATTGTCAATTTAAGAAAATACCCTGAACAATAATTTAAATAGTTTAAATGGAAAACATCAAGCAATTCGTACAGTCCATATAAATCGATTTGCATAAAATCGACATATGCAGAAAAAAAGCTTCTTTTTCATACTCTCAAATCTTTAATTACACAATAAAAAGTAAAATACAAATAATCTTCACTTATTCATCATTCATAAAACAACAAAATTCCTTACTTTCAAACAAAATTAAGCATTCCATAAATAACTCGAAAATCACAATTCATTTATTCCAATTTGTTCCGCCCATTAACTCCAATATATCAAGAATTATAAACAAAACAAAAAAATCTAATTTCCTACAAATTGTCAAATTATGAAGTCCACTACTCAAAAGGATTTTTAAATTAAAGAAACTAGAATTCATTCCAAAAAATTTAATTATAAAAAAGAATTCTTTGACATGTTGAAAATTGATAACCAAACGATACTTTTATGTCAGCTAGAAAATAAATTCAGCCAATAGCGGATGCCGGAATGTTATTGGATAGTTGCCAATACAAAAGCACAACAATCAGTACAAAAAGCATTTATTCTTCTAGAACCAGTGTTTATGCCTATCGATTAACCGTCTCTTTAACGTTCTTGTCCGTTTGATCGAATATCCGGATAATATGTCCTCGAGGCAATTAGAAGTGATATTTGTTTTGTTGTCTTAAGATATTAGAGAAGAATATGTATTGTATGAGAATATAGTATTAATTTAACTTTTAAGTTTCTATATTGTGAAATTTTCTTTATTACTGCATGTAATTTGAGCCTTTGCAGACTAGGCATATTCATAATTTAGAGCCATTTTCTTGTGGTACCATCTAGACGACTCTCGTTACGAATTTTGACAATAAGATTACAATGAATCTGAGCTCTCTGTGGTAGTTAAAGTATGCCGAAATTTAATTTTGCAGTGAGAACCCAAGCCAAATGGGTACTCAAGGGATCTTTTACATACCACATAATCATACGACATGCGTGCCCATAATTTTCCCAACCAGAAAATTTGGCAACTCAGCTGGGTTTAAACCCGCAATCTCGGTCTTATGAGGCAGACACGTAATACCTCACAGTCACGAAGTCAATAAAGCACCCCGGTTAGAAAAAAACATGCAATTTGAGATATTGAAAAAACAATTACCATAAACAATACTTTTTTCCCGTTATTACTTTATATATTAAAACTTTGTCGTGAATGTCAAGGCCATATGTGTATATTTTTTACATAAAATAAAAGGCTCATTTTTTAAAAAAAAACTTGCACCCTCCATAAATTCCTAACATTGTTGTTGATGAGAAAATCAATACAAGAGTTGTTAAAAAAATTTTAATTTTCTTTTATACACAAAAATATTAAATTGTTAAAAGTATTCAAAGGACTTTTTTTTCCTACTTCTCTACGAATCGTATATGCCTAATTTTATTCATATACAAATCTTACGCGGCATATTTTTAACATTTAATGTGAAATAAACTTTCAACAAGATGGAGATTGTTTCCTTGTTCTAGAAGAAGGGAAACAAGGGATTTGAAGAAAGAAACTTAAAATACAAGGCCTAAAATTCCTAAAAAGTAAACACTATAGGAAAAAGAGTTTAAAGAGTTCAATTGAAACATCTATTCATAATGGTATCGTAATAGAACGTAAGTGTAAAAAAGACGTGTGGCTGAAGTTGGTCATTTAACTTTAAAAATGTGGTTTATGATTACTGTTTATACATAATTTTAAAAGGAATAAAAGGGTATTTCTACAAGGTGTGTTCGAAAAGTTCGGTGATTGGTCCATAGTTTAAAAAAAACCGGTTAGGATCTTACACTCACGCAGACGCAGTTAGAGAAATGTCATCTAGGAAATGTCCCTCTCTCCGTGTGAGTGCAAGATCCTAACCGGCGTGGTTTTTTAGTTATGAGACCAACCACCGAACTTTTCGAACATACCTTGTATAATAGCTCAGAATATTTTTAAGGTAGACCTCTACCTTCGAAGGCTTAATGTTTTATTTCTTAATATACACTTTCAAATATTTCTTAATATATTTTTTCATATAATTTCTTAATATTTTCACTTAAAATGTTCAGCATAATTGAAAAATATGGACATTAGAACAACTACGTTAAATAAAATTATTTATTATTATTTTTTAGTTTATGGACAAAAAGGTTGACATTTCCCCCCGATTTTTTCAAATATTCTCTCACTTAAATTTTCACTCAATTTTTTTTTAGAAAAGAACGCATTTTCAATATAAAATGATTTTTTTTAAAACTTAGACAATCATATTTCATTAAAACTCAACATATATTTGTTTACTACATCATACGGAATAACACAAAAGATAAATTAACTTATAGGACGATTTTCCTCTGATCCTTAGCGGTTCGAAGAAGGTGAAAAGCTCAGAACACGAGGAGGCTCAGAACACCGAGAAAAACACGGTTAAAGGTTTTAGTTGTTATTAAAAGTACCTATACATGTCATCTAAATTTTAAGAAAAACATACGAACCAAACTGCTGACGATTACCTAATTAAAGCAACATAGTTTTCAATATGTAAGGTATGATTTCTGATAATTTTTTTTCGACAATTTCAAATTATATTTCGATTTTCATGGTAGAGGTCTACCTTAGGAGGAAATATACCAGATATCCTTTTAATTATGATCACCGGCTTGTACCGGCTTGTAGTATCGCTTTAGATATATGCGATTCCAATTAAATATTTTGTTTAAGAAGAATTAATAAGTAATAATAATTTAATAGTGAATATAAAGCTTTCAGACCATTTTCTCTCAAACTGATATAACCTCAAGCAAAATCACATAAACTTGTTAAATTATATATATTAGCTAACGTCAACTGCAATTTAATATTTGGTATTTTCAATTAATTTATCTAATTAAAAATTAAGTCCACATCCGCCCTACAATATTTGGGACTTCAGAATTTTAATGATTATCTTTTGTTAGTTGATTGCAAAATTCGATGACATCAAAGAGTATTTTTATAACTAAATGATTAAATTACATGATACCGAAATTTAAAGTTTTTTAATAACATTTAAACGTAAAAGGATTTCTTTCGTTTAGGTATTAGTTAGCTTTCGGTAATGGTATTACTAGTTCAGTATAGTGTATTAGAGTTTGTAATTATCATTAAAGCCTTGTATACGATTATAGTTTAATTCCTTATCTTTTAAATCCATCGATCTGATTTGTAATCAAGAGTTCATGTCAACACAGCAATATACTTATCCGAGATGGGAAATCCCAAAATTTCTTTTTGCTGAAGTTCGACGATCCCATCGAATAGTCTTTCTTGAGATTATCGCCCTTGTCTTCAATAGAGAATAGTTATCATGATAGAAGTTTACACTTCATTGAAGTTGATTAGATGGATCGCCATTTAAGTTGATTAGCTTTGTAGATAGTTGTGAGTGGTATGGATCTAAACAAGATTTTAACATCGGAAAAGGAATATTGGAGAAAAGATTGTTTGGGAATTGACTTGTTGAAATTACACAATAATCCAGAAACTTAGTGTACCCGCCGGTGACTTGAGCAGGTGAACTGTTCCCATTTCTCCAAAATAAGTTTAATTATAAACTATTTTTTAATTCCATGTTTTATCTATTAATCGCGGCCAGCTCTACTTTAAAGCCATTGAAGCTTTGTGATGTCAACCAATTCGTCCAGTTCAGATTGTCTGTTGTTCCTAAAAAAACGAAACCCGTTTAGAAACTGAAAAGTATGGTCAGGCCGTGCACGAACATTTTTCGTTCTTCGGAACACTCGGCAATCCGAACAGGAGGAAAGCTTGACTTCACAAAGAGGTTCTCTGGTAATATAAGTAGAGTCAACCGTGGTTTAATTCTAAGGTTAATTTACGCCAGTTCTACGTAAAACCAACTGGTTGGTTTGGCTTGATTTTTTAGAAATCCACTACAATTGGTGTAGTATATAAGTTTATGAAATGGCCGAAATAGAATTTCGGGTCATTTTTGTGTATTCCTATAATTTGAAAACAGTTTGACTAATTAATTCGAAATACCATATATTCACTTGGTATTTCATTACCTTGTGTTTCCTACGGTGTTTAAAAATAAGTTAATGGTTGTCTAAAATTATTGTAAAAGAACATAATTTAGTATTGATAAACTAATAATTTTATATACAGATAACGCTACTGAAAATCACTAAAAACTGTTTACAATTGTTATCATAATACTAATTACAATTCATAGCATTATTTTCTTTATCACTGCAAGTGAAAAATTTCACCTAACCGTATTCCATCTCTTCTTTTCTAAACGTCTTTAGTAATCTCATGCATTGATATCTTTGTTTTGAACCCAAACAAAACACTATCTCTTCCAACAACCACTCACTTACTTAGAAGACAAATACGCAATGCGTAATCCCAGCCCGAATAAAAACTTAATAAGATCCCTAATTGAACTGTCATCGAATATCAAATTAATTGGATTTAGTCACCCACTTTCATCCAGAAATTAGATGCTCCCTTTACGTGCATTATAGGGCTTCATTATGGGTTGATATTTAATGTGATTGCAGAAATTTATTTAATAATTACTGAGGAGAGATAAAAAGGTAATTCTCCCTATAATGAGCTTTTCGTAAGGATCGGTTGAATTACCATAACGTTTCTATCAAGGGTTAATCTGGATCTCGATCTGAAAGAATTTAAATCTTCGGTTTGCATTGACTTTTTTTATGGAAAGAGTTTGAGTAAGGGAAATTCTTTTTAGTGATGATCAAATTCAATTTCCTTTTAAGTACAGGTAGAAGTGATTTAAGTGTGTAAAATAATTATTATTAGATAAGAGTATTTTCTTAGTACCATGTAAAGGGTAGCAGTTTTATACTTTTGTTTATTAAATACATTGATGATGAAGACGTTTATAGTTTCAACAATAATGTATAAGTTTTCCGAAGCAACAATTTTGCCCCGTCTTTACACAGCCGCCGTTTGTGCGATACATCATTCATATTGTACAGCCATTTTGACCCTGTGAAAAAGGCCACACTTACTGCAAAATTAGTGTTTAAAATGAGCCTTAAGAGTAAAATCTCCTAATAACGAATCCATCTACGAACAAATAAAATTGAAAAGTTAATAAATAAGTTGTTATGCAAAAAAAGACTGCATAACATCTATAGGCACTTAATTTAGATCTGACTAAAATTAGTGCATTTAATTCTTGGAAGTCCAAATTCAAATACGTTATTTTTAGAGTTAAAGAAGGCATCATTTAAAGTCACGTCTAAAAGTCGAACCAACAACTAAACTATAACAGACGAGCCCATTCCAAGTTTTCTGTTACACGCGGGTCTTGGCGACAAATGCAGGGGGTGGGAATTTTTCTAGCAAAAATTTAAAATTTAATGTAGAAATAAGAGAAATCGTAGAATCAAAATTGAACATTAAATCATAAATATTACGTTATAACTAGCACAAGACATCAATTCTGGCGCTCGCTGTCACAATTGTCTAATAATAGGGTACAAAAATAACAAACGTATATATTTTTTTGCAAAATAAGTCTCTAAATATTTTTTAAAAAAATCATTTTAAAATGTCTTTTCATCGGTAAGTCACGTGATCACAAACACGTCGATTTGAATGACGTCACTAGTATATATATAAACAAACCGTTGTGATGTTATTTGCTTGCAATTAAACTGGATTTGATCTAATATACTATTAAAATAAGAATTATATGGATAATGGAAGGTTTAACAGAAGTGGATATTTCAAATTTGCTTAAAGTATATTCCAAAATGGTGTTTCAATGTTTGTTTATAGTTACTAGTGACGTCATAGATACCACGTGACGCCACAAAGCGTTTTCGGACAATTTGTCGTCTTAATTTTAAAATTCATTTTTCTCCCTTTTTATGGGGCATTTGAAAAAAAAAATACGGGTGTAATATTTTTGGCATAAGAACATTTTAAGCCAATAATTTTTTTTTTAGTCAAATACCCTATTTCCACCCCTGCTATTGTTAAAGCAATACTCACGTCATTCCTCCTTGCAGGTAAATCCACCGGTCTTGTGACGACAACCCGTGTGACCCACGCGACCCCTGCCGCCATGTACGGGCATTCGGCCAGTCGATACTGGGAGAGCGACGACAAGATTCCCGAAGATGCCAGACCACTCTGCAAGGACATCGCCCGGCAACTCGTCGAGAACGACCCAGGGAGGAACATCAATGTGAGTCCAGAGTTGAACTGTTGTTTTATGTACTCAATGCGTCACCAATGACTTTAAAATATGTTTAACGACGCAAATTAATTTGCAATTAACGACGGGTGGTTGGTTGGACAATCAGTGGTTGGAGTCAGTGGTAGGAAAAATTCCGGAGATCGGAGATCGAATTAGACTTTCGCAGCATCGACGCGAAGCGTCCTTTCTGCACATCGAAGATCTTCCAAAAAGGGACGAAAATGTTCAGGGTTTCAGAGAAGCCGCAAGGCTTGTAGAAAATAACGATGAGAGGCCACCTAAGGGGCAAGCATGGACAGCAGAATCTGCATCGTGTCTGTTTTGTTGGTGGTTGCTGACAGAGCAGCAGCATTCTGTTTGAAGGCATCTAAGTCTCCGAAGACGTCAGCAATGGCGTCTTTGACGGTTCTTAGAGCGGAAAAATTCCGTTCTCTAAAAATTTACTGCAAGCTTCTTAAGAGGGATTGTCAGTCCCATAGAGTTAATGCATTAGGTTTGGAATCGCAACTTCCGCAGAAGTAATGCCTTGCCATGTTAGCCCTTTTTCCCCAGGTATGGAAATCAACACAACATCGAAATGAAACAAATTTGAAACGAAAATGATATCTAGTTATTCAATTATATATTTTTGAAGTTTTAAAATGCTAAAAATATACATCAGATGGCGACACGATTTCAAAACTTCAATTAATAATTAAATAACCGGATGTTATTTTCTTTTCAATTTTGTTTTAAATTGATGTTATGAATATTCCCATACTTGGTAAAAATGGGATAACATGGAAAAGCAATTATTTTTGCAAAAGTTGTGATTTCAAAACTAATACATTAACTCTATGAGACTGACAGTCCCTCTTAAGTAATAGTGTTAACCCATTAACGGCGATTGGCAAGAAAATTTGTCCATAAAAATGTAGTTTATGCTCAAGTTTATCTGAATAAACAAAAATGAAGGCAATTGAAGATAATATTACTGAAAAATTTAAACAGGACGAATAAGGTTTATAGGAAAAGCGAATTTGAAAATTTTAAAGTTAGTAATAAAAAGTTAGTGTTTTCATTCGGAAATGAAGGTGTTGATGGTATTCACAAAGTCATTGTTAATGGGTTTTAGATTATAAGGTAGTTTTATTCTTTGACATGGCTTACAAAAAATGAGGAAGAAATTGCAACTATGGGATATAACCTTTTGAACTTTGATTTCGGATGCCTAAAATTTTACTGAGTGTCTTTAGATGTAAAAGTTAACCAAATATGAAATGCTTCACACATAAAGTTTTGCTGTAACCCCAACAAAAATTCACGCAAGATTCCTTAATTCTAAACTGGAGGGATCATGATCTAATGTTCCATAAAACTATACAAGTACAGCATTTAAGTAATGATTTAATTCATCCATTGACGTATATATAGTCTAAAATCTACACTTGTCATTGCAGGAAGGAAGGGTAAAAAAAACATGAATTAAAATGATAGGAAAGTTAGGATAGGGCATTATAGGAAAAGGAAGAAATTATGTTTTTCTGACTCACTCAAATATATCCATTTATTATATAAAAATAACCTTGTTTAAACTTTAATTCTCACGTTCTTTGAAGATATATCCGGCACTGTGGGTTAACAATCTAACCGTCCAAATAGCGATAATTTCATGTATCTAAAACGTTCTATTTTTAGGTGATCTTGGGCGGTGGCCGTCGCCATTTCCTTCCCAAGTCTTCCGAGTCGTCTCCGCAGACGGACATGGGCCGTCGTGAAGACGGCCGAAACCTCATTGACGAGTGGTTGAGGGACAAAAAGACAAGGGATCTCGACTATGAGTACATCTATAGAAAAGAAGACTTTGATAAGGTGGACCCGGCTAAGACAGACTACCTACTGGGTGAGTAGAACTGCATGGTTTGATTGCTTGTACCTAAGTTGCCAGGATAAGCGTGAATTAAATCAAAGTTTCACTATTTATGGTACCCGAACTGAAAACGGATAAGTTTAGAAGCTAGTATTTTAGTATTGAAAACGTTTAATCATAACTTGGATCGTTGTTGGATCTGACACACCCGCCGTGCCTCATATAATTTACGAATTTTAAGATATAATCCTGAAACATTCTTATTGTTCCAAGATATTCTATAGCTTATCATTTACTCTTGTATACTGGTCCCATTTCCACAGAACCTTGTGTATAATTTATTCCCACCATTTTTTAAAATTGGCATTAGAGAAAAACACGCAAAAGCATCATTGGAATATCAGTGTTTGAAGAATAGTACAATAATGGACTGGGTCAAAAATGACAGAAATGTTTTTCCCCTCCAAGATATGTATTTGTGTATTAAAGTGAAGAGCGAAGTGAAAAAAAATCTGACAATAGACTTATTAAGCGAGGGTTCTTTTCTGTGTTAATTGTATGGAAGAGGGAAAAAATTGAAAACTTAATTACGCGAAAGGTATTGAATATTTTATCGAACGGTTTTTATATGATGTATGTAGCTGGCTTGAATGTCTCGATAATTCAATTTTTTTTTTTAATTTGTTCGAATATTTCATTGTAAAAACTATATATTTAATATTCAAAATATCGAACTTATTTTTAAAAAAATTGAATTATAGAGACATTCAAGTCGGTTAGATTTATTACAAAAAAAACACAATAATAGTACATTCAACTGGAGTAATTAATCTTCGAAAGTTATTTTCCCCCATAGGATTAACACAAAGAACCCTAGCTTAGGAAGTCAATTGTCGGTCTCAATCCCTCTTAATCATAATGCTCTTGTATAAATACGACTTATACATTTCCCTTGCCTTCTGTCTCCCGAAGGTTTGTTCAACCACGGCCACATGTCCTATGAAGTGGACCGTGATTCTGGACCGGACGGCGAACCCTCTCTGGCAGAGATGACGAAGAAGGCCATAGAGATACTCAGGAAGAACCCTAGAGGATACTTCCTCATGGTAGAAGGTGAGTCATGGCCAACCCATAATTTTAGTTTGTTGGTGAACGATTTATTCTACCATTATATTAACAGATACCTGCTCAGATTTAAAAAAAACAACAACACTCATTTCAAATTAGTCTAAATACTTGATAAATTAGAATAACACTCCATAAATGAGCACACTGAATAACTAAACCCATTAAAGACCTATTTGCGAGTACCATTAACACCTACCTTACCAGATAAAAACGATAAATTGTAAGTTTTTAAAATTTATTTTCGTCTATTTAATTTGTCCTACATAAATTGTTTAGCAGGTCTTCATTTAATCACAGTACATTTTTAGAGAGAAAAAAATTCCTACCACTGACTTATTTTTCTACCACTAAATTAAAATTCTTTACTTCAATGAATAAAAATAATTTATTTCATGAATGAAAGGGGTCGAAAGTTATCCCGACGAAGAAGAAAACAGTTTCGCCACGCATATGGAAGGTGAAAGATCATTTTCCCCTCGGCGAATGTTAAAGTTCCGTGTCATGAAGCTGAGTAAATAAAGCTATTTGAGAACTTCGGGTTATAAAACGTAGTTTTCACACGTGGAAAAACTTTATAAACATGCCTTTTTTCCATAAGTGTAAGCATCGGTGGTTCAGTGGTAGAATGCTCGCCTGCCACGCGCGGCCCGGGTTCGATTCCCGGCCGATGCAAAACAATTTTTTTTTAAATTTTAACAGGATAAAAATGAGTATAAATGGTTTAATATTCATAATAAATTACATTTTATTTACTTATCATGTAGAACATTATTAATCTATAAATAACTTAAGATAAAGTCAGCCAATATTTTGCATTCATCAAAGTCTCCAATATCATGAACTGCATATTTGTTAAGGAGATTTTTTTAATTTGGTGCATTTCATTTGGGTGCTTAGAAACAACGTTACCACAACTCCATCTTCAAATCGGCTGATTTTACTTGTGAATAAAAGAATAAAATTAAAGCCCTGGATTCTCCCTGTCTTAAGTAGCGACAAGCTCAATCGTCCGCCATCTTGGGTCTCCGGGGAACGGCTACGCTACGCTTCGTTTTTCTCCTCGTACTTCGCTCTCTTTCTTTCTTTACAAATTGATTAAAGACTATTAAATTTATATTTAACGAAATAAATGTATAAAACTTCATTCTTTTAAAGCATAAAAAGGACTTTTTGACTGATTTTTGATTTATTAAGAAGTTAAAATCTCAAACCTTCGATTCTTAAATGGTTCGCGTTTAGCAGCCAAAATGATCGATTTGCTTGTAAATTTAACATTAACTGCATTTTTTTAATCCTGAGTAATAAATTTTTAACCATGAATAATTAATATATTATATACTAATATTATATACTGACTATTTATATACTTATATAAAAAAAAACGCCTGGCCTGGATTTTGGCAGGGCCGCTAAAATCCTGATTGAAATACATAAATTTTTACTAACCTATATGTTTCTTTAAAATTAAATTCAAATTAAAGCCACATTCTAACATCAATTATAAATTTCTATTTAGACATTCTCCTGTAACAAATATTTAGGGCACATGCAATATTAAATTATCTTATGAATCTAAATAAACCCACAGAAATTACGAAAAATGTCATATTTTATTTAATAACAGTAATTAAAGTGTACATTTTATAAATAATAACCCACAGCTATAAAGCTATTAGCAAGCAAAATATATAGATCACATTATCTCTGATGCAGCAACTCTCAATCCAATGCTTTTGCTAGAACATTTTTTAATTTTTTTTTTGTTGAAAAGCTTTATTTTTTTTTGATTAAAAAATGCACTCTATGATTAACAAAAATATTTACAATTTTAGTGATCAATTCACAACATTGAGGGAAATCTTTGAAATGCCCATTACAGATATTAGTAGAAGATTTTGTAAAGATTTTTAATTTATTTTTGGCTGTAGGATTTGCTCTTCATTTGATCTGAAAAGATTTTCCAAATGAAGTAAAATGCTATATACTTCTTCAGAAACATAAACTAAGTAATTAATATCTTTTTTAAATTCTTTAAGTTTTGAAAATGATTGTTTTGCAGTTACACAGTTATTATTAGATAAATTATTTTTACAAAGGGAACATAGTTTACTTCGATTTAATTAATATTTGCAATACATCCACATAAATAATAAAGTGCACTTTCTTCACTTTCTGGCAGTCGACATGGTACAGTTAGTTTCTATAGAAATTTCATCTTTGTCAAAATCAATATCAAAGCATATTTTTCCAGTGTATGTTTCCAACTGGTAAGCGATACAATTTAAATCCTTTTTTTGAACTGTTTGCGCATCCAAAAGCACAACAATTCGGCATATTCATATGAAATAGTCTTTCATCTATCAAGAACTAGCTTGGTAAAAAATTATCTAAACATAGTTAGCAAGTTTTCGCTGAAACAAAAACGATGACACTCACAAGACCGCAATTCCAAACTAAATCCCCATTCCAAGAAAGACCCAAGATGTCGCATCTTTCACACGTGACTCTGGACGTCCAATAGGAAAACGAAGCGGCATAAAAGCGCCGGGGAAAACAGTGTCGCTACTTAAGTCAGAGAGAATCGAGGGCTTTAAATAAAATAGCTACACTCGAATGAGATCATGGAAAAATGGTACTAGACAAAAGTTGACTTGCGTCGTTGTTCCTGTGACTCGCCTAAACTTCCCCCAAAAATTCCTTAAAACTCCATTATTAGAGTTTAGTTACATTATCGTGACACTAGATCTACACGAGGGTATTGCCTACGGGCGTCGTAATTTAGAACCATAGTCAATCGACGAGCCGACTCCTGAGTCGACATCTAACGCAACTTTTCGCATGAAGCGTCGCGACTTTGAAGCTTATTTGACTCCCTCTGCACTAGATATAATTCTTTGGACTTTTTAGCTGCACAGACCGTTTATAGGTTGGTGGTTATTTTGGCTATGTCCGGGCCCGAACATAGCACCTTTCGCATCGCTCTATTATTAAAAACGCGTCTAAGACATACAAATGTACACGTTCTAAAAGAAAGTCTCGTTTCAGGCGGCCGTATTGACCATTCGCATCACTTCAACAACGCCCACCGTGCTCTGGTAGATACTCTAGCCCTGGAAGATGCAGTGATAGTGGCACTCAACATGACCAAACCGGAGGACACTCTGATGGTCGTGACTTCTGACCACTCGCACGTATTCGCCTTTGGAGGGTATCCGAAGAGGGGCAACCCCATCCTTGGTGAGAATAATAAAGTATTTTATAAAATAAAACTAGTATATCTCCTTTACTTTAAATTTTAAATCTGTTCGTCAATAACAAACAAAACTTGCTGTGGAATATATTTAGATTAAAAGAAATGTGTTCGTAAATGTCTTAACTTTAGTACTTTTGTAGAAAAAAGCTGGTAATTTTGAAAATAAGGCCGATTAAACGCTTAACTTGGATAAAACTGCAATGCATATATTTAAATGGAAACAATTAATACTAGACGATGCCCGCACCGATAAACTCAAAAAGGACTGGGGCATCTTATAGTAGGTACTTAAAGGGTTAAAGCTCGTTGATAAAGTGTACCACTATACCGACAGAATATTCCAAGCTATAACATATTTAGTTTCGTACAGAATCCTTTTTATTATCTCACTCCAATAAAATTACTAATTTTAACCCTTATTTAATTTTGGAGTCTGCCATTGTTAGTCATTTACCCGTTTTAAAGAGTGAAACGAAATTAAATTTTAAAACTAAGTTTAAACTCTTTAGTTTATTATAGCATTCATTATCTCATGTCGGATAATCTGGAACAAAACGAGTTACAACTATAAGGTTGATGTCTAAACACTTTTCTTAATCACTGAACAATTTGATTTCGAGAACAAAGCAAATTTTGCCAGCACACACTCCAGAAATAAAGCGAAATCCCTTCTTTTGTCTTACTAAATGTATTATTTCCTGACTTCAGGACTTGATGACAAAACTTCGGATGTGGATACCATGCCCTACACGACACTCCTGTATGCCAACGGACCCGGATACAACAGGAATTTCCCAACAGGACGGGAAAACCTAACGGGAATGAATACAGGTGGGTGGGTTTCAAGAAAATAACCGGAAACGGAATATGAATATCAACTTTGAATTATGAACCTTAAAGATTTTGTTAACTGTTCGATGTTCTAAAGGAGGTTGAATTCCTCTATCGTACGTGCTACAGTCGTATAGTTTCGAAATACGTTTTACTTTTTAATTATATTTAGTTAGAAAAAATCATTTTAGGATTGAATGAAAAATAGAAATTATAACGAAACTGGTTATAATTAAAGAGCTTCAAAGTTTTTGAAGCTTCATTGCTCTGGATTTATAGCTTAACCTATTAATCACTGCCATGAATTCACCCGAACTTTGTATTATAATGTATGTATAAACCATATTAGGTGATTTTAGAGAGAAGTATTTCAAAAAAATATCAGCAATATAACTACAAGTTCAACTTACTACCAAATTCTCTATTATCAATGAAAACATTAAAAAAAACAGGTCTCAATTGCTAAAAGTAAAAAAGGGTCATGTGCTAGAGATTTTCCACCACACTTTTTCTAACAACTTAATAGTGAAGAGGAAAACACTTGTTCGGAAATCTTTAGCCAAGACCTCTTTAGTTATTTACATTTAAAGAGTCAACTGAAAGACCTTTATACCAATTAACCTCCATCTTTTACTTCCATATCCAGAGGAGAAGAACTACGTGCAACAGAGTGCCGTACCTCGCCGTTGGGATACACATGGTGGCGAAGACGTACCCGTATACGCGCATGGTCCTATGGCTCATCTATTCAGGGGCGTACTAGAGCAGACCTACATACCACACGCAATGGCCTACGCAGCATGCATAGGTCCCCAGAGGAACGACTGCGAAAGAAGGAGGCACGCCTTCCAGAGGCAAGTCATAGAGTGTCCTTCTCCCAGAACGAACCAGGGTTCGAGGATGGACCTATCTAGTTGGGTCATCTTCATCTGGATGTTATCTGAAGTTTTTTGCAGGTCTAGGACGTTTTTGTAAGAAGTAAAACCGGTACATCACCTGATAAGAGACATTGGTACTGCAGGTGAGAAGAATTTTGTACAAGTGCTGGACGTTATTTCGGAAAGTCTTAAACAAAAGACACTTGACCACCGTTTATCTTCAATGTGGATCATTTGGTTACTGTGGGGGTGACTTAAAAATAGAGGACGTTTCTGTAAAAAAAAGCCAGAAACAGATACACCCTACATACCTGTTAAGGCATGGTGTGTTGCAACTGTGACCTTCCAAAGAAGTCGGACTTAGTGAACTGATGCGAACAAGCTAGCGTAGATCCTGACGAGTCTTCACGATAAGGCCACAATAACTCCGATTGAAGCCTAAAGCTTAACTCTAAAAAATGATTCAGCTATATACAATGCGTGGCTATTCATGAAAATACAGGACGTTGATTCAAGAAAGGATATAACTTTGAATTATTGAAACCGTGGGATGACTTTATCAGTGTAGAAAGTCCAGTTGTCGTTCGCAGTATCAATACCAGAATGTGGTGCTGATACCATAACAATGGTGCGAATACTCACGTACAAACATACGACCGACGTGGCTAAAAGGACCAATGCAACCATACACCTTCAATGCATCGTGTGTTTACTGAGATCAATCATTTACGAGATATTGGCTCGTAGGATATTGGATTGCAGGTACTACTGCAGTTACAAATACTGCCGGATCACCTTTATAGCATTGCAAAAGCTATTATTCATTCGTAGACGATATTGAAGAAATTAAGGGGGCGATACATTTAAAAATCGAATTTTTTTATTTTATAAATAGTTAAAATAACATCTCAAAAATATGCCTGCACATTTTTAAAAGAAAATTCGCATTATTTATTGATTAAAAACTCATTTAAATGCTTCACCTCAACTCGGCGCTTGAGGGCTTTGTCAAAACTTTAAGCACGTTTATCTCAAAACTACTTTTTAATTTGCGGCCAAGATAACTAAAACAATTCTCAATCTATCCTTATAAAATTTGGTATACGTCTTCTATATAGTATTATCTTCTAGTTGAACCTCAAAAATTTCAATTTTTAAAAAAAAAAATTACAATTTTTTTACCCAAAAACCTTTGAAAAAGGGTAACAAAAAATCGAACTTTTTTTTATTCTGAGGCTTGTAGATTTACAATTTTTCAACTTTTTTGATTTTTTATTGGTTTAACTAGAAGAAGTAAGTTTTATGAACATTTTCAAATAAAAATTTTTGATTTCAGATCAATTTTGGAGTAGCTAGAATTCCCGCCGATCGATACTTTTATCCGCGATGGTCTCAGGAGATCAGTTACTCCGGCGGCATTTTCACAAAAACTAAAACAAAAAATCTAATTTTTGTATTTTAATGTATAATGTATAAACATACAGAATTTTAAAACGATTCATGTTTTTCTTCCCTTTTAATAATGTCTCTGAAAAACGATCAAAATTCAGGTGGTTACATGTTTCGCCCTCCTTAAAGAAAAAATGCCCTGCAACCTAACTAATAATTCTTCAAATAACAACCGGAGAAATGTGGCTTAGAATTTTTTTGTCACATTGGATTAACAGAGGCACTTTGGTTTGGGGACCCGTTGTCATTCGGTATCATTTGCCCTTAAGATTTAGTACGATCTAACTTTGATTAAGACGACACACAGTAGGATAGGGGCCAATTTATGAGAAAAATAACAATCTAAAAAAACCCAATAATATCCAATATAAGTAATATCCAATGCTCCACATGAAGTCAATAGTGTATTTATAAAGTTTTGGAAATGCTACATGACGAAAATTGAGGAGGTTCAGGCATTAAAAAAACAATTTATAACCCAAATATTCGATCTAGTACATATAGTCTACGCAATAATTTGCTTCATGAAATTAAACTAAAAATCCTTTAAATTGGCATAAAAAAAAGTACTAATTACTGTCGCTGATGGATACTTTATGTTCGTTTAAATCAAAGGGGTATTTATTTAATAACTGCGTCGTTTAAAGCAATAGCTTAAAAGTTTAATCTGAATTATCTAAAAATATTTTATAAAGACTGGAAGTTTTATATCCTATTAAAACATTGATGGACTGAAATTCAATACTTCAGAGCTTCCACTTTTAAACCACCTGAAAAGTCATCTGTAAAACAGTGCTTCCAATACTCGTTAGTGTAAGAACCGGGTTTTGCAATATTTAAATAGCGTAATATCGCTCTTGTATATAATATGTTTATTATGTCTTTAGTTAATAAACTTTTGCTATAAAGTTTGAAGCATTAAATGGTAAATGATGCTTATGAACATCATTTAGTAGTTATGAATATATTTATACTCTGTAATAATGTCGAGGTATGAGGCGCATGTATATATATATAAACAATGAGTCTGAGTTTTTATTATATAAATGATAAGTTGAAAACTCAATAAATCAATGATACTTAAAGTACATTGGTGTGCAAAAATTGAAAAAAAATTAAATAATGATTGGATACTTTAAAAAAAAATTTTGGTACCTGGGAATTTTAAATGTCAAAAAGCATTTTAATTAAAAACACATTTGATGTTACTTGAATAAGTAAGAACTTAACACCTTTCGAAATTCGTGTAATATACCAATAATTTTAAACTACAAGGAAATATTAATTACATGCAAAATACAAAGTAACATTTGAAATATCCCAAATGTATAAAAAGAGTTTGTAAAATAAACGGTTTTGATGTTATAGCAATAATAAGATGGAAATATTTTAAATTGAAGTTCTATAGTTCATGATTTTAAACGACTTTTTTCCATTATTTTTTTTTAATTTCATATCAGCTTTTAAAAAATTCATAAGCCATGACAAAAGAAATACAATTCCTCCTGAGATTAACAAAAAAAGTATAAAATAACAAGCACCCAAAAATACAATTTTATGGGCATCTATTTTTTCACAATTAAGTTATTGGTTATTTTTTGCACACCAGTGTAATTAAAACCATATATTGATAATTTATTACGATTTTCTCATTGCATTTTAAATACTTTGTGTAAAATGCATGTAACGTGCTGTTGCACGAAATGTTATGTGTATCAAGTATTTGGTGTTTTTTTTATATCAGCTGTTAAATTGAAAATATTTATTGTAAGGCACATCTGTGTTTCATCATCATTCTATTAATTTCAAAGACCTGAATCATTATAAATATACTTTTATAGTTTTATTACTTCATTAGTAAGAAAAGTCCTTTATTTCTTATGTATTTTTTTGTAGAAGTTAATTTAGGGTCTTGTATTGTAACATATCTCTATACAATTCCAATGGGGAAACTTATGACCCTGTTTTTTTAAAAAAGAATACGACATATACTTACAAAAACTTACCAAAAAATACAGAAGAAAGTTATTTTGCCATTAAAATAATTAATAAGTATAATTTTAAAGATATTACTGAGTTATAATTAAAACAAAATTGTAGTAATTATTCACAAACTACAGATGGCAGCACTAATGGAATGTAAATATCTAAACAAAAAAATTGTTTTAATTATAACTATTAATATCTTTAAAATTATACTAATTATTTTAATGGCAAAAAAACTCTTTTTGTATTTTTGGTAGTTTTCGTGAGTATATGGCGTATTCTTCTTTTTTTTTTAAAAAAACAGGGTCAAAAGTTTCCCCATTGGAATTGTATAGAGATGTTACCATACAAGACCCTTTATAAATGTAAACTGCAGAATATAGTGCTCAATATTTTCTTAGATGTCACGCAGGCGTGCCAAAGATAACATACTCTGTGATATTTAATGTACATTTCAAATAGATTTGAAAACAAGATAAATTACAGTAATATTCGAAACTATTTCCTCACATATCGATGTGCTATTTGGGTACAAACATAAAATGTAAAGTATTTTTGAAATTCTTTAGCATTAAGTATAAGAATTAAGTATATAAGTAAAAACTGAGAAAAAGTAGGTACTTGTCCATTTCGCGGGCGCAAATCTCGCCAAACGGAATCTTTGGTGACAAATGGAATTTTCTGAAGGCAAAACACAGTATACACAGTTCAAGTTAGCCATTGGAAATATTCCGTTTGGCTGCAGTTGTGTATTTTTGGTGACCATTGATTGCGCCTGCGAAACGAAAAGTATCAAGAAGTAAAACTATTTTAATTAAAATAAAGAAATCTTTCCAATATTTAAAAATATATTATTTCACATCTCAAAGTAAATAGTTTTACTATCAAGACGTCGATTGATACTTGAACTGCATTTATTTCATAAGATATAATATTGTAACACGATTTATTAAATTGAAAAACAATTTAAAACATTAAAACTTAAAAATGAGAACAGATTCGCTTTTTATAATTTCTACTGGACCAATAACATTCTTTATTTTAAATTAAAAATAATCAAAATATAATTTACAATAAACTAAAAATAAAAGAGTAGATTTTAAATAAAATTCAAAAATATCGAAATTTGCAATTCGTTTCACTTTTCATCTTGTATAATTTCTCATTCAATGAATCATAGAATCGTATTTGAAAATTCGACATTAACATACGATGGTAAAGGTTTTAGAGTTATTTCGACTTTATATCTCTGAATTTCATAATCTAAGAAAATTTAATTAAAATTAGTATTTTAATTTTTTTAATTCTAAAACTTTAACTTATAATTAATAAAGAGCCCAAATAATGTTAGTAATAATTACTGTTTAATAAAAATTATTGAGTATTTCTTTACAGAAATCGCCACTACTTTTGTTTCTGTTAGACTTCAAAGTGTAAAAGAACATTGAAAAAGTAAAATTGTGTCAAATGAAAATTAAACCTTTTAAAAATCCTATTGTATTAGTTATGCAGACTATTGATTTGATTTTTTTTCAAAAATCAAATATTTAAAAACAAATGTAGATCAGGCTGGTCCTGTAAATAATTTTTTTTTAAATATCAGCATAATGTAAAATGTAATTACGTTATCTGTCCATGTGTGGGAATTATCATAAATTAGCATATCCTTTAAATAAAAACAAAAATATGGATAAAAAATTCGTTAAAAAATTCATTTTATAGTTTTTAATGTCGATATAATACTTATATTGGTTATTACTTATGGATAAAAATTAGTGAGGCATAGAATAGCGTTGTAAATTATGATATATTGATTGTAATAAGTATGTGTATTGTTGTAATAAATTGTATTATAATATATTTCTTGTTTATGTATGGATGTTTTTTGTACTAGTAGACTTTTTATAGACGATTGAGTATAGTATAGTGTGCGAACATACCATCTAGAGACCGACATAAAAAGATTTGTCATAAACAGTGATTGTGTAGTGAGCTGCTCTATGAGCATCAACTCTTTTATGTACTAAAACGACTTGTGCCATTTTAATATGCACTTAGTTATTGAAACCCGATCGAAATTTAAACCACCCAATGAGAAGTCAAATTAACAAAAGATTTCGCTTATATCTACTATTATTGTTTAACGATTCTCCAAATAATATGTTCGTAAAAAGTGGAAACTTTTATAAAGGCTATGTCAGTCCGTCCGTCTGCCACTCACTTTCATATCCCAAACTACAAATACTACGCAGAATTGTGATACGCCAAAAAAAAATCTGGGTATCGAAGATAGAAAAGTCATCTAAAATATTAGAAATAAATTTGGAGTACTTCAAAAATGACAATAACATTCACAATAAAATAAAAAAAGCATAAAATGTTAACTCTTAGAATATAAAAACTTGCACCATTACTTAATTTAATTTTTTTGCGTCTTCAAAGAAAAAAAATTAAACCGTTTAAATTAAAATATTTTTTTACGATATTACATTGACTTGTTTCAACTTCATTGTCTTGGGCAAATAAACTAGATTTTTTGCTGAATCAATGTGACAAACATGTAACTGATCCTTGATTAGTTTTATTAAGTCTGTAGCTTTAAGTTTACTCTGCAAATACAAACAAAGTTCGAGATTTCTTCTAGACGAAAAGGTATTTAGTTTGACTTTTGTACTTCGATGAACAATTTCACAAGAACTCTTAAAAGATATTGGAATTTCTGGTTGGACAGAAGTAAGAACCGAGGCAAAGACTGAAGATGGGGCACAATATGCTGGATTCTATGTGCTCAATAGGAAGGAATTAAGTAACTAAAGTTTTAACTACTAAACGCGTTTGATGTAAAAGTTAACCTAATTCTGAAGATTTTTTTACTTTCTACTGCCATTATAAATTTTAACAATAACAGCCACCATGTCGAGTGAACATTGAAGAAGTCGTTTACGAAAGTTATAACTTTGTCCAACCACAATAGTTCCTTGCTCAACACTCAGCAAACGATAATCGTGGATTTTTTTTATATATAAGAGAACAAACCAACCGTGAACTCGATGCTCTTCTGCCAAGCACCCTCTTGCATCATTAGAACAAGAAGTTGATACAAAAATGGATTCTATTCTTGTCGACCGCATCTGCAAAATGATTAATTCCAAAGCCCCGTCGCACATCTTTTGAAAAACAAAAAGAAATATTCATAAAAAAACGACTACAAATAGAATTATTCTGGCAACGGGTTTTGATGGGAGGCACGAACAAAAAAATAATTAAAAGATGTTAAGGGAGAAAAGAATTTTTGCCTATTATTAGCAGCCGATCTTTTAATAAGCAGATTTTTTTTCATCACATTTTATTCTAATGCGATTGGGATTGTTTTGATTATTTGTGCTCCTCTCGAAATTTGCCGCGTTGTTGGTTTAACATAATTGTAAGAAATATTCACCACAATTTTAGTTGTTTGGATTTGTAATGACATAATTAACCATTAGTGTTAACTGGCCCATTATTTTCCACTGGTCTAACTATGAAAGCATTGGATTAAAACCCATTTCATACCAATTTGCCACACTTGGTTTCTTATAATGAAACTGAACTTTCATCTTTACACGCTTTTTTAACACAATCACTTATTCGTTAATTTAATTGTCAATATTAAAAACTGAAGGGTGTATTACTACGCGACTTTTAATTATCGCTCAATTGATCAATACATTTAAATGTTACTATATTTCCCTATAAGGCAATTTCAATAACTTTAAAAGTTCTTGAGCAGCTACCTTTTGAGCATGCTCGATTTTCTCAAAACCTTATGATGTCCGACAGATACTGGGAACTCGGGTACCAAATTTGAACATCGTAGCTCTTTTAGTTCGTGCCGGAATGGTTGCAGATGGACCGACAGTCTAAGAGACAGAACAATGTTCAAAAACCACTCGTCATTTCCCATTCAAACTAACCCGTCAATTTTGAAACACCTTGAACGTGTCATTAATTCATATATTCTTCCTTTAAAAAATTATATTATACTTGTAAGAAAAGCCATTTGTTTCAAAGAATTGAACTTTTCTTTGTTCCTTTGCCTCCTCTTATATTTTCCTTCTTCGCGTGGACACATACAGCTTTTGTAAAGACTGATTGTTTAGTTAGTGAACTAACGAACACTGATTGGAAAGTCGGTACATTAAAACTATTTGTGAAACTATTTTTTGCCAAGCCTTAATTCTTAGCCAATGTTAGCAGAAGGTATATCCTTTAGCTATATATAGATAGCTATATACTTTATGTGCGATTCCCTCTAATTTCCCTAGCCAATAGGATACATTTTTTAATATAGACTAACACACTACGCCACCCTCAACGTATCAGTGTAATAGTTTCTTGGTCAATAACTTCAACGAATTTGTTTCAAACGAATTTGACTCAAAGCGTTAGTTACATTTTTTTTTAAACTAAAACAGCTGGGTTTTTTTACAATCCCTGCTAATTGTTTGAAATAACTTGTTTCTTGAGCGTTATTAGTTTCTCATTATACAATAAATATTGTTTTGTGAAAAACTCAATGGAAAATATTTGTGCAACTTTGGTAGCGTTAGTTTTATTCATGAAGTGAAGCCTGGAGATATATTTAATGTTTTGCTCGTAAATTATTTATCATTAACAAAAATTAAAATACACTTTCTATGTGGCACACAAAAGGTATCACTGATTACATCTCAAAAAAGAATTTTTTTTATAGTTACTTCTGTGTGAAGCTTATTTTAAATCAAAAAGATTAAACTATTTTTAGTTTAAAAAGTAAAAAAAAATATTTTAAAAGTATAAAAAAAACCTTTAGATACATTAAAACATAATTAGTATTGCAAGATAGGCATTGAAGATAGAGGCATTGAACTTTTCAATTTTAGAGGTTTTGCAGCCAAGAAAATATATTTTATCATTGGTTATAGAAAAGTTCATCGTAATTGGCGGTATTAAACTCAAATTTCGCCCTTGTCCTTACATTTTAATTCCTTTTCGATGCGCTTCCATTAAGGAATTGGGAAACTAGAGTTGTGTAACGCAACACGACTTTCAATTACCACTCAATAAATCAGTACATTAAAAAGGTAATTATCTACTCCCTATTATGTAACTTCAATAACTAAAATTAAAAAATTATATGAAAACAACCCTTAGCACATGCGCGGTAAAGCTTTATTATGACGTTAGACAGGTACTGAGAACTAGTGCACCAAATTTTAAGTTTGTATCTCTTCGTTTTTTATCAATCTTTAAAACGAAAACTTTATTTCACAGTAACTCTTTGCGCTTCTGAAATTTTCTCGAAAACCTCATTATAAGGCCGACAAGTGCTAGGAACTTGTGTGCTAAATTTGAAATTCGTAGCTCTCTTTTAGTTACAGCTGTCGAGGTTTCAAACAGATGTGCTGGAGTTCAAAAACATTTTTTTCTGATTCAGAACCGTCCGAAACGTGTAGAAAACACACAATCCTCATTTCGAATTTTCCACCCCACATCGCAAAACTTTCATTACCTTATAGTTCATACTAGCAAATAAATATCCGTTCTTCGCACAGACTAAAAAAAACTCAAAAAATTTCCAAGTTATATGTTCCATTTAATCCGTTATATGATAATAAGCTCATATTATTGTTCACACTCGTTATAAAGTATAGAATCCCATTACTTATATTAAATAATTTAAAGATTAAAAAAATAACAATTTCCATTTATATACGAGTCATATAATACAATGTATTCCGACTCAAATACCCTTAAAAACACAGCGCACCCAAAACACTTTACAATTCTCCTTCACCTTTTTATAAAGCTCTTGAATTAGCCATTTTTTCACTTCAACCGCAGACAGAGGCCCGAGTCAAAGCCCGTGTTACGCAGTTAATCAAAGATCTTTTTCTCTGCTACGCTCCCTTTCTTTTTACATTATAATAATAATAACACAGAAGGAGGAGGAGAAATAAGGCACGAAGCCAGGAATTTCATTTTAAAAGCGCGACTCTTACAAAGTGTCAATGTTTTTTGTTTGGTGGGTGTTTTATTTTCTCAAAGATGATGCTGAAGAAATATGAGGTGTTTTTTATTACCTTTTAAAAAGGGTTTCTTAGAATAATTTTGTTTGTAAATGGGTTCCTTATTCCATTTTAGCAGAAAATGTTAAATGTGTTTTTTTTTAAATATTGAGTTTTATTTTTGCTGGAAGTAATGTTTCTCTAGTTTTAGTGTAATATAAGTTGAATCAAAAATAAAGTTAACGCAAAAACATTTGAATATTAAAGAATCTAGACATTGTTAATTTGCTATAAATAATATTTTAGTGATTTATTACTCTTTTAAAATAACTTACATTATTTTTATTTTTGCCATTTAAGAGCTTAAGACATTTATATACAACTAGTATTCATCTTATGCATATATTAATCGTGAATAAAGTAGTATATATTATTCCTAATTTTCGGTTGAAAGAGACTTATTTTACCTTTTGATAACCTTGCATTCTTTTTTAAATTTTATTACATTTGGTTTGTCCTTCAAATTACTTAAACCAAGTAGTTAATATTCTCTAATTTGATTATAAGTATGATAAGGTATGTCTTTAAGATAAAATTTTGTCCGTGACTTATTTTAGACGCAACATGCGAATTATTAAATTGTAAAACATTTTTTAATTCAATTTACAATGTTCTAACCAAACATTTATCAAATCTTATGTTTATCCAATACAGACTGCAGCAAGAATTTTTTTTCCAAATCTTTAAATCGCACGATATAGTAGGAGTAAGACGTTAATTGGTCATATGGATGACGAGTGGAAATTTATTATTGACGCTGCTCCCCTCTTCAAGAGAATGGCCATTTATCCCCTCACTTTAACACCCCTAATGCCACTGTCCCACTTTTTTGGGGTTATTTAGCTACAGCCCCTGGACAAATTATTAAACGCACTGCAAGATTTCATGTATCAATCAATGATGAACAAAATACCTTTAGAAGGACATTTGTGTTCCTAAACTTAAGCTATCGAATAGAAAATACTATCTGCCATACTTAATACATATATCGACATCTTTTTTAATGATATGACATTCTTTGGTATGTTTTCATCATTACTAAAAAAATAAAGTGCGTCTAATAATTTGTCCAGGGACTGTAGTTTCCATTAATAAACGAAAAAAGGATTTTTATGGTCAATAATTTCAATCATTTTAATTTATGAATATGTGCCAAACAGATATAGTTCTTTGAGCAAAGGCTCTAATAAAAAATAACAATCCGGCCTTCTCTTTATATGAATTAAAAATTATCATAAAATATGATATTTACTAAATTATTTCGAACAAAAGGAAAAATGTAACGAATATCAAACTTATCGTACTTAAATCGGGTGAGGAAGTGGGGTCAAATGCAACCAAATTTTGGGCATCAACCACTTTTTTTTCCTCCACTTATACCACTACTTACAGTAAAAAGTAAGGACTTTTCTCCAAAAGAAACGTGAATATGTACCACTCCCATCTTTCTGTTGGAATAAAAGCTTGCGAGAGTTGTGTTTGTGTCATTCCAAAATAACCTTGGCAGTTCCTTTTCATTGATGCTTTCCGAGAGAGGCGAGAGTCACCTTTTCCTACTGTTTTTAAATGCGTTATTATGTTTGGGTGCTTGTTCCTAAGGCACCCAATTGTTTTTGCATCGAAATGAAAAAGGGAATTTTTTGTATTTGTATTTTTAAGACTTTAAAGAGTTAAAAAATTGTTTTATGTACCTAATGTCTTATTGCATATCCGGTTAAATTTAAAAATTGATTAGTTTTCAAGAAAATGATTTTTTTCTATCCAAAACCTCGAAATAAATTACATTTAACGTATTCAGAAAAATTTATTATTGACAAAATATAAATCACTCAACTACTTTATTCAAGGTCTTTTATACACGATTTGCAACGTCTTTTTATTACTTCGAATACTTTAAAGCATTTGCATTACACTTTTAGTTAATTATTTTAAATTAAACAAAAGTTAAGATTTTAATCTATTATACGCAAGTAAAATAGCTTTTTTGAAAACTTATTTATAAATTCTATCGACATTTTATAACATGGAAACAACTTTAATCTAGTTTTATATTTCCGTTTGTTTTTATATGTATTTTTGTTTGTTTCTGAGGAGCCTAATTGTTTTACATCGAAAGGAAAAAAAAGGTGAAGAATTTAATTTGGTTCTTTTTTTCGGGATTTATATTTCAAATCCGTTATGACTTTAAAGTCAGTTACATATCAAACGCAACTTTTAAGAAACATTTGTTTTCGTCTACTAAAACATTTATTGCATATATAGATAAATATCGATTAGTTTTCAAGAAAGGGGTATTTACTCTCTCCAAAACCTTGAAATATATTATTCAATTTTATGTATCCAAATTTATTATTAACAAAATACTAACTGGTCTCAACAACTGTATTTAAAAGCATTATCAACGAATTTATTACTTTCAATACTTAAAGGATATACAATAAACCTTTGCTTAATTATCTTAAAATAGCCAAATACTCTATTATACGCAAGGAAAACTTATTTAAAAATTGATTAGTTTTCAAAGAATGGTTATTTACTCTTTCCAAAACCTTGAAAGTATATTATAAAATTTAATATTATCGTAGTAAATTTATTATTAACAAAATTTAAATTGCTCTAATACGTATTTAAAGACATTCAACGTCTTTTATTTTAACACTCGATCTAAAGTAAAATAGCTTTTTATAACTCACATTTGAAGAGCTTAGTGGAAGCACATGCTAAGTGACAAAAGGTGAAAAAAAGAAAATTAGCTTAAACGTTTTTAGTTTGCACTCTGATCTGTTATTGCAAACTGTAAAAATATAATAAACTTTATGAAAAGGGGGAAACGTGTTATCGTCAAAAAAGTTAGCAATATGTTTGACACAAATTTCAATTTTTTCAAAAATGTCACTTAACACGTTCTACCACTAAGCTCTTTGTTTATAAATTCCGTCTATATTTAATCATATGAAAACCACGTCAATCTAGTCTTATATTCATTTCCATTTGACTATTTTCTTAACGTTCATTTTATGAAGCATGCCTTTTAAGAAAAATATACGAAATTTATGTTTCTCTACCAATCTTTTCTAGACCATTTACTACACATAAATAACATTATAGTTACAAAAGCATTTTCCAACGTTTTGACACAAGCAGAAAATTTGAATTATGCAAAAGATAAACCATTCCAAAACAAAAACAATTGCACGTCAGCTACGAAAGACAGGCAAAGTCAAAACCCATCAACAAATAATCTAAGACGCTTTTTCGATGTATCTAATAAAAATCACTTCCGAAAATACCACAATGTGTCTATAGTTTCTTCAGAATAAAACTACCGTACCTAAATGTCTTTATTTTCCAATTCTCAAAACCAGATGGTACGTGAAAGATTATGAATTTTAAATGGGATATTTTTCTTCATCTAAATATTTAAACGCGTATTTATTTGAGTATGTCTTTGGGTATTTTGCGTTTGACATTTTTCGATTTTCACTTCTTTCCGTGTCGGGTTTTTTTTTCAGTGTTGGGAGGGTAGAAATGTGAAACGCGTGCTCTATTTAGAACAGTTAAAATCGGTTTCTGTGCTTTTGATTTTCAAACAATAATTTCCTGTAAAACAGTAAAACAACTCATTTTTTATCAACGAATTAGTTTGTTAACTGATATTAATTCGTTTTTTCAACTATAGTATAGTCATTCCTAAACCTTTTCTGAACAATTTGTCGAGAGAGAAGGGGGGGAGGGGTCTTCTTCAGATGGCCCTGATTTAAGTTTACTATAGGTTAAATTTAGTTTTTTCGGAAAGGTTTCCTAAAACAGTGTCGGATAATTTTCAAGAAAACGGCCATAAAAGTGCCTATTTTTTATACTTCCGTTGTGAGCAGAAAATTGTGTAAAATACATTCAGACGTAATAAATATTTTTCATTGCTTTTAGCTTGAAATTTAAAAGAGGAGTATTACATTCATTATTTGGCTTTCCAATATTTGGATTTTAGTTAGTCCCAATCTTATTGGGGTGTTACTTCTGAACCCTCCATCCCGAAAATAAGGCGGGTGCAAGAAATAAAGACCGAAACCTCACCCCGTCATTTTCATGGGACCGAGAACGATGGTGTTAATCCTTTATCTACTGACGATACTTATAAGTATCTCTACAAAGGTAAAGTAATTTCGTCAGAAAAAGTAAACTTTAGTCACCTGCGCCAAATCCTTCCCAGACGGTACGTAAGTCCCATTTAAAAAAAAACTTTATTTTTAATTGTTTTAAGGCGATTATGAATTTATAAAGCGTATAGGTTTCAAAACTTTAAAGACAAATGAAAAATTCATCACAAAATTTTAGTTATTGGTCGTGTAAAATATAAATAGAAAGAAAAAACGAAATAACCTCATAAGTGCATTTTATATCCGAACTATTGTTTATCCTTATACATATTACATGCACAGCTAACTTGAAAATAAGCAATGCAAATAATGAATTAAATTTCAAAATATTCAGTACTGAGTTAAAATATGTAAATCTTTTTGGAATGGCAACACTCAGCATCCAATCTTACCAAGTGCACGGTACAATTAATGTCCGCAATTTAGAAACCACCTTTATTCATTTAGATTGTTTAAGGCATGTAGCGGAATTTTATTAATGGTATTCGTTTCAAAAGCATAAAACTAAATTAATCTTTATCACAAAGTATTGGCATGCAAACAATATTTAAATAGAAAGGAAGAAAACGAAATAATCCTCATAATCATTTTATATTCATATTTTTACCAAAATTAATCAATGCAACAGTAACTTAATACATGCAAATATTGAAATATTCATTCAGCATAAGTTAAAAATGAAATCTATTGGAATGTCAACCACCACATCAACTTACGAGTACACGAACTTTGTAACACACACAGTGTGGAAGTCCGAACAAAAACTTTACATTTCAATGAATCTACTTTAACTCCTTTATGCACTGAATTAAGATTTAATTTGAAGTATTTGCCACTGCCCAGTTTAAAACTATCTTTTCAATTAATAATAATAAATTACGGTTTAAAAATAGTTGGAACATAAAATGCACTCTATGAATTTACTTTGGTTTTTATCCCCTTTCTATTTATACCAAAATTACATTCACTACCAATCAAAGTTTGTTTAATTAATACGCGATTTACCATTTTAGACATTAATGTTTTGAAACTGAATACTGTATTAATTAAACCCCCACCACCATCTATTTTCTTTTAAACTAACAATGAAAAGAAACACAACGGTTTTCGAAATACGACTTATAAGTACCGTCAGGCCATAACGATTTGGTGCTGGTAACTAAAGTTAAATATTTCTGAAGAATTTACCTTACGTTTGTAGAATTTGTTCTAAAACCGTACCTCCACCTTGCCCCCATTTTCTCCAATGAAGAGTAAAAAAGCGGCCTTATAAGCGATACTTATCATCAGTAGATAAAAGGGTTGTATAAATCGGAGTTTTCTTTATTCAACACTGAAGTTAATTTCAAATTTCATTTAAAACAAGTAGACTTGTAACAAAAATTGTTGCCCAATCATCTTCTTAAAAATTTACTTATCTCCGAGAGATAAACTTTTAGGGAAATTATGGTTTATTCCAATTTGAAACTACCCATTTTGTGTTATAGCTCCTCAAATTAAATAACCATACATCGGTTTGTCAGCTCAACGAAAGTACGCCAAGATTCATTTTTGCAGTGAGAACCCGAACCAAATAGATACTCAAGGGATCTTTTACATTACACATAATCATGACATGCGTGCCGACCATTCTCCCATTCAGTAAATCTGCCGACTCGGTCGGGGATCGGACCATCAATCTTGGGCTTATGAAGAGAGCACGTACAGTTCCTGGACAAATTATTAGACGCACTGTATTTTTTGAAGTAATTTTTTGTTTCTTAAGAGGTTTTTATGCAATAATGGTATATTTAAACTGCAATATTATTGATTTTTATTTAAAAGAATTGTTGTAGACTACATATTTGTATTTATTTTAAACATATGACAACACTGTTTTTGGCAACACTATTTTACATGAAATCTTGCAGTGCGTCTAATAATTTGTCCAGGGACTGTAATACCTCACAGCTACTGAGTCGATATTCAGTGCATAAACGGTTAAAGAACATACGAAAAGGATCAAGAAACCCTTCTTCCTCCCAACCCATTCGTTCCAAAACGTAACCTTTTTTCCCCGCGATTTCTTTATCAACATTTTCTGTCGCCGAAGATCGCTTGTCCAACGTCGCCCCTGGGCCAATGTAATCTATGGCTCCGAAGCTCTCGCAGCAGCTTGCATTGGCACTTGTCATATTTTTGACGTGCGATAAAAGTTAATGGCTGCCGAGAGCGGATGTTGAAAAGGTAGCAAGGGAAAAACGTGCTATTTTAAGAGATGTCGAAGTTTTGACGATGGTATTGTTGGGTTTTGTAGGGTGTTTGAAGAATTTTATTTTAATAACCCTTTTTTTGGAAATAGTGGGGAGTTATTTTTAGTTTTTTTATACATTTAGCACAATAGAATATTTTATCGAATGAGCTTGCGGCTAAAATTGACTTAAAACATCTTGGATCATAAAATCGATAAACTTATACGAACTTTGTAAAATCAGTTTCAGTATTATTCAGTTTAAAACTTGTGCAGTATTTGTGTAAAGCTACTTGTACAAAAACAAATTATGAAGTCGACAATAAATATTAAAAAGTCAGTTCCTTTAATTTAAATGGTTAAATCGTAAAACTACATTCAACTGTTTTTCATTTTATTTTAACAAAATCGTTGCATAAAAAATATCTTTAAATTTTATTATGAGTGAGTGGAGCTAGTCTTCATCCGAGAAAAAAAATAAGAAACTTTCTCTAAATAGGCCACGTTCGAGCCAAAACATGTCGGTTTCGTACTACAACCACCCATTTGCATCTCATTTACGTTTATTTAATGAAATTTTTTATCAAAGCGCAAAAATATACCTATTCTTTGAATACATGCTTTTAGTTCTCACGTTCTTCAAAATTTACTACTCCCCGAGTGATAAACTTTTAGAGAAAATATAGTTCATTCGAATTGAAAACTACCCATTTTGTTTAATAGCTTATCATATTAAATTATAATATATCGGTTTGTCAGAGAAACAAAGACCCAAGTTCAATTCTGAATTTAGCAGTCGTATTTGTAAAACCTTATTCTCATCTACCTTTTTATAAGAAGGTTACACAGTTCACATATAAGCCAATAACATTTTTGCTAAACAGATGCCTATATTAACCATGACAACGGGAAAATCATCGTATAAATGACTCATTTTTAAGAAAACAGAAATCGATATTTTATGTCACTTTAAATCAGTAAAAAATATAGTTGTACTTAGACATCCATTGAACAATCTTTGGTAATCCCTATGTTTAAGGCTCATCTGAGAATTTCAAAAGAAATAAACAACTCAAAATTAGATTTCATCTTATATAACCAATTAACACGTACCTCTTATTAAGTTTTCATTTGGGAAAATTACCAAGATTATAGCCAGCTCCTTCCAGATTCTCAAAAGAAACCCCGGGCATTAATTAAGAAGCCTGCACTAAAGGCGATTAAAACAAATGAACCCCTAGCAACCAAAAAAATGCACCCTTTGCAACAGTTTCATCAACAGGATCTTTCTTTCTCATCAAAGATTAATGCACCTGTATCACACCCTCTCTGGGAAGCTTAACTATCAATCCCACCACATAGACCTAGCAAAACTTCGTTTGATATCATTTCGACATCTTTCCGTTATCATTCTGACATTTCAATATCTTGTCGATATCGAAGGTGGTAACATGATATCATGTATTTATAGGGTAGTTGTAATACACTGATCGGACCTGTATAGTGCCATTCGACATGATGGGACCTGTATAGTGCCATTCGACATGATGGGACCTGTATAGTGCCATTCGACGTGATGGGACATGTATAGTGTCCTTCGACATGATGGGACCTGTATAGTGCCATTCGACATGATGGGACCTGTATAGTGCCATTCGACATGATGGGACCTGTATAGTGCCATTCGACGTGATGGGACATGTATAGTGTCCTTCGACATGATGAGAACTGTATGGTGTCCTTCGACATGATGGCATTTGTATAAACAAGTTTTTAAAATAGTTTTTTAAAAAACAACTTTAAAAAACAACTGTATTTTTCTATCTTGTGACTATTTAAAAAAAATTATAAAGTTTTTTTTAAAAACTTTTAATAACCTATTTTAAAAACTTTTAATAACCTATTTTAAAAACTTTTAATAACCTATTTTAAAAACTTTTAATAACCTATTTTAAAAACTTTTAATAACCTATTTTAAAAACTTTTAATAACCTATTTTAAAAACTTTTAATAACCTATTTTAAAAACTTTTAATAACCTATTTTAAAAACTTGTTTATACAAATGCCATCGTGTCGAAGGACACTATACAGTTTTCATTATGTCGAAGGATACTATACAGTTCCCATCATGTCGAATGGCACTATACAGGTCCCATCATGTCGAATGATACTATACAGGTCCTATCAGTGTATTACTACTTAGGGTATCCAACTGAAACGCGTTATTATGTAATATTGAAAATCAGAATATTTCCTCCCAAAAAAATTTGCAGAACCGATTTAATATCGAAACAATTATAGCGTAACGTAAAAAGTTGACTGTATTACAATCACATCATTCATCCATCTACTATGCACTTTTAAAAACAAAACTACAAATAACAGATAAGTCAAATACGCCATTTTTAAGCCAATGGTGCTTAGAATTCATTAATATTTTAATTTCAAAAAATTCGAAAAATCACAAATAGTAACAGGGCAAATGATGGTTTAGAATTTCAAAATAATTATAAAAAAAATTCACAGAAGATGAATATTAAGTAATCAAAAATACTGTGAAACTTAAGCATCATCAAATTTAATTAGGTACAGTTTCTATTTGTTTTAATTAACGGTTGACAAATGTTAGTTGTTACTTTTAATAAATAAGTCCTAGATGTTGTAATTAGTAACAATTTAAGTTATATAACTATGATTTCCTAATTTAATTATTTTGAGGCAACATTATCATGCGCATTTTATTTTAAAAATTATATTCTATAAGACCAAAAATTAAAGCTTCCATATTATTAAATGAATCGTTTAATTTCGTTTGTATATACAAACTTCTAACCGCGTATTAATTTAGAAAATGAATTTAATTAATCGAATCCTCGAAAATTGTCAATTTAGCGTGCATTGGGTTTCCCCCACATTATGTAGCACTGAGCGAAACCTTAAAAACTCTCCAATCCCCAAATGTATTGGATATACTGTATATTTATAAGAATCTTTAAATCCCAGTTAGTTTAATTGTTGTTGTAGAAGAAGGGTTCATCTATTTAGAAACGTAAAAGCTGAGTGAACTGAATTTTTAAGACAGACGAAATCTTAACGATTTAAATACCTACTTTACCTCTTTTTATTCTTTCGATTTTAAAAAAAAGTAGAAAGTAGGCTAAAAATCAGGTAGAAAACGTAGTTTTTAGGCTAATAGTCATTGCAATATCATTATCAATTTGCAATATCATGCTAATATCATTGCAATTTTAACTTCATAAATAACTATTTTGGCCAAACAATAATAGCTGATAATTTCAAAATGAATCTACTGCACACTTTATAATTATTTTTCTTGATTCAAAAAAGTTTGTTTTTGTCAAGTTTTAGAATGATCTATTAACTACAAAAAAATTAACAAAACTTGTTTGTGCATTTTTAGCACTACACAAGATGTTCTAAAACAAATTTAAAAACCTACTTTTCCGTTACTTAAATAATCACCGAAATTCTAACAGAAAAAGAAATAGAATTGTAACAGTAACTGTCAACTAGAACCGATTCGACAACCGACGCGTTCTAATTCTTAAATAAGTAAAACCGATTCGACAACCGATTCCACTCAGAAAGAAAATCGCCAAACACAGCCAATTAGCCGTAATTTAAATGCCAAAATTAAATTCGATGAATTTTTTTCGCAAATTCAATTCTAATTCTCTATCGCTTGCTAAATATATTTACAGTTCGAAAAATATTTATGTAAAATGACTTGGGACAAATCCTAGTGTTCTTTCCGAAGACATTTGTCGCTTTTGGAAAATGCTGCCAAAGCCTAAAAATGACGCGATCATCTAATTCTTAAATAAGTATCAACATAAAAATTTGTAAAAACACGATATTTCCGAAATTTGTATTAAAAAAAACATGAAACTACTCTAGATTGTATTAATTATTCAACAAATGGAATCCTAACCTATTTTTGAGAAAAAATAATGAACAATTAGAGTGCTTTCACATGTGTGAACATTGTGCTATACATGCGTTAAGACGTAATTTTAAACTTATTTATACGAAAAATAAATTTATTTAAAATTAATATTTGAAGAAAGTTTCATACTATCGTTGATGTAACAACCGCGATTAAAATGATCAAAAAAATTAATTTCAATGCTAATAAAATAGATAGCTTTCCGAGAAATAAGTAGACATATCCGTCTGGACCTTGCTAAAAAAAGTATGAAAGATAAGTATCTGATGTCATACCTTTCTAACAAAAAAGAATTTTGAAGATCCGGATAGAACCGATTACGGAATGCGGTACGGACAGAAGAATCTTCGGCATGTCAATGGCGAATTTTCTTTTAATTCGAAAGAATAAAAAAAAGAAACCATAAACACTACTAACAAATTTAAAATTGGGTAAAAGCTGAAGGGAATGCCATCCATGTAGCATCCGACTTAACCGCAGTAGCACGGAAACATCGAATGCAGGAATAGTCGCCATTAAAAATTGCTTGATAATTTCAAAATGCTTCACTACTCTAAATTTTAAATCTGGATTTTTAATCTACTTTATTTTTTTTAATTCGAAAGATTTTTTTTTAAATGAAAAAGTAGGTATTGATTTGCAGACCACACTGTTAAAATTTGGTTCGACCTTATTCCAAAATTTGGTGAATTCCAGCTGCAACCAAAGTTTGGTGCTTGGTTTTACCATTTATTGGTGCTACCGCGGGCACCAAATTTTGGTTCGACATTGAACCGAAATTTTTTACAGTGCATGTCCCTCTGTTCGTACCCCTTCCGAAATTGTTCTATCCGTCGGATCTTAAATATATTTTTTTGTTAGAAAGGCATGACCTCAGAGCCCCATCTTTCATACTTTCTGTCCGTCTGTCTGTACGTCTAGAAGGACATCTGCCTACTTTCTGTCTGCGAATTCCCCATTGAATAAGCATTGAAATTCATTAAAATTAAATTTTAAGTCTTTTTAATCGCTGTTGCCACAACAACAATGTCATTAGAAACTTGTTAAAAATATTTGATGCAAAATTTATTTTTGTCATAAATCAGTTTCGAAAAGCGTCACAAATTCTGGTACAGTGTGATTCTTTAATGGGAATATTACTTATGATATCACGATCTAAATAATGATATTTCATTGGTTGTTTTGATTTCTTTGACAAGGTGTTGAAATAAGCCCGTTTTTTATTATTTGTTTACAAAGAAAAAGGGCATATTTTTGCATAAAAATCTGATAAAGTTTAATTTACTTTTTTTTAATTTATTTTAGTACAGTTTGGGAAAAGACTACGTTTCTTTTTATTAATATTTAAATATTCTTCGAACTACAAATAAATTAACAGGCTAGAAACAATATTAAAATTTGCGAAACAAAATTTATGAAATAAGTTGATATTGATTTTTAGAAGTTTTAAATTATAGTTGGATGCTGTGTTTAATTTTTTTTTCAAATGTGTATAGATGTTGCGTAGAAACAGTTGTATGACATTTACTGTTACGAATCTACTTGTTTTCTCGATAAGAATTTCAGTAAGTATTTTGGTAACAGGAAAGTAGGCTATTTTAGTTCTTTTAGAACTTGCTTTTGTAAATATCGCTTCAAATTTCATTGAATTATTTTAAATATTAAAACTGCAAAATTTAAAAATAGTTATAAGTAATTTTTAATGCCTCCCTTTCTTTATTCAAAATCATTTTTGAAAAAAATAGAAAGTGGGTATTCATATGCGGAAGAATTATTTTTCTTAGAAAGGTATAACATTAGAGACTATCTTTTATATTGTCCGTCTGTCTGGACATCTGTCGATTGAAATCACTGTTGCTACAACAACAATAGCATGAAAAATTGATATTTGAAGAAAAATGAATTTTTATCCTATAAATCAGTTTCGAATGACGCCTTAAATATGCACCACAATGGTATTTTGATGATTCATTATTTGTTTATTAAAAAAGGAGGCACGTGGTGTTCCGTTTTGAGCCTACTTTCCTTATTTAATTCCATAATATTTTAAACTGTTAGATAGGTATTGAAATGGTGGTAATTTCCGTCTGTTCGTACTCCCCTTCCAAATTATGCTCTAATAGTCCTATTTAAAAGATTTTTTTTTTTCGTTCAAAAGGTACGACATCTGTCTTATCTATTAAACTTTTTGTTCGTCTCTCCATAAGATTTTAATTTTCTGTCCGCCTGTCCTCTTATAACACGATCTGTTATATATTTTAAGTTTATCTATCCTATTTTTTTTGGTTAAAAATTAGGACACGAGATACTATCTTTTAAACTTAATTACTTCTAATTACCTAATATGAAATAATTGCGGTGGGGTATAAAATCGGAAATGGAGTGTTATCTACGTTTTGGAGAGCTTTTTTATTTGCCGATTCTGAAAAAGTGGTTTTTGAACATTGGTCTGTCTGTATCAGACTGTCAATCATTCTGTCTGAAATCTTTCTACAGCCCGAATAGAAGTAAAAGAGCTTGACTTCAAATATGGTACACGAGTTCCCAGTACACGTCGGACGTCATAATACGGTTTTTGAAAAAACGCGCATGCGGAAATGGTAGTGTTGGGCTGATTTCATAGCCAACATTATTTTCTGCAATGGTCGCTGATGTTGGGATGATTTCATAGCCAACTTTCTTTTGTGCAATGGCCGCTCCCTGCATTCCTGTATCCTTTAATTGGGTCTCGATCCAGGTGTGTTGGGGGGGCCAAACTTCATTGTTGCAGACTTTCCCCAGACGCATAAACGGATACCCAGTTAAAGGATCCAGGAATGCAGGGAGCGGCCATTGCAGAAAAAAAATTTGGCTGTGAAATCAGCCCAACAGTAGCTAGAACATTTTAGGTTTTAAAGTTATCTTATATGGTATAAAAAAATACCTTTAAATGTATTGATTTATTGAAAGGTCATTGAAAGTCATGTGGTGTTACACACACCTAGGTTTTCGTCTGTTTCCTAATCTGTACGATATGAATTTCAATAAGTTATAAAACAAAACTAAAAGTATGCTATTCTAGTTTTTCATAACTTCTTGTTGTTTTGTGTAGCTTTTGTCAATACTTACTACTTTGTAATTAGAAACTACATTCGTATTATAATTAAAATCAGCAGTTGGATTAGTCTGTTTTAAGAAAGTAGGCTTGTAACAGTAACTGTCACTTAAAACCACCACAACAGATTTATTTCAGAAAAAATCGATAAACACAGCGTTCATGTTCTAACTACTTCTAGTTCTTTTAACTTTTAAAAGCCAAATTGGCTATTTTAATTCAATTTCTTTTCTAAATTCAATTACGGCAAACCTTAACGGGCTTTGGCGACGAATTCTACATTTGACGACATTTGCGCGCTCAGTTAATAGGAAAAGTACCCAGTTCCGATAAGGAATATTTTTTCTTAAAGTTGTAAAATAATTTAATGTTCTAATATTTTTGGCATTGGTTTTCGAACAGGCACCCTTTCCATCTTTTTAAAATTTAATTAAATTCAAATTTCAACATGACAGAGCAATATTTATTTTTATAGACAGAGCAATTTTTATTATTTATTAAACGCAACTTTAAATTTGTTTTATTATCTGCATTAGACTTTTATCTCTTAGCAACGCTTCTAACCTTAAAAAAAACTAGATGTTTTATTCAAAAAATAAAATATTTATCGCTTGCTTAATTTATTTACAGCTAATAATTGAGTAAAATTGCTTAGGTAGAATACTATCACCCGTTCCGGCAACATTTTTCTCGTTGGAAATGTCATCAACGCCTTAAATGAAGCGAGCGTTTATTCCACTAACAACATAAAAGTCGATAAAAAAACATTTTCGAAATTTTTAGTAATAGAAAAGTATGAAACGACTCCAAATTGCAATAATAAAGGAAAAAATGTAAATAAATACTAAACAGTTTTTCTATGTAAAAATATGGAACCGCCTTGCCACTTTCTTAGTAAAGAAATAATGGACAAGCAAAGAATCACATAATTCTACCTTTTATGACGTCTTTCTAAACTGTATGTGTCAAAAATAAAATTTCCTTCAAATGTAATTTTAAACATCGTAGTTTCTCATGCTAGTTTTGATGCGACAATAGCGATTTAAATAACAAAAAATTTCATTTCAATACTAATTCAATGGGTAGTTAGTCACCAGACAGGTAGACACACATCTGCCGGGACGTACAGACAGACGGACAAAAAGTATGAAATGGATCTTATATAATACCCTTCTAACAAAAAACATCTTTAAGATCCTACGAATAGAACCAATTTTGAAAGGGGACAGATGGACGGACATTTTCAGCAAGATAATTATTACATTAGGGTAAAAGCGAGAAAAGGAATGGCATCCATGTAGCATCCGACTTAACCGCAGTAGCACGGAAACATCGAATGCAGGAATGTCGCCAATAAAAATTGCTCGACAATTTTAAAAATTTTCGCTTTTTAAAATTTTAAAAATCTGAATAAAATACTTTAGATATTCAAATAACTACAAAATTTAAAAATAAGCATTATTTATTTTATTTTTTAGCCTACTTTTCTTTTTTTAATTCGGAATTTTAAAAAAAAACGTTTGTATTGACATGCTGACGCTGTCCGCGCGTACTCCCCTTACAAAATCGGTTCTATCCGCCGAGTCGTAAAAAATATTTTTTTAAGAAAGGAATGATCTCAGATATCCATCTTTCACACTTTTTGTCCGTCTGTATGTCCGGGTGGACAACTGTCTGCTGTCTGTCGGCGAATTACCCATTGAATTAGCATTGAAATTCAGTTTTTTCCTCATTTAAATCGCTGTTTCTACGCCAACAATGGTATGAGAAACTTTATTATTTTAAATATATATATTTGTAGCAAAATTCTTTTGTCATAAATCAGTTGGAATGACGTCATAAAATGTAGGCCAATGTTATTTTTTGCTTGTTCATTATTTCTATATTAAAAAAACTGCAAGGCATTGTATTTTTGCATAAAATCTTGTTCGTTTTAATTACATTTCTTATTTTTTTTAGTGCTTTGGAATATTTTCATGTTTTGTTGATATTAAATACAAGGCGTGTTCGAAAAGTTCGGTGATTGGTCTCATAATTTAAAAAAAAAAGTGCCGGTTAGGATCTTGCACTCACGCAGACGCAGTGACATTATCTAGATGACATTTCTCACTGCGTCTGCGTGAGTGCAAGATCCTGACCTACGCGGTTTTTTAATTATGAGACAAATCACCGAACTTTTCGATAACACGCCTTATATTTCAAAAATATTAGATTTTTATAGATTTTCATGTTTATATTTATTCAAGAATAAAAAAAAACACGTCATCGAAGGTGTTTTCGACAGTTCCGAAACTCGCCAAATGTGCTAAGGAACGGATGCTAGGATTTACTAAAAGCAATTTTACACAGTTATTCCAAATGCTAAATAAATTAAGCAGACGATAAATATTAGTTTAATTTGCGAAAGAAAAATAATGAAAGTAGTTGATTTTAGCTTTTAAACGTTTAAATTGCTACTGGATGTTGTGTCTTTTTTCGAATGTGGGTAAATCTTGTATAGTAGTGGTTCTAGGTGACAGTTATGTTACAAACTACTTGTTTTAATATAAGAATTTCAGTGAGTATTTATGTAACAGGAAAATAGGCTATTTTAGTTCTTTTAGAACTTCTTGTTTTTAAATCTGAAGAATTTTTTCAAATAATAAGATATTGACGTTCTGGAGATGTCCTTCTGTCCGCACGTCTCTCCCTCCAAATTCGGCTCTGTCCATAGAATGTCGAAAATTCTTTTGTTTTAAAGGTATGACATTAGAGATCTTTTATTTTTTTGTCCTGCTGTCTATAAAATATTTTTGTAGGCGGACATGAGTATCTTCCTGTTGACGGTCTGCTCCTTTAAATAGCATTAAAAATTGTTTTTATTCATTTGAATCGCTGTTACCACATGAAAAATCTCTTCAAAGATCTTATCTATTTAAAAATGCATATATTTAAAGGAAATTTATTTTTATAATATTAATCAGTCTGGAAAGACGTCATAAATATAAAGCACAATGTGATCTTTGGATAATTCATTATTTTTATTCATTTTATAAGAAAGTTGCACACAGCGGTCCAATCTTAGCCTACTGTCCTTTAATTCAAAAGAAATAAAAGTGGAAAGTATTGAAAACGTGGTGATTTCAATATGTTAATACCTCCTTTCAAATTCTGCTTTAACAATAATAACATCGTTTTGACAATAAAACATCTAGCTTTTTTAAGTTAGAAGTTGGAATTAAAAAATTTGAAAGGTATGACATCAGATACCTATATTTTTCAGGCCGATCCACAGCCCGGTCCGTTATGACCATTGTGCATGCGCGATTTTCCTAAACCCCTTATGAAGTCCGACAGGTACTGGGAACTCGTGTACCAAATTTGAAGTCACTAGCTCTTTTAGTTCGAAATGTAGAGTGTTTTCAGACAAACCGATGTTCAAAACCACTTTTTTTAGAATCAGCCACTTCTCAAACGTAAAAAACAAAATCTCCGTTTCATATTTCACTTTCATTAGCTTATATTTCATATTAAGTAATTGAAAGTAATAAAATGGACCAATCGTATGTATGGGCTTATTGAGAAAGAGATTGATGGCTTCTTAACACACATTTTTTACATTGGTTTTCGAACAAGCACCAATTCCATCTTATTCAAGCCCTCATGATCTACAACTCTACAGTGGGGTTAGCTCTTAATTCCCTGAAGCAATGACGATAGAAGATTCCCGTGTACCCTTTCGTCCGTGAAATTGAGAATTATGTGGGGGGGGAGGGTGAAAATTAATTTCCCTTACCATAAAAATTCCCCCCTTGTCTATGAAATAATTATGCAATTACTTACCCCGAGGTTTTGTCCCTGGCAGAGTGTTTACGTTAATTTGAAAATTGTGTGCGGCTTGTTTTGAAGGGTGTCGAGTGTTAAGATGCACAAGAATTTTTTGTCTTGGGCTCGAAACCAATCGTGTAACAATTTAAACAAAGCAACTATATGAAATATACAGGGATTTATTGATATTTGGATTTTTTAAAAAGTAGGGCTTGAAAAACATTTGACTTTCTTATCAAGGAGCTGTTGAACTTAATTGTACATTTCCGGAACGAAAAGCTTCTGTAATCGATTATAATTAGTAATATAGACTACTCCCCCCAACCACACGAATTTCAATTACCATTCAATAAATCCATACATTTAAAAGAAAATTGAATACCTTATGAGATTATTTCAATAAATTTATAACCTAAGAGGTTCAATGGCAGCTACTTTTTGCGCATGGGCGATTCTCAAATACCTAACCATTCGACAGTCACTGTGAACTCGTGTACCAAATACGAAGTCTGTAGCTCTTTTTGATCGATCTGTGGAGCGGTTTCAGACAGTCTTATCTTAAAATATCTTTAAAAAATTAGAACTAAATGTAAGTTATGGAAAGAAACATTTGAAAAATTTCCTTTGTAGCAATCGCATATAAAGCATAAGGTATCTTGTAATCTCAATACAATACCTTCTGAAAAGTTAAATTCAAATATCGACATAACAGCGTCGTATTTAAAAACAGTTCATCTATTTGGAAAATGCAAGTGTAAATTTGTTTTACTATCTCCATTTGACTCTTAGTTTAGCAGCACTTCATACTGAAAGAGCTGGATGTTTTATTCAACAAAAAAGAGCAACTGAGTAATATTAGATCCTTGAAATGGCTTGTTAAACCACAGCAAATTGCCCCATATCACAAAGAGCTGGCAAGGATCTCCAATCTCGATTTTTTTTCATCCTTATGAAGTAATTAATCTTTATTTCTCCCTCTGAGTGAATCGGATATCGCCAAGCAGATTAGAACGAACTGTCATTTTTAACATGTCTCCCTTCCTCGACAATTATGCTTTCTTCTATCTCCGGGACTGGAACTATATTTACCACTCGTTGGCAAACCTTGCAGAAAAGCACTTGGCCGAATAAATACGACAAGCAGAAGAATGAAAAAAAATATATTCTTCTTATCTATTTTTCTTCCCGTCGCCATTTTCGAAATATCTACCCGAATACAATTGCCAAAATTATTACCGCGCACGGAAGTTATTTTGGCTGTGTAGCAAAACTGTCACCTCAATATAGTCTTTTGTAGATGCTTTTTTGCGTTCTTTTTTTAGAAAGGTGTTCCACAAAAATATTGTTCGACCGAGAATCATAATGATGCGTCAGAAAAGGACGTTATTAAAAATATGTAGTTTGAAATAAAAAATGGCGATCTAAATACATACTGCGAAGAATGATCGAGGAACAGCTGGCATGAATTTCGAAGGACGTTTTTATTCAGTAGCTTATTAATAATCACATGGAACAAAGTTGAAAAATAGAACCCACAAAGTCGTAATATTTTAATTTAAGATTAAAGGCCAAACCTTTATTTGGATAACAAATAATTTTCTCGAACACATACTTATTTGATGAATATTTATACACATTATAATAAAAACTAATATTGTATTGTTTTTATATTTAAACTATCAAAAAAATATAGTGATTATATACAAAACTTAATTTCGTTATTTACAGCAATAGTATTGTATAGTTAATATTTAAGACAAAGAAATCGTATTAAAATTTATCACTTGTGACATTTTACATTAGCAAAATTTCAACAATGAAAGTCAATTCCTCAACAATTGCAAATTCTTTTTAAGCTATTAGTATGAGACCCCCGCCTTCTCCCTTTGAGAAAACCTATCGCTTAAACTGTATTTTTAACATAACATAGATTATGTTATTTAACATTATTCAAACTATCTTAAGGGGGGCGATACATGTAAAAATCGAATGTTTTTTTTATTTCATAAATAGTTAAAATAACTTCTCAAAAATGTGCCTTCAAATTTTTAGAATGACATTCGCATTATTTATTAATTAAAAACTCATTTAAATGCTTCACCTCAACTCGGCGCTGGAGGGCTTTGTCAAAACTTTAAAAAAGTAGTTTTGAGATAAACGTGCTTAAGTTGGCGGGCAAGATAACTCAAAAAGTTCTCCTTAAATCCTTATAAAATTTGGTATACGTCTTCATTACAGTATTATATTCTAGTTGAACCTCAAAAATGCCAAAAAAAATTTACAAAATTAGGTTGTTGTTTTTTACCCGAAAACCTTTGAAAAAAGGATTTTAAAAAATCGAACTTTTTTATTATGAGGCTTGCCGATTTACAGTTCTTCAACTTTTTGGAGTTTTTTGGTTTATCTAGAAGATGTAAGTTGTATGAACATTTTCAAATCAAAAATTTTGATTTCAGATTAATTTTGGAGTAGCTAGAATTCCCGCCGATTTGTACTTTTATCCGCGAGGGTCTCAGGAGATGAGTTACTACGGCAGCCATTTTGAAAAAACTAAAACAAAAAAAATCTAATTTTTGTATTTTAATGTATAATTTATAAACATACGGAATTTTAAAACGATTCATGTACTCCTCTTTTAATAACCTCTCTAAAAAACGATCAAAATTCAGGCAGTTACATGTATTAAATAACCCTTAAAACAAATATTAAATTATCCAAAAAAATTTAAATTACGTCAACAACAAGTAAAAATCACAAAAAAATCCATTAAAAAAAGTCCTATTAAGCTTGCTTCTTGTTTGTAGTGATGTCTTACAACCGTAGTTAATTCATAAATTAACACTAGAAAAAAGTACAATATTATAGAACCATTTCAAATTGTGCACTTTGGATCGCTATTTGTTTTCTAACTTTACAAAGTAGTAAGTAATCTTTCAACCATTACTTTCGTTTATATTTTAATTGGCATGTTTCAGGTTTGAGTGGCAACAGAAATGCGGAATAAAAATATATTCTTTCTCGAGAACCGATTGCTGAATCAATGTCACTTGGAAACAGAGCACCAATCAGAGAATCCACCAAAAGACATGAATGACATCTAGAAGGAAATACTTCACCTGAACCCTTTAATTTAAATGGTTCAGGTGACATATGGCTTATTATAATCAGATCAAGTCTTAATAAATGAAAATTGGGTTTTACGCGTATAACTTTATTCTTCAATGTAATTCCGACAAATATCAACCTACAACATTAAATTCCCATACTGTTATAGTATCAATATAAATTCAATATTCCAATTCTTGAAATAATAGTATAAAGAAGTATATTTCACATATGATTGATATATTTTAGTGTCCAAGATAGACAGTTCAAAATGAAAAGTTCTCCTATACTTGATTCTTTTCTCAAACCAGTCTGAGCCCGTTGGATTCCGCCCTCTCAAGCTTAATGGAACAACTTGTTATTTTTCACCTAGTTTAAAAATTAATTAACTCTTCGTAATGAAGTATTTTTAAACAAATATTTAGAAAACCTTAATTACCAGTTAAAACGAAAGACATATTTTAAGTATCGAACACTAATTAAAAGAATGATGCACATTAAAAAAACTGCCTTTTTGGCTATTTAAGAAAAACTACTTTTATAGTGCTCCATTCATGTGTGCTCCATCTGTATCCGTAACTTTCTTTAAATTTAACTCCCTGAGATAATGCAATTTTGGCAAAAGGGTAAAATTTGTGGTTATTAATTGAGAATTAAATTAAAACTTTTTGACTTATAATTAACTATTCATCTTTAGTAATTTTTAATACATTTGTGTAGCAGATAGTTTTACGAGACTCCTCAAAACTATAATTTTTTTATTTAATAAAATTATAAATTTATACTTAAAATATTTGATTTTTAGAGCAAAGATTACAACTTTTTACCAGCCGTGTCTCGCTCCAATGGCTACGAATCTGAAAAAGTGCGGCCGTTTTTTTGAGATCCAGGGCATGCGCAGTAAAGAAAAATGACGTCATTTGGCTGTTTTTACAAAATTGACCGCCAAAGTCAAAAAAAATTTTATTAAAATTTAATTTTCGAACTAAATTTTACTGGAAGTAGCTATCTAGTGTCAACACACATCTACTTGTGCAATCAATACTGATGATGAGGGTTGGTGAGCAAGCATGCGAAGAAATCAATCGTCGAGTATATATTAATTTTCGTTTCAACATTTATCATCGTTTGCTAATAAAAATCATATCGAGAGTTTTAATTTTACACTTCCACTAAAAGAAAGACTTGGGAATAGCATTCATCATGTACAGAAGGGAAGTTAAACATTTTTTATTGCTATATCATTTACGATTAAATAATTAATTATGAACGTTTCGAATAATTGTGTTCTTTTTAAAAAGTGTCATTCTATCAGACAAATTTTTTTGGAAATGATTAAATTTCAAAACTTGTTTTTGTAAAAATCAATTATTTCCTTTCATAGAACAAAAGATGCACAACGTTTAAATTTTCTTATGTTTAAATCTCTTATAGATTGCTCGAAAGTTATAATTTTAATTAATTGGATTATTTTTAATTTCTCTAGTAAATCTAATTTGTTTTTATTATCATAGTAACAGAAAAGTGAAAAATGGGCAATTCTTGTGGTCTGTGTCGACGGACTTCACGGACAAATAAAACGTTATTTAAGAAATTATTATTTATGAAGAATGAATTTCTTTTTTACGATATTGTAAATAAATTTTATTTAAAATTATTCATTTTATTTTTCAATTGAAACAAAATGTTTCCCTTTATGTTACCGTCAATAGCAAAATGAATAAATACTAATATAACATAAATGCATTTTCGAAGGAGAATATAAAATTGTATACCAAATGTATTTTTACTCCTAAAAATAATACTTAAATTTCATATTGTTTACATTCGTTTACTACACCTTCCTCTAAATAAAATAGAAAAAATAACAGTCGCTAACATAGACTAGCAATGGCCTCATTTTCCTAACTATTTTGGTCTATCTAGTAACAATTGACAGATCGATAAAATCGCTGGAAGAATTGGAGCCAAGTAAAAGCGCCAAATTAGAAAAGAAGCCAAATAGTTTTCCGCCTAGCTTTTGGCAACGGCTGCGTTTTCTTAACATTGAGCGAGACACGGCTGCTTTTTACCCATAATTTTTTGGCCCAAATTTCCTTCTAAACAGACTCCATTGTTACGAAATGTTTTGTTATAAACAATTTTCATTGTCTTAAAAAATTCCATTGTTTTTGTAAGGGTCACGCTCAGATTAAAAAAAAATAACTGAAAACGTGCAGACGATTGTGTAAAAGCATATGTGCGGTGGCAACAGTAGTTTTCTAGAAATAAAAAAAAGCTTTGTTTTCGAATTGGTGTAAAAAGTGAAGTCTGTTCTTTGAAATAAAGTAGTTAAGAAAAGAAATAGGTTTTTTTCTTTAAAGTTTATTAAAATCCATCATCGGCCACTACATAAATGTGCGGAGAAACGGCCAATGGATTTCGAATAATTCTGAAGGACTGTGAAGATTGAGAAGATAGCCAACGGCTTGATAGTGAGTGAATCATTTTGGATGTTCTAACATTTGTTTTAAAGAAGTTATATAGTAATGGAAGTTTAGTTAACAAAGTTATTCTGAATAGTTCGAAAGTTGTTTTAAGTTTATTAGAAGTTATTTTGAAGAGTCGTGAAAAAGAAATGGCGTTTCTTGCAAAAGCAAAGAAAGTAGATTTGAAGTGTTTGGCGGAAGAATTAGGCGAAACGGTAACGAAAGATATGAAAGTTGTTGAGTTAAAAAACATAGTTTTAAAGAGTGCCGAGTACGAAGAAGGTTTTGTGAAAAACTTATTAGAAAGAATAGTTAGTGAAAGAGAGGAAGAAGAGGAGATTAAGCGCCAAGAAGAGGAGATTAAGCGCCAAGAAGAGGAGATTAAGCGCCAAGAAGAAATTAAACGCCAAGAAAACGAGTTTCCATTGGAAAAGTTGCGCCAAGAAAATGAATTTGCTTTAGAAAAGTTAAAGATTGAAGCATCGATGTCCAAGAATGGTGATGCAAGAGAAATGGTCTCTCAGAATGGAGGAGTGCAAGAACAGGCTCAAGTTGGATTGCAAAAACTAATGCGTAAGTTTGATCCTAAAGAAGGCGATATTAGTTTTTTTCTCATATTATTTGAAAGACAAGCACGAAGAGTTCAGGTAAAAGAACAAGATTGGGTGACAAATCTTGTTGGACTATTGCCGTTAGAAATGGCGAATTTGATTGCCAGGGAACCAGAGGAAAAAGCCAATGACTATGAGTACGTGAAGAGTATGTTATTAAAAAGATTTAAATTGAGCCCGGAAGCGTTTAAAATAAAGTTTAAGAGGCACTGTAAGTCATCTGAGAACACTTGGCGAGATTTTGGATTTGAATTGGCGAATTATTTTAATGAGTGGATTATAGGACTAAAAATCAACGATTTTGAAAGTCTAAAACAGCTTGTCATTACAGAGCAGATGAAGGAACAAGTATCAAGAGATATGCAGCAACATTTTATTGATGAATGGGGTAAAATTATTACAGTTGATGCTCTTTCGGAGAAGTTAGATGAATATGAAAATGTGAGGCAATATAACCAGTCCAATAAAGCTCCTGCATTTCAACCATACAGGAATGGCTATCAGGGAAAACCTAACATGTTCAATAACAGAAATAATGCATCGGGTGAAGGAAATAGATATGAGCATAACAACCGGGGAGGATTTGATAAGAGAAATTCCTTCCAAAAACCAGTTACATGTTTTAATTGCGGAAGATCTGGGCACTTAGCAAGGTTTTGCAGAGATAAGAATAAAGAAGGAAGGGGAAAGACCGAAGCTATAAAGTTTCTGAAGTAAAGGTCGCAGAAGCCAATGTTTCTGAGGTAAAAGTAGTTGAAGAAAAGGATATCGAAGGCAAAGTGGTCATCGCAAAATTCAATGGCGAAGTTGTACTGGAAAATAAGAAAGGGAATGCAGTTCAACCAAAAATGTCCGATCTGAAAATAGTAAAAATTTCATATGGTGGAGCAGAATATGAGGCAGTAGTAGATTCTGGTGCACAAATTAGTGTGTTTCAAAGCAGTGTAGTAGGGAAAGAAGTTGATTAAAAAACACATATAATGTTACAACCTGCGTTTGGTGATTGTTTGAAGGCTGAACTAAAAGAAGTGGAAATTGGTTTGGTGACAAGTTCGTATATTACACCGGTAATTAAAACGGTTGTGGCAACTGTGGACGGGTTGAATGCTGATATATTATTGGATACTGAGACTTATGAAGCATTATTGGAGCAGGAGAGAATATATAGTCCTAGATTCACAGCCACTATGAAATTAAGGTCGGATGCGCAAAAGGAAAAGTTGGATGCTACTGTGAATATTGAAACGGAAGAATGTGAGCCAAAAATAAGAGAGTATGATGCTAAGGACGACGAAAGCAAACCAGAGAATTTCAGGAAACAGCAACAAACTTGCAGTACTCTTCAGGAAGTATGGAAATTGGCCAAACAAAATAAAGGAGGGTATGTTGTGGAAGAAAATATCCTTTACCATGAAGATAATATGTGTGGAAATAAGATAAGACAGCTAGTGATTCCTGAAGTGAGAAGAAGCAAAATACTGGCGATTGCTCATGAATCGGTATTCGGAGCACATCTAGGAGCCCATAAAACGATTCAGAGAATCAAGTTTTCCTTTTATTGGCCGGGAATGATCAAGGAGATTAAAGCATACTGTAGTTCTTGCCATGGTTGTCAGTGCAGAAAGGTAATTCGTTCTGACGACAAGATTCCGATAACACCTGTGTCTCGTCCTGAACTACCGTTTCAAGTAGTGAACGTAGATCTAATTGGCCCCATAGATCCGGTATCATCACAAGGACATAAGTACATACTTTGTTTGATGGATCAACATTCTAGATGGCCAGAAGCTGTCCCACTAAAATCTCTAACGGCTAAGAGTACATGTGAAGCATTGCTAGAAATATTCAGTAGGACCGGAGTACCAGAAGTAATCGTGATGGACAATGCAACAAATTTTACAGCTAGTTTAACACAAGAATTTCTGAAGATTTTAGGAGCTTGTCCACGATTTACAACACCGTATCATCCAGAAGGAAATGGTTTAATTGAGAGATGGAACCAAACTTTGAAGAATATGTTGCACCATATTATTAGAGAAGAGGGTAGAGGTTGGTACAGGCACATTCCTTTTTTATTGTGGGCTTATAGAGAAGTTCCAAATGCAACTACAGGAGTACCACCTTTTCTGCTGATGTATGGAAGAGAACCAAAAGGTCCATTGTCTATACTGAAATCAGTTTGGACTGGAGAAGTATTGTTACCTGTAAATATGAAAGGATCAGTAGAAAACTATTTGTAAGAACTAAGAGAGAAGTTAGAAATAGCAACGAAAATGCCAAATTAACAAGTGAAGTACAGCAAAGTAGTTACGCCAAATATTACAATAGTAGAAGGAAATATCGAGAATTTGTACCAGGAGATCAAGTGCTTGTGCTCGTACCTGATTCTACCAATAAATTGTATGCCAGGTGGATAGGTCCAGTTAAGGTAATAAGAAAGGCGAAACCAAATTCGTATTACCTGCAGATGCCTGAAGGTAATTTAAGGTTACTTCATGTAAACAAGATGAGAGAATACAGAGCAAGAATTCAGACTGTTGGAGTTGTTTATGACGGGGATGAGGAATTTGGTGAGCTATATGAAACTCCAATAAACCCTGTAGCTAAGAAGAATGATGAAGTCTTAAAAAGAGTGAACTTGTACTACCTGCCAGAGGTACAACAAAATCAACTGAAGAATGTTTTACTGCAATACAAAGCGTTATTTTCAGGAAAAATTAAGAGAGCTAAAGTAGGAGAGCATGTGATAAAGCTAAAAGATGAAGAGGAAACCAAAAACTTATAGGATACCGGAAAACCTAAAGAGAAAAGTGGATGCACAAATAGATGAGCTGCTAGAGTTGGGACTGATTGAACCTGCAGTGAGTGAGATAGCGCACCCTGTAGTATGTGTTCATAAGAAGGACGGAACAATTCGGCTGTGCATAGATTTTCGAAGCTTGAATGCAGTGACTGTACCTGATGCTTATCCAATGCAAAATATGATGGAGTTGAATTTCTTGGTAGGAAAGAAGAAGTTTATTACTGTTCTCGATATGCTAAAAGGGTATTGGGCGATACCAATGGAAGACAACAGCAAACATCTCACAGCATTTCGAACTCATCGAGGCCAGTACCAATGGAATGTAATGCCATTTGGATTAAAGAACTCTGCTGCAACTTATCAACGAGCTATGTCTAAAGTAGTACAGCCTATGTGTGACTTTGCATGTGCATATATTGATGATTTAGCAATATTTTCCGATACGTGGGAGGAACATTTAAAGCACTTGGAAGAAGTTTTCAAAAGTTTGGAGCAATTCAATTTCTCAGTGAATTTAGAAAAGTGTGATTTTGCAAGACAAAAAGTCAAATACTTAGGACATGTTATCGGGGCAGGTAGACATGCCCCAGATAGAGAAAGAATAGAAGCGGTCAAAAACCTTGAAGCACCAAAGACAAAGAAGCAGCTGAGAAGTGCTTTGGGATTGTGCAACTTCTACAGGCAGTACAGCCCTAATTTTGCAAGGATTGCCCTGCCACTAACGGAACTCACTAAAAAGAAGGTGTCAAACGAGATTCTATGGAGCAAAGAGGCTGAAGGTGCATTCAAGGAGTTGAAGACAGCGCTATGTTTAATTACAGAGTTGCAAGTACCGGATATAGAGAAACCATATTACTTACATACTGATGCTTCTCAGACGGCAGTTGGATGTTGTTTAGGTCAACTGGATGAAGAAGGAAACATTTACCCCATAGCCTTTGGAAGTCAGAAGCTGAATCAAACCCAACAAAAGTGGTCGACAATTGAACGCGAAGCCTTTGCTATTATTTGGGCGTTGAAGAGATTTGAAACCTTGCTGTGTGGAGCAAAGATCTACTTACTGACGGATCATAATCCGCTGGTGTTTCTCACGAGTGCTGCGCCCCAAAGTCCGAGATTGCAAAGATGGGCGTTGGCGATCCAACGACACGACATCATAGCGAGCCATATAAAGGGATCAAAACTATGCAATGCGGACACATTATCAAGACTATGACTGTAGTGGTACTGAGTATAGTATGTGTGTGTAGATAAGTATTCTAATGTAAAGTGTGACCCTTTATGCATTGTCACCATATGAGATCTTCGGATATAATATGATTTTAGGGGGGAGGTGTAAGGGTCACGCTCAGATTAAATAAATAACTGAAAACGTGCAGACGATTGTGTAAAAGCATATGTGCGGTGGCAACAGTAGTTTTGTAGAAATAAAAAAGTTTTGTTTTCGAATTGGTGTAAAAGTGAAGTCTGTTCTTTGAAATAAAGTAGTTAAGAAAAGAAATAGGTTTTTTTCTTTAAAGTTTATTAAAATCCATCATCGGCCACTACAGTTTTAAAACTATTTTATTGTATTAAGGTAATACTTATTGTATTAAAGTAATACTTATTGTATTAAAGTAATACTTATTGTATTAAAGTAATACTTATTGTATTAAAGTAATACTTATTGTTATAAGAATACTTATTGTTATACGAATACTTATTGTTATAAGAATACTTATTGTTATAAGAATACTTATTGTTATAAGAATACTTATTGTTATAAGAATACTTATTGTTATAAGAATACTTATTGTTATGTTATAAATTGATGCTATTTGCTATAATGGTTATTTATGCGACTAGTTTGAAAAGTATCATCTGGCTTTTTAAACGAGTTGAGTAATTATTTAACTCGCACAATGAATACGAGTGTTTTAAAAAAGACTATTATACCGTATATAGTTATATAGTATTTTGTTATAATCACGTACAAAAGGGTATTTCTTTGATTGGCATTGAAAATTCACCAATCAAAAAGAAAACTATTTTGAAACAAAAAAAAATGCCGATTTAAAATAGGTATGTATGCAAAAAGTGTGAAAAGTAATACTTTTTAAAACGAGTGAACTTATGACGTGTTTTAAAAAGTTTATTTTTCGCAAGCGTTTGGCATGTACTATTTTTTATTATTGAGTAAAAATCAAATGTCATTTGTTCAAAAAAATCACGTACATAATGTTTTTACATAAAGCAGATTGGCATAAATAAATCTCTGCAACTGCAAAAGGCAAAACTTTTGATTTTTAGTTTAAAGTCAAAAAATTTTACATTTATTCTGATTTTCAAAAACAATTTGAAACTTCCCAGAAGAGATAGAAATACATAAACAGTGGTTCCAATGTTACTATTAACATAATTATTATGAAAAAAATTTTACTTGAAATGTTGGCATCTTAAGAGAGTAAAGAGTAAAAAATTTACCTTTTTCACTGTTTCAAGAAAGTCTCACTTTTTGTTCACGTCTGATATTTAAATTATGATGTGAAAGTCAAATTTGTACGTAATTACTAGCAAATAAATACCCGTTCTCCGCACAGACTAAAAAAAATTGTAATCTATCCAAGTATATGTACCATTTAATCCATTCTAGAATAATAAAATTATGATATTGTTTCCGCTCATTATAAAGTATAAAATCATGTTACTATACTACCTTAAAAATTCAAAATAAAAAAATACGCTATAAAATGCACGCTTAAAAGTCATCGTAATTTCCCTCATAAGCATATAAAACCTTTTAGCTCATTTGGTGCGTTTTTGGTAAGAATTTTTCGAAAAAAAGCGATATCGCTACAAACACTCTTATTATACAGTTCTAGAACAATGGCCTTCGAACAACAAACCAGCATATAAATTTTAAAAAAATCATTTGGCGCGTTTAGGTGAGAATTTGGCGAGTTTGGCAACGTATTTGGCGAAAAAATGAAAACAAAACCCTAATATGTAGCTCTAGTACGATTGCCTTGAACAACCATCATAGTTATAATTCACGGAAATAGCTTAAATATGCACATTTGCAATCAACAGAACCATCAATGAAGAAATCCATAACCTAAACCCACAATAAAATCCTAGAATGGAGACTGGACGGAATTACGTCACTTGAAACACGTCAAATATTTTTCAAATAATGAATTTAGTTTCCGAAGGTAATGACAACAGAATAAAATAAACATTTTCAATTTTAAATATTTTCGTTAAAAGTTTTATTTAATTTTTTCAGCAGAAGGCATCAGGAAAGTAAAAAAAATGATCGGATTTGAGCGAAAGTGATGTATTTTTTTCAGAATATTCGAATTTTCTCTAAAAATAGAACATTTTAAGCTCTAAAAGTTCAAAATCTGTAAACTTAAGTAATAACTACACATTAGTTACAAGTTACGAGTCAAACAAATGTCTAGTTTATGAGTCTATAAGAGACATACGCACACACAAACACACACACACTTCATTTTTATTATCTATAATAATAAAATAAAGAGTGTGTGTGTGTGTCTGTTTTCGGATCGTAAAAGACCTACTTATACTGCCCTCAGAAATTCGAAATTTTTAAGATAGATTCCCTTTAATACCAACGTGTGCACCTGAGGCTTAGATTGTTCATATTTGTTCCATTTTTAGAGAAAATTCGAATTTTCTGAAAAAAATACACCACTTTCGCTCAAATCCGATCATTTTTTCTCTTTCCTGATGCCATCGGCTGAAAAAATAAATAAAACTTTTAACGAAAACATTTAAAATTCAAAATGTTTATTTTATTCTTTTGCCATTACTTTCAGAAACTAAATTCATTATTTGAAAAATAATTGACATGTTTCAAGTTATGTAATTCCGCCAGTCTTCATTCACGGATTTTATTGTGGGTTTATTTGATGATTTTTCATTGATTTTTCAGTTAACTGCATGTATGCATATTTAAGCAATAAATGTGTAGTTAAGCTATTACTGAACTATGATGGTTAATAAGGCACATCGCACTAGAGCTATTAGTATTTTATGTCTTTATTTTTTCGCCAAATACGTTGCCAAACTCGCCAAATTATTAACTAAAATTCGCCAAATAGGCGATTTCTTTTATAAATAATTTATAAGCTGGTCGGTTGTTCGAAGGTCATTGTGTTAGAGCTGTAAAATGGGTGTGGGTAGCTATATCTATTTTCTCGCCAAATTATTTTCCAAAACGCGCCAAATGAGCTAAAAGGTTCTATGTATTTATGAGGGAATTGGGATGACATTTATGAGTGCATTTTATAGCATATTTTTCATTTTGGAATTTTAAGGCAATGAAACGGGATTTTATAATTTATAACGAGCGGAAACAATAATAAGTTTATGATCCTAAAACAGGGTATATAGTACACATATTTGGAATCTATTTGATATTTTTTATTCCGTGCGAAGAACGGGTATAAATTTGCTAGTTATAGATAAAAAGGAAATTATCGCGTTTTTTTATAACATCATTGAGTTTTGAAGATACAGTTGTTGATATTGCTTATGAATTATTTTATTATCAAGTTCAAATAAAGAATTTTCCACTAATCAGATTCTCTTATTTACTTTGTTGCACTTGTGTGTAAAAGTAACCTTTAAACTCAATTTTATTAAAAATCATCACTCTGCCAAGCTTATTGATTTGAAAAGGGATTTTTTTGCACATCATAAAAAAATATATTTTGTTGTTAGTAAACAATTTTGAATAAATTATTACTGAGGCATTTTAGACAGAAAATATCTATGTGGGTAAACATATTGAGTCATACTAACAAATAAGAGATGGTAATCGGATTTGGTACAAATATGTGCATTGTTTACATTTTGACTTATAAGGCTTTTAGCCATATAAACGGTGCGTACGAGTGTGACCTTTTGTTGTCATCAGTGGCGGCTCGTGGCATACAGCAAGTACAGCCATACTGTACCTATATATTCAGTTTAAAACAAAATCCCTAATCCGATCATGGTATTTTTATCCATTATTATAATTTTCCATGGGAGCGCATTTTTTAATGCAGTGCTTTCACGCCAAAATTGAAAATTTCGCTGAAATAGTGGGATTTGTAAAAGGTACCTATTTTTGTATCAAATGAGTTGCCTGCTAATAATCCAATCCTACTGACTGCAGCCCCCCTGAAGAGTAATGAGAGAAGGGCTGCAGGACTCGAGCCTGGTTGCCATGACGACGAAGAATATGTATAGCTAAATTCACGTACAATTAAATGGATTAAGGCGCGGAGTGCTGCCCAGAACGATATTACGCTTTTCGGCTGCAGTTGGAATTCGCTGATATGATTGGTGATTGCCAAACACGTGTTAGGCCATGTGCGATTATGGGGGAATCAAGAATTTGAATTCTTCAGCGTTTAATTTTCATTTCAGCATTATTTTTCGGTGTGTACGGAATGCTTTTGTTTCTTGTTTTAATGTTTTATTTGTTCTTTATTAAAAAATGGAGCCCCGCTATGATAAAAATATACTTTAAAAAAAAACAATATAGTGTATTACTTTAAGTTTTTCTATTTTCTAATTTTTTTTTATACTTTTTTAATTATATATGCCTCTCAATTTATGCTCAGCTAACTAAAGTTTGTGTGTGGAGGTGGAGGGGGGGGTGTCGCGTTTCCTCCACGGACCTTTCCGACACGGAATTTTGACCACGGACCGCCACTGGTTGTCATGATAAATATGGATGTTTTAACTTAGTCTTCGGTCCATGTGTGCAGCAGTCAGGACTAACTCTTTAATCATTTCCAATTCGGATGAAAAGCAATATTTTAGTGGTAATCTGCAGTTGAAACACCTAGGGATATTTTTGACTAACAAACCTAATCTACTTAGATCCAGTGTGTGATCTAGAAGAAAATAATTTCATGCAAACTAAACCAAATAAAGCAATACAACTGAGATTTATGCATTCTAGATTTTTTTCGTATTAAAATAATTCAAAATTATACTATAACTAAAGAGCACCATTCTCTTTAAAGCAACTAAAACAACCAAACCCCATCCCAAAATCTTTTCTAGCCAATCGATTCGAATTTCAAGAGTGAAAAGACAAAACTATATTTCACTTGTCTCGTAAAACGAAAAAGTAAAAACCGAAAATGAGAAGGATAGCCCACTCCGACCGTTAAGTAGATACACTAAATCACTTCATTTGATGAATTAGCACTAGCGCCATCAGTGGCGAACTTCGCAAAAATAAAAATTCATACCCGGCCCCCCTCTGAAATTATGAAAACCCGTCTAAGGATAATTATTAGATAATTTTTGAAGGATTGGAGTAATCTTAGAGGTGAAGGTCTACCTACTTCTTTACTATGGGTTTAGTAAGCTCGCTTTGTTGGAGATATGAGTTTGTGTGATAACTTTTTAAAAAGGTGCATTTTTCTAGTGTTTTAATGTGTTTTGTGAACTATTATTGTGGGTTTATTTTTAAGTAAAATTAGGGAAGTTTCGTTAAATAGCAACACTATTGCATGGTTGTAATCTTTTGTGTATGATAACTATAGCCATACAATCTTCGATACAGCAAAATTCGAATTAATCAAAAGCAAAATGTAATTTTTTTAAAGTAAAATGACACGAATATTCAGCGGAACAGTAATTCATACGACAAACATAATCACAAACATAGTGTCTACGTTTAATTCCCAACTTACAAATCCATGACGCTTTCCCAAAATAGCGTCCATCTTGATTCATAAATCAGTCTTTGCTAACATTTTCAACTCCAACACAATTTTAAAAAATCTGCGGTAGACTACGTCATAACACATTCGTAATATGCACAAAACTTTCAATTCTGCTCTTCCTTCTTTGCATACCCAAGATGTTTTCACAAAATTATATTCATCTTAATTCATCTTTCAAATACATTTTGCAAACAGTTTTCCCATTAAAAACTCAATGACAGTGTCAATCTAAAGAGTTATTTATTAAGGTATACATAATCCGAAACACAGAATCAACGATTAATTCCTGACGTAAAAGAATTGAAGATTTTCTCCAAAAATGATGCATAGGTTAGTTTAACCACCGAAGAAATATGGCCTTTAAAAACAAGACCAAGTTGAGAGGAGAACATTCTATTTAAAAAAAAGTCAAAATAATTGAACCCATTGTCAATCTACAGAGTTATCCACAAGACTTACATACCCTGAAACGTAGCACCTACGCTTAATTCCCGACTTACAATGGGATTGTTTCACGTCGTGTATGGCAACAGCTCCAACGGTTTGTTGTCATTTGTTTACTTTAATTACCTTTGTTTGGTATTCGAAAATGAGATTAAGATTATATTACTTACCAAATTTTTCCAAATTTCTTGCAGTGCTGTTGGTTGTTCAAAACATTTGTTAAAGAAAGCTTGCATAGAAAGAAATTATTTTCATTTATATCGGTTATTTTGAGTGAAACCGAAGCAACCAATGAAATCGCAGTACGTAAAACCGAAGCAACCAATGAAATCCTGTACGGATACAAATGAAAACAAGAGCGTTACATCATCGGAAACATTCCCATTCCAAGACGTTATTCCCCCCAAAATGACGTCCCTCTTAATTCATCTATACGGGAGACTTCGCCTACAGAGAAGACAATTCGTCAATACTCTTAAGAGATTAATGGTGTCCCAGACATATGTGACGCATTCACATATGACTCCCGCATTATCTTAGATGGGATAATGCTTATGGTTCCTTGTATTCGGATTATTGAATGTTAATCACTATGCATTATATTTTGATGAGTTCGATTAAATTAATATTGCATCCATACAATCAGTTGTTGGGTGTTTACTAATTGTACAGGGTGTCCGCAAAAGAACGTCCGAGTTTCTCTCAAATTATGACCTGACATCAAGCCTTGCGATTTCTTCCTTTGGGGCTTCGTAAAAGATCGGGTCTACGTTCTACCCCTACCCCACGATCTACCAAACTTAAAATGTAGAATTGCACAGGCTGTTGCTTCCATTACTCCGGACTTGCTGCAGACAGTATGGGAAGAATTACATTTTTGTTTGGATGTGTGCCGTATCACTAAAGGCGCACACATTGAGCACTTATAGGAAAAACTAGGTTTTCCTTCAATGTCATGTATGATTTGTTATATTTAGTATAAAATAAACTCCTGTAATACCATTAAAACTCGGACATTTTTTTTACGGACACCCTGTATTATAGTAATTGTTTTTGGCGGTGAATATTTTATTATTGATATACGAGCAAAGAATGCCTGACCTTCACGTGGGCAAGTAAAAAATGGAGTACGGTGTAAGGAAATACTTCTATTGTGGTTGCCTTTATTTACAGTACCTCTCTCCCATTTATAAATAATCTTTTAGGATTATACTCAATTATTATAGCGTAGAATCAACGTGAAAAATTACTGGCAATTTTTTTTAGTCAAATAAATGGGACCTCATATTGAGATAGGGGTTTTTTTATTAATTAAAATTGGGTATGTTCCCCGCTCTGATATTGTTTTAGTCTAACAAAGAAACATTTGAATCACACTTTTAGGTTTCTTTTGAGATAAAATAGAATCTTACGAGAAAAATAACCAGTGCTAGGAATTTTCAGTCGAAAATAACTAGTCATGAATATTATTGAAAAAACCACTAATACACTGTAGCTCAAAATCACAATTACTTGTAACCAAGTGAACCAACTCTTTTATAGAAAAAAATAATTCAAAAATCTTTTTAAGACTTAGAGCTTGAGACAATACTTAACCAACTTCCAAAGACAAAAATTGTCACTCATAATAAATCCTGCAGTTTTAAGTAGCGTGACTATCCCAGTATATCCAAAAAAAGTAAATTTAGAATGCATAACCAAAGTTATTCACACAAATTTCAATGGTGGTTTTCCTAAATTTATCAAAAAATATAAATTTTTAGATTAAGAAATTAATTCGCTTTCTCGAGTCTTACTCAAATTCAAACAAAGACTTTCAAATAAACGTAGATTTTAAGCGTGAGTATATAAAATTATTATACGACTTTGTGAATACCATTACACCTTTGTGAATACCTCTTAACATCTAACATTTCCAAATAAAATAATTTTAAAATATTTTCGGTTTGCGTATAACTTAATGTCTCCAACATAAATTGTTCGGGACTATGGTCTTCATTTGTCTTATATTTTATTTTTTTGATAAACTTAAGCAGAAAGTTAATGTCCATGAGGCAAATGTCGTTCACAATCTTCGTTCATGGGTTAAAAACTACTTTTGTAAAAAATTAATTCACCATATTAGCATACCTCACAAAAGATTTTTCAATTTTATAAAATATTTATACAACAAATACTAAAAAAAACATTTTAAGACAAATATAACCCATCCTATCAACTCACCAAATAAAACACAATCCCGCCAACAAAAAAAAACCCACCCTTTCTTAATCATGATCCAATCCATTCCGATGATGCATTTGGCAAATGTCGCCATCTAGACTTACTTGAGATGGGAATGTGAATATTACATAAGATGGCAAACAGATCCTCGAGGCCAAAGTAGGAGGTTCTTCGTTCGAGGCGATGGCAAATGGATTAATAAATGAGCAAACACTCAAACCTGTGTGTGTTCGCTGAGAATTAGATGAGAGATGTAACTTAGGATCAACTAGGATTAAAGCGGTTTGGATCAAACTCTGGCGTAGTAAATTGATTGGGTTGAGTTTGGGTATTTGACATTCAATAAAAGTTATATCTCAAGACAGTTTATTTTGTTAAGAAGTAGCGTTAAATAACAAATGTCATAAGAACAATAAAATACGTTGTTTTTACTACTTTTTATACGAAATCGTACTTTTTCTTTAAACCAATAACTAAGTCGATGCGTCTCGTATTAATGTTGATCAGCTAGCTGGAAGCTATTTCTTTTCCTTGTATTAATTTACGAACTGCACTAGTAAGATATTAATAAATAACCATACTATAATAATAGTAGTGTATTATATTAGAATTATGTCTAGTTCTTAATGTTAAGGCAATTATATATCTAGGTATCAACAATTGTTATAACAATGGATTTAAAAACTCTTTCTCGTCCATGAATAGTAGTTAATATATGTTTTTTAAAATTAGAACTACTAAAAATGTTTTAAACAATTTTTTCATTTTTTATATTAAAATCTTTAGTTAATTTTGTACTTAAAACATTTTCCTAAATTATTAAGTCTATAAAATATTGAATTTGTTAAAATCGTACAAAATCGAGTTTTTAAATAACAGAATTATTATGCACACAATTATTTTAACATAAAAATTATTTTAATATAAACGTTTAAAAAGGCAAAATCGAATTTACACAGGAAATCATCTTTATACGAATATTATAAGTGCCATAGAAAACAGACTAATCATTGTTTTTAAATCACAGTTTATTTGGGAAATAGGTGTCAGACATTTGTAATTTCGACTATAAAAAGTATGGGAGATGAAGTTTTTAAAAAATTTCAAATAGTGAAGAAATATGTAATGCCTTACAAATCATTCCTAATAATAGTTATATAATGTTTCTAAACCCCACCAGCAACACCTAAAACGTTTAATATATTGTCGGTTTTTAATTAAAACTTTAAGTTTTGCTACTGCCTAGAACATTTCCGTAGAATTGCATAAAATATTGAAATTTGTTTAATCTTACCATATAACGAAGTTTTTAAATAACACGTTATTATCTATGCACACAAGAATTATCTTTAACATAAAATATCTATTTTAATAAAACGTTAAAAAGGAAATGCCGAATTTACATCAGGAAAATCTCTTACCACGAAATTAGACAGTTGCCATAGAAACACGACTAATCCAATTAGAATAGGATAGAAGCTTTTTCATAAAGGATGAGTTAACGGTGCACTAGAGCTGGACTAAAACTCTTTATGGTGAGCAATTATGGCATCCGACTTAACCGAATTAGCACGGAAACATCGAGCGCCCGTATGATCGTAGATATCTTAGCGGTAGATTATTATTATTCCCACCGTGTGGGCTTTAAATTATCCGAGCCGGCTTGGACAAATATTTTTGATAGGTAGGCATCCATTTTAACAAGCTTCAACACTACTTTAAATAAACGAGTCATTGTCCAAGGTCTATAGATACTTTAGAATATTAGTTCCAGTACATTACCAATTCTCACAGAATGCGAAATTCTCCAAAATGAATACAAAATAAAATTTTCGTTTAATACTAACAATTGAGTTTTCACTTCTCTCAAAATTATTTATGCAGTACCTTTTAGTAGTTTTTCAATAATACTTAAATATTAACCATATGAGGGATAAGCAAATTAGCTGTAAACTTAGATCAAGTGTAAACTTCTTTTCACTTCATGAGATTAAAATTTAAATGTTCAACTGAAAATTAAATTTCTTTAAATTTTTTCATTATATTTCTCTGGCATATGATTATAAATACCTCCTCCATATTTTAAAATTCAAACTTCAATAAAATGTATTTTTTTAACTAATAAATTTGTAAAATTTAAAATTTTATGTGTGTTACAGTAAAACTGCAATAAGAGAATGGGTGTATTGGTGTATACGACTTTATATCTCAGTGGTTACTGCAACTAAAAGAAGGCTTTCACAAAATGATATGTTAGAATCTCCACAGAAAAGTTTCGGATAAATTGACTTCATAGAGCGATTTCGATACATTTAGAATAAGGGAAAAGCATGACGGGAATGGCATCCATTAAACCTCAGACTTTACCGCAGTATCACGGAAACATCAAATGCGGGTATGGTTGCCAACAAATAGTTACGAAATTTAAAATGCTTCAACTATAATCCAAACTTAATTTTAAAACATCGTATTTGCCTTAGTTTCACATTTCCTTTAAAACTTAGAAGATAAGTACATTAAGACTTACTGAGTTACTAAATAATAAAACCTCTATAATTAAAATTTTAACTTTTTAAGTTTTAAACGGTATTGACATCCGTATTTTATATTGAAAATCATTTTTTAAATTTATAAGTAAATTAAAATCTATTATCAGTAAAGAACTTAATCGAATTCATGTTTTTTTTTAATCTCCTACACTCGAAAAACAACATTTTCAAAACAGAGTAAAAAAAATTATTCTAGCAACACATATAATTTAAAAAATAATATTTTTTTAATTCTTTAAATTTCAAAAAGTAAAAGTATTGAGGGGTGTTTTTTAAAAACAGTTACTACATAAAGTTCATAAACTGTTAAAAAGTTCAATTACTGAGTTGAAATTTCAATTCAAATCTTATGCAGTAAAACAATTTTAAACTTTAACCAATGCTTAAGTGCTAGAAGAATGTTTAATGTTTTCAGAAATATGAAATTTAATACCCTTTCAAATGCATTAAGAATTTTAATTTATTAGTTGTTTCCACATTTATTACTGGTTATAAACCTTTAAAAAAAGTATTAAATTAAAACTTTGTTGTTTGTTAGTAGCTTAAAAATAGATTTATTATAAAGGTTTTACTAAAAATCAACTACACATTTAAACTGTGGGTGCAGACGACAGGGACCGTAAGTTTTTTTTCTTTTTATACATTTTTATTCTTCAAACTTGAAATAAAATTGAAAGAAAAATGCATGGTTATTTTATGAACGAGTTTGAAACGTCATTTTGGAAATTTTGTGATAACTCATATTTTTGTTCGAAAACAATTACAAAGTGCTCCCTTTTTGGTCTTAACAGAAAATGTTTAGCTACCTTTCAGCGTTTATTGATACAAATGTAATAAAGTCGTTACTCAAACATAATATGTTAATTCTATACGAATAGACAATCCTTTGTTTAAATTAAAAAAAATTATAAATGCAATACCTGACCTCATAATACAAATTATTTACTCAAATAGGTTATTAAACCTTTTGGATTTTTAAGGTTTGGTTTCACAGTTCGTGTTCACGCGGACAATGAGAGATTTTAGGAAAACTGATTGGTTGGTGAATTAATCTGCAAACCAACCAGTCAATCGTTTCAAAAGCTGTCGTGTCCGTGCGGACACCAAGCATTTAGAAAGTATTTTAGAGTCATGTTGTTGAGAATATTTGAAAGTTGACGAATTAATTGTTTTAATCATTTTTATTTTTAAAAATATTATATGCAAGTATTACTTAAATTAAAATTTATTAAAAAATATTAGTTTACTTTTGTAAATTTTATCTTCTGAAACAAATAAATTTAATAAACGATTTAAAATAAAGTTAACGTTAATTTTTTTAAAAAAATTCAATTAATCTAAGCAATAAATTCAAAACCTAAATCTCTCAAAAGTCTAATGTTAATTTAAATAATGTTTTGTGAATTTTTTATTTAGTGCTTAAATCTTGTGTGGAAGCTGTTCATAAAAATAATTGCTTTTCGCAAACCTACTTATTTGATACACAAATGAGCAAAAACTAATTTTGTCAAAATGGAATTCGAAAAAAATACGAAATCAATGGTTTTTACACCCTTGAAATTTAGTTTATGACTATTACCACTGAAACACAAAATTTTACCTAATCCTTTATCTATTGACTACTTATAAGTATCACTTATAAGACCATTGTTTTACTTTTCACTGTTCATTTGGATAAATGGGGCCAAGGTCGAACTTTATGGTTGAATTTTACCATAAAGTACAGTAAATCCTTCAGAAAAATTTAACTTTAGTTACCTGCGTCAAATCGTTATGCCCTGAGGGTACTTATAAGTAATACCATTGTAAAAACCGTTGTTTTACTTTGCATTGTTCGTTCATGGGAAAATAGATAGTAGGGGTTTTATTAATGCGGTATTCAGTTTCAAAACATTAAATACAAAAATAGTAAATCATATTCATTCAACAAAGTTACGTAGTTGGGTCGGTGTAATTTAGTTATTATAAATAAAAGTGAAGAAAAAAAGAAAAGAAATTATCATGAAGTGTATTTTATGTTCCAACTATTCTTTTACCGTAATATATTACTATTAATTGTACATATAGCTTTAAAATAGACAACGGTAAGTATTTAAAATTGAATTTTAATTCAGTACATAAAGGATTAAAATATGGTAACTTCCTGTTGGGAATGGCGACCACAACATCAGACTTAACCACAGTAGCACGGAAACATCTAATGTATGCAGTCGCCAGCAAAAACGGTTGACCATTTCAAAATGTGTCAAGTCTACTTTAACCCTGTATCCACTGCATTAAGATTTAATTTTAATTATTTGCCGCTGCCTATTTGAAATCTATATGTGCAATTAATATATTACGGTAAAAAAAATAGTTGGAACATAAAATGAGCTTTCTGAATTTATTTTCGTTTTCCCTCCTTTATATTGTACAATAACTAAATTACAAAGACCAACAGCGAAATTTTGTTGAATGGATATGATTTACCATTTTATTCTTAAATGTTTTGAAACTGAATACTGCAGTAATAAAATCCCCACAACCATCTAGTTTCTCTCAAACGAACTTTGAAAAGTAACAACGGTCTTATATTTTGGACTTATAAGTACCGTCAGGCATAACAATTTGGTCCAGGTAACTAAAGTTAAAGTATTCAGAAGAATTTACTTTACCTTTGTAGACTTCAAAGTTCTAAAACAGTACAATTAAATCAAAAAGTTCTACTTGCCCTCATTTTCTCCAAATAAATAATGAAAAGTAAAACAGTGGTACTTAAGTTCCGTCAGTAGATAAAGGGTTAAATAATAGGGGGGGTTTTAGTTTCAACACTGGAGTTAATTTCAAATTTCATTTACAAGTAGGTTAATAACATAAACGGTTACTTAGAACTGGCTTCCACGCAATTTTCATGCCTCTTAAAAAAGCGCCTAACACATTTAGTTCTATATTAAACTTTTGAACGCCAAAAAATTGAACTATTTTTTATTGAAATTTCGATAATTTGTACTTATCGTTTGCTAAATTATGTACTTTGAAAATAAATATGTAATATATTTTTCACATTTAAAAAATATGTGAAACTTTCATACCAATTTACAGCATTGAACCGCTATCACCTTCAAAAGATAACTAAACTAATTTATTTTTAAATGCCATTTTAAAAAAATAAGACACTGAATAACCTCTTTAAACGGAATAATTATAACTTAACGCCATTATTCATTAATTAAGGAAAGATATTATTACTTTTGAATCATGTTCTAATATCAACTTTTAATCGCAAACATAAATTATATTAATAATAAAATTAAGGAATCTTCTAATCACCAATAAATTCATTAAAAGATTGATTAACTTGATCGTAGACCAAGTTAAATTAACCGATACTCTTTTGGAAGGACGGGGGAGAGGCTGCTTGGTTTATTTTTATGGAAAAATTGGCAAAAAGCATTGCTAAAAACCCATACGAGTGAATTCTTTGTATTATGACGTCATTAACTATTGATTTTATAAATCTTAAAAAAATATATAAATTTAGGTTCACTGTTTCATAAAAATTATTTTACCATCGTTTATTTGACTTTTATTTCAGAATATTGTCAAAATTTTAGAAAATTAGTTTGGGTGTATAACTGCTGGATCATTGACCTTGGCTGATTTGATGTAGATTGAATCATAGGGTTTCTGTAATTTAATTTGTTAAAAAGTGGCTGAAAACATTTTTTCATTATTTTTAAAAAGCACATAGAAAAACGTATAAAAAATGAGCATAAAATAGAAATTTTAAGTTGATATTGAAGTTTACTGATTGGCAATTTATGTTTTAATATTTCCATGAATTTATTCAGTTTTAGAAAGCCGTTATAGTTTTTTTAAGTATGAAAAAAAATTTACTATTTAAAACCTTTTATCCAATGTTATAATAGTTAAAACATCTTATAAAACTTCATTAAAAACTATTCAATTGAGTTAAATACTTTTTTTAAATCAAACTTTAATTATTATTTACATAACCCGACATTGTTAATTGCCAAACGAATGTCACTTATAATTATTAGTAGCGCTAAAACTTATGTACTAAACTAGTAATTTCCAAACATAGGATACAACCAAATTTCCTAACATTGTAAATCCTAATTAAACTTTCACTAGTATGTTGAACGGCAATTACATCCAACACCTATTCAACCATTTTCAAAAGTAGATTCCCTACCGTTGAAACTTGTTAAATGTCTACCACTCAACAAAATCATGTATTGAATACTGCAATGTTAAATGTAAGCTTTAGACAAGCCCCTGTTCTGTGTCAGTAAACATGCAGGTTCGGGCTGAATCTTACAACCTGAAGAAATACTTCAGAGTAAGAAATATCAAATTAACACTTCTGACAATTGTTGCACATGGGCGAGGTTGCTGTATGGAGAATCTTTTAATAAGCCCTTAGCATAGGATCTTTGTTACAAGGTGTATTGTTTAGTTTTTAGTCAAGAACCGCTTGTATTTGTGCTTGTTCTTTTTAAAGTTGTAATCTTTAGCAATCCTTGTTTTTAGGAGAAAAAAAAGGTTGTAAAAAATAAGTGATGTAGTTTAAATTTAAATATTAATAAACCGTTATTAATATAATTATTGTATTAGTACTAAAGTATACTAACTTAAGCTAAAACATAGCTAACTTAAAGTATAAACGGCAATTTATACAGAATTGAAAAAGTTAGTTTCAAACCCAAACAGCTTATTAAATTCTGGCTGTTAACTATATCAGCAACAGCAAACGCTTATACTCAGTAAGTAAAAATATTTTGTATTTAATTATACTGCCCATTAAAATATAACAAAATAAACTATGTTAAACTCTAATTCTTATTGACGCACATAGAATAAACAAAACTCAATTTCTTTGACAACATTTGGATAAAAATCCTTTTATAATCCCTCGCTAAAATCCTAGCTAATATATGATAACATCTCCCAATAATTAAAAACTGAATCGACATGTTTGAGTGCATAGTCGCCATTCGCCATCATTTGATTCGAAATACTTCTACTTTGGTTTCAAAAAATTGTTTGCCACATTAATATTTAGCTAATATTGTTAAATAATAATTAATATTAAACTACAATTTCTTAAATCACACTTTAAAAATTCTAACTAATAAAAATAAGGGCTACACATTTTATGTTCATATCAAGTGCTAGTGATAAATATATATTTTAAAAATTACTCTGATATAGATACTTGAATAACTTACAAACCTATATTACCTATTACGAAACTGTAACTAGGAGCCTACATACGAAATAAATGCGCAATAACCAATTCTACGTTTTTTACGTGATAGCTCAGATTTTTATTATTAAAAAAACCCACCAAAATGTTCTCCATCAGCTTTTTTTTTTAAATTGATTTTGAAAAAATACTTATTTGATACACTAATGAGCGAAAAACTAATTTTTTTTAAACGAAATTCGAAAAAAATATATACTACTCTGAAACCAATGGTATTTACACCCCTAAAATATCGTTTATGAATATTACCACTGAAACACATAGCATTTTACTCAACCATTTACGGTACTCATATCACTTATTAGGCCGCTCTTTTACTTTCTATTCTTCATTTGGAGAAAATAGAGCAAGGTGGAATTTTTTTGATTGAATTGTACTGTTTTCGAACATTAAAGTCTACAAAGTAAAGTAAAGTAAAATAGTATGTAGTAATTCTTCAGAAAAATTTAACTGTAGTTGCCTGCGCTAAATCGTTATACCCTGACGGTCCCATTTAAAAACCGTTGTTTTACTTTATTATTCGTTTAAGGAAAAATAGATGGTTGTTGGGATTTTATTAATGGAGTGTTTAGTTTCAAAACATTAAAGACTATAAAGGTATCATTCATTCAACAAAATTTTGCTGTTGTTCGGAGTAATTTGTTTATTATAATTTTAAAAAAGGAACAGAAAAAAATAAATTCACCATAGAGCGCCTTTTACGTTCCAACTATTTCTTTTTAACGTAATATATTATTAATTGCACAGCTAGCTTTAAAATAGCCAACTCAAATAATTGAAATTAAATCTTAATTCAGTAAATAAAGGGTTAAAATATGGTAAACTTCTGTTGGAAATGGCAACCACAACATCAGACTTTACCGCAGTAGCACGGAAACATCTAATGTACAGTCGCCAGCAAAAACGGTTGACAATTTCAAAATGCGTCTACTTTAACCCTGCATCCACTGAATTAAGATTTAATTTTTATTATTTGCCGCTGTTTATTTTAAAGCTATCTGTGCAATTAATTTGTTACGGTAAAAAAATAGTTGGAGCATAAAATGATGTTTTTTGTTAATTTATTTTCGTTTTTTCTACCTTCTATTAAAATAAATGAATTACACTGACCAACAAAGAAATTTTGTTGAATGAATATGATTTGCCATTTTAGTCTTTAATGTTTTGAAACTGAATACTGCATTAATAAAATCCCCACTACCATCTATTTTCCCTTAAATGAACAATGAAAAGTAAAACACCGGTCTTTTATTTGGGACTTATAAGTACCGTCAGGCATATCGATTTGGCCCAGGTAACTAAAGTTAAATTTTTCTGAAGAATTTACTGTACCTTTGTAAACTGTTCTAAAACAGTACAATTTAATCAAAAAGTTCAACCTTGCCCTAGTTTTCTCAAAATGAACAATGAAAAATAAAACAGCGGCCTTATAAGCGATACTTGTAAGTACAGTCAGTAGATAAAGGTTTAAATAATAGAGAGTTTCATTCTTCAACAATGAAATTTAAAATTTCATTAACAAGCTTGTTTATAACAGAAACTTGACTTAGAACTCCTTCCATGCAAATGTCATGCCCCTAAAAAAACATCAATCAAAGCATTTAGTTCTGTGTTTTTGAAACTTTTAAATGTCAAAATAAGTTTTTCATCGAAATTTCAATAATTGTTGCCTTTAGTTTGCTAAATTCATTTGTATTTTTAAGAATGCTTTCTATTTTTCACATTTAAAAGGATGGTAAAACATTTCATATCACTTACAACATTGAACCTAGCTATTACCTTCAAAACATAAATAAACGGTTTGATTTTTAAATACCATTTCAATAACAGAAGTCAATGAATAACCTCCACAAAAGGAATAATTAGTACTTAAACGTCTTTATTAATTAATGGAAAACCTTGATAACATTCGAATTATGTTCACATTATAAACTTTGATCACAAACATGATTTATTTTAATTAAAAAAATTTAATCTAATTACCAAAATCCTTAAAATAGTTATATTAACTTAATCTTAGACTGATTTAACAATTTTACCGACATCTTTTCGGAGAGACTGGGGAGGATCTTCTTGCTTTATTTTGATGAAAGTATTGAAGAAAAAAAACATTGCTAAAACCCCATGAGTCAATCATTTGTATTATGATGTCATTAAATATCGATTTTATAAAAAAGTAAAAAATTCCTTAAAACATTGTCTGGGCCGATTGAAAAATGTTACGTTATTGCATATTAAATTACTAAATTCTGTAATAAGTAAAATCCTTTTATCCAAAGTTAAACATCTAAAAAGACTTCAATAAAATATATTCGATTGAAGCAAGAATTTTTCACAAAGTTTAATTATTATTTACATAACCCGAATTTGTTAATTGTCAATAAAATGTCACTTATACTATTAGTAGCGCTAAAACTTATGTAATAAACCAGTAATTTTGAAACAAGGTATACGACCAAGTTTCCTAACGATATAAATCCGAATTAAACTTTCACTAGTATGTTGAACGGCAATTACATCCAACACCTATTCAACCCTTTTCAAACGTAATTCCCTACAGTTGAAACTTGTTAAATGTCTACCATTCTACAAAATCATGTCCTGAATACCCTTAACTGCAATGTTAAATGTAAGCTTCAGGCAAGTCCCTGTTCCATGACTGAGCATGCTGTCAGGTCCGGGCTGAATCTTACAAGCTGCAAAATGCCTCAGTGTAAGAAATATCAAATTAACACTTCTGACAATTGTTGCACAAAGGCTGTGTTACTGTATGGAGAATCTTGTAATAAGCCTTAGCATAAGATCTTTGTTACAGATTGTATTGTCTAGTTCTTTGTTAAGAACCGACTGCCTTTGAGCTGGTTCTTTTTAAAGTTATCTTTAACAAGCCTTGTTTTTGAAGAAAAAATAGTTGCGAAATATAAAAGAGGGATGTAGTTTAAATGCAAAAAGTAATAAACTATTAATAATACAATTGTCATATTACCTAAAGATATTGACGGCCTAACTTATTTATAAAGAATTAAATAAGTTGGTTTGAAGAAATGTAACTCCGTTACCTCTTCAGATGGCGCTTATTTAAGTTTACTAGGCTAAATGTTAGAATTTTATAATAATAACTTTTATTATCACAAAAAACAACAAATTAAAGCAAATGAACGCCAAGGGGAAACCTGGAAATCCCGTATAGGCGAAAAAAATATTATATAATTTAAACAGATATTAAAAAATATTATATAATTTAAACAACAAACTGCTTAACAAAATATACAGGAAAGTTTGGCAATAAGCTGCATAATAAAAGAAAAAAAAATATGAGCTTCAATAATGTGAGAAATAAAGATCTAAGTAAGTCGATATTGATCAGAAGATTGAAAAGTATACGCTTAAAGGTAGCATAATTATTAATATTTATTAAATCGATGTGAAGATTTTACCGAAAAAAAAGTTGCCTTAAACAATATAAATGCTGACAATTCCTTAAGTACGTCAGTTTTGTAAAAAAAAATCGACTGATACCTGTCCACTTACTTCGGTATCGGTATTTTTGAAAAGTTTGATCATTCTCCTTTGTACCTTCAAAATACGGCAACGTAAAGGGATCTAAGCAGTGAACATTTATATTAGATACTTGAAAAAATTTTATATTTAATTTGACTGCCTAATATAATATTAAAAATAAAACTATTGAAACTATAACTCTTATTGACGCACACAGAATGATCACAACTCCAATTTTTGCTTAACAATTGGATCAAAATCACTTGATAAAATCTTATTTAATACACGATAACATTTCCTCAAAAAATGAACATATGTTTGACTGTGTAGGGGTTTGCCGTCATCTAGCCTCGCCGAACTTCCTACTTTGGTATTAAAAAATTGTTTGCCACGCTAATAGTCAAATTTTAACCAATAAAAATATCGGCTTAACATTTTCTGTTCCTACAGAACATTTATAAAATGCGCAACCATCATACTTTTAAAAATTACACTTGCATGGATACTTGAATAACTCAGCACAAGAACCCTTTACGAAACTGATTAGAAGTCGGCATGTGAAGTAAATATGGGGTTCTACGTTTCTACCCATTCTACGTTTTCTTTGACACATCATTTGAATGATTATATTAGCAACAATCTCAATTAGAATCCAAAACGTTCGATTTTTCAAAACGTCACAGCCTATTTACAAAACCAACACTAAACACTATCCCTCAATTACCCAATGTATTTTAAAATTCAATCACAACTAGCTCACATTTTATAAGATGTGAAAAAGAACATGGTATCTTTTCCACAACATCCACGCACCGTCCTTGTTCAATAATCTTCTGCTTCTCTAAGAAAACAAGCAACTCAACTGTACATGATTCCATTCGCAGACGAGCCCGCTGTGATGCTGCTCCCCTGTCTTTTATTTCTCGAGCCCACCCCTTAATTAAATTCGAACAACTCCATAGGAAACAGGGGTTCTGACTTTTAGAAAGGATGGCGGATTACCGCCAGATGTCTTGGGAAAATAATAAGCGCCAAACGGGAACTTTGGGAGATGGTGTTTGAAGTGGTTGGAAACGTCGAATATCTAAAGGCGTTGTTTTAAGGTAGTTCCTTTTGTCTTGGAATGGATGTCTGTATTATCCAATATTAAACAAATTTTTGAATAAATTACTTTTTTCATTAATTTATAGAGTCTGTTAAAGTTCCAAAAAAGGGATAGTGTTCGGTGACGGTTTTTGATGCTTGAAAACAGAATAAAGTAACCATCAAGACCCGTTACAAGGAGATACATTTATTATTAAACAGTCTTAGAGGAAAAACCAGAAAGATTAAATAATTGAGAATGTTACCTTTTTGATAGATTGCTTATAAAAAATCACCTCATACGAACCCAAAAACATTCCATTGGTACTTTTCTAACAATTGAAATTAAATTACCAAAAGTAAACACACTAAGAGTTTACTCTTATTTACGATTAGAACGACAAAAATGACTTATCGTATTAACGACCAAATACGAGATTCACCTTCGATCCCATATTGATTTTTAATCATTTGAACTCGACATCCTCGTTTCCAATTCGACAACAGCAGAATCATTACCGCACAAATTCTCTCCTTAAGTTTGATAATAATGCAACCCAAACTTTAATCATAGAGTTAGTTTAGAGAAAACTATCAAAAACTGGAACATTGAATATCTTGCCGCATCAAAAGCGCAATGGACAAGGAGGTTCTATCCGACTATGTTACATCGTTTAAAGTGCAAGAATTTCTCAGATTTTAAATTAACTCAAGTTTTTACTGGTCACGGAAACTTTAACTATTTATTTAGGTTTGGTATTTTGTTAAATGGGCGTTGTAACTATGGTGATGGTGAAGAAGACGTAGGGCGTGTTCTTCTGCACTGCAATTTGCACGCAAAACTCAAGATCTCGATTTAGAAGAAATTTGGAAAGCCTTTCCATACGATGGCCTCCAGTGTTCTCGGATCTGGTGCGAAGAATGGAGACTTTCGTCGTTCTCTCCGATTTTATTTACAATTTAAATTTTTAATGTTGGGTTCTATTACTTAGTTTTGTACGCCTCGTGGAATACGCAGTGTTTTTAAATTTGTTCTAAATAAAAAAAAATAAGCTTTAGTTATTTATAATAAGTCATTTTGGAGGAAAACTTAGGCCAAAGTTACCCACAAAGGCCAAGTTTACTCCAATTGATCTTAAATAATTATGGGTACCAAAACTAACTGAGTGAAACTCCATTTAATGCACCCTGAATTTTATCCAGTTATTTAAGAATCGTTAAAATTAGTGAAACTGACCACTGGCCCATACTTACAGAAAAATATTAATGTTTTAAATTAAACAATTTAAAACACCAATAAGAACATGATTGATAATGTCGATACGATTTGGTTTGGTGTTTCCCTTGTTTGGAATCCACATGAATGAACAAGAAAGACATACATACACAACTCATTGAGCTAGAAAGAAGACTGTAGTGAGGTGTGTGATTCACTGAACAAGGCAGCAAACGATCCGGTTCAATAATGAAACGCGGAGGAATACACGGCACTGCAGCAGAAACGAACCGGGCAGAAAACCTAAAAACTTACCTATTTCGCTATTGGGTACGTCGTCGCTGGTTCTTAGTGATCCACATGGTTATTTCTTAAAAAAGTTGGAATTTAAAGTTAAAGAAAGTTAATTTCTTTCGAACTAAAAATGTTAAAATACATTTAGGAGCCCAAGTCAATATGATAGAGGGATCTCATACAAGCATTGCATACAAGTGTAGGGAAAATAGTCCTTTTCTGCCCTGTTCGCTCAAAAGGGTGCGAGTGGGTTTTCGGCTCGCTGACACGTCACTCCAGTTTCCCTTCTAGCTCAATGACACAACTAGACATAATTGATAGGCATCGACTCCAGAGAGGAACAAGGGGTATGCTTCTTTTAAGACATAGCTAAATTTCAGGCAATGTCTTTCCCTAGGGATAAGCATGACGTTTAACACGATTGCTTGTGCGGCATTTAAATCCAGGACCATTCAGTAACAACCGAGGATCATAACCCCCTCACCGGCAAAACGGGGCTGCCGATACAATTTTTAATCATTATCGCCAAAACACTTAGGACTTTATCAACTCAACTTCGATCCTTGATGATCGTGATCAGTGGAAAAGAATGTTAGATTGATTTTGTTCCAAAGAAAAACATTCGACACAGGACGATCGCATTGGAAGCGAAGAATAATAAAGACGAGATGAACATTTTGTGGATGAAATAAGTGTTATCTGAAGGAACTTGGCACGAAACACGGTCGCCATTAGCATTAACTAAACCCCGTGTATCGTTACGAATTTTTTGTATTGGTATCTGCTAATCTTATTTTCTGATTTACGGATAAGTATAAAAAAATTAATGCTTAGTTGTTCAATTTAGATCTGATTGCTATTTGAAACTTTCTGATAGCCACCGTAGTTGCAGTTAGTAAAATTGTTAAGGGTTATTATCTTGAATCTTAGTACATTTAACTAAATGTAGTTACACACGCATATAAACATCTTGAATTAACGATTACTATGTTTGTATTATATTCGCATTAAGAAGTGATTTAGTTACAAAGTTATTTAGGAAAAGTGCTATCTAAATTTGGCATGAGGATTTGCAATTATACTATTACAGGTAATATGTTAACAATTACATATCAATACATGTAACAATTAGCAAGTAACAATTGCATAGCAATACTGTAATCTGTTTACAATTTGAATTTATTCAAATACTAATCGGGAGTTGTTTGTGGAGGCGAAGAATAATAAAGACGAGGAACTCATTTAAAATTCACAAACGAAAGGATTTTAATCTAATCCTATCATTTCTTGTTTTGTTCTAAATTTGAATTTACAAAAAAAATAATCTAATTATTTATTGAAATCAAATCTTTCAAAATAAGTATTTAAATTTGGAAAAGAGGCTATTTCCTACATTATGTCTCAATGCATTTAAATTGATGGAATGTATATTTTTCTCCTAAACATTTAGTTTCAATAAGTTCTGTTTTGTAAATAAAAATTAAACATTCTTCAAGATATTACTAATTATCTTTATAATCCAAAACCAATCCTTTTGAAATTCACCACATTACCTTACATAAACAATTCTTACATAAGTAGCTAAAAATATTTTATAAAAAAATTAACAAAATTCATAAAATTAGCATCCTAACTAATTGAATTATTTAGGCTAAAAATATGGTTTAAGGAACTCGTTATTTCTTAACTTCCTTATAAGTAAAAAATCACTTTTAAAAATATAAAAATAAAAATTAAACTTCACATTTTTACTTTAAAACAAATAAAACGATCAATAAGTAAGGATTATTTTATGCGTAAATTAAACTTAATTATTTTGTTTCTTTTTAATGCATATATGAATTTTCCGGGTATAGACAAAATTAAATTCCAGAAAAAAGTTTATGGAAAAATAACATTTATTAAAATGTTAAATTTTCTGTTATTTTATTAAAAGAATTATTTTTGTAGTACCTAAATGACTTAAGCTTTATACGAGCAGTTAATGTTTACTTATTTATGAAACAATTTCCCTTCTGCAATTTGGTTTTTGTTGAATTACCGTCGCACAAGAGCTATACAAGCTTATTTATATAGTATTACAAGGAGTTTCTACCGCCAATTAATTTATTACAAACAAATATATCCATTAAAGTCAAACTAACACTCAAATCTATAATTCAAAATTTTTACTTCAAATAACAATTATTGACTTTAACAATTTAATTGCACACCGCTCACATATAGACTTTTTATATAATAACAATATTTCGCAATAGAATCCTACAGAATAAAAAAAAATAAGATGAAACATTATCCATCGCAGAGAAAACTACATCAACTATGTTCATCTGCGTAACCCGGGTAACGTCTCTAACCCGGGTTGGGTTAGTATGCCCGGGAATTTGACGGTCTAGAGATCATCTCTTTAACAAGGAGTTTAGGGGTAATCCTATCTAGAGCCCAGCCATATAAACGAGCAATGGGGTTTTCACCGATGGAAATAGAAATATGTGTGTTGAGTCTGCATAAAGGTATGTGCGAATTAGTAAAGCGATTCCGATGATGAAGACTTGCTTAGCTAATAATTAAATTGACTGTTTATTTTTAGTTTATCGAAAGGGAGAAATTCAAACGTTATCTTAACCATATACAACAAAATTTGCGATGAAAATTTTATTGAAGTGGGGGGAAAACAAATTTGATTGGAATTTTATATTTTTATTGATTGGAAATCTTGTTTAATAATAGGCCATAAGTGATACATTAATATTAATGATCAACACTTTCATTGAGTAAAAAATTGGTAAAGGTCTTTAGCTTTGTTTTTGTGGAATTTGTAAAGAGTAAAACAGTAATCTTCCAGTTAATATTTTTGTTCGAAATACTAGCGTGTTGTCAAATTAAATAACAAGCGTTAAAAATAAAAAGAAAAAAGATTGAAAATTGTTTAACCACTCTACAGCCACATATTTTAGCACACGAACCAAAACCATCAATTTTATGCCTGGCTTTCTCCGCCACTAATGGAAACGTTAGAGCTACAACTGTTCACAATGGAAAGAATGATATATTTGAATGCAAGACATTTATCTCTGAAAATTTCTGAACAACAATGTTCGTTTTTGCTATGAAACACCCATTTATTAGTTAATTCACAGTTATATTCACAAACCATGTTTCCATGATATGAATAACTCAGGTTCCCTCGTGAATACACAGAGATCATCTCTTTAACAACCTTTCCGAGGGAACCCTAACGAGATCTTGAGCATATGAGATAGAAATAATGGCCAGGCTCACACTTTTACCAGATGTTAATGGAAAAGTGTGAGGCGCAAAGACAAAGAAGTCTCGACATCTTTCGTTTTACGGAAGAGAAACGAAACTTAACGGATGTTTAAGATTCATTAATGTATTTTATTTTACTCGTGTTCTTTTCTATACAAAATGGAATAAATCTATTCAAATATATCCCATGTTTAATGTTTTTAAGTCATAAGAGTATTAGTAAAATTGGTATCATTCTGTCTTTTCTGAATATATGCAAAGAAAGTATTTTTGCCATGTGCCTGATAAGTTCGCAAAAAAATCCCCTAATTGACTGGTTAAACAATAAGTTAATAATTTAGACATTGAGAGATTGTGGATGTGCTGTCGCTATGTGATTCTTGTTCATGTGTGGTCCTTTCAGCGACGGTTAGACTGCATTTTTACGACTGGTTATAGCTGTATAACAATGCCGTAGTCTGGTTGTCGCCGAATTTGACGTATTCCCAGATCGTAAATTCTCAATGAAAGAAATCCCGCGCTCAAGTTATGTGGTGAAGCTCAAGAGTGAATAGGAGTGAGTGTGTCCCTTGAGTGACAAGGGTTGGACCAATGAAGTTTTGGGAAGGCGGTCCGGGTGTGGAGATGCTTTTCCGCGTGAGACTGAGCTATAGAATGAACTGATTTTTTGAACGGTCGAGAACCTTATTTTACCCATTTGCTAATTTTTGTATGTTAAGAACGAGATGTAATAAAGCTGTGTGCTTCACATTTGGTATGTAACGTTAAAGTTAAAATATCTTTGGAACCATCAAAGTATAATTGTTCTTATTTAACCTTTGTTTAATACTAACCTCTATTTCATTATTTATTTATACTATACGATCACCAATAGAGTAATGAACATGAATTATTACAGTGGATATGATTATTACATATATTTCCCTCAACTCAGTTTATAACGCAACCCATTAGTTCGGTTTTTTTACTTTACCTTATAGTTCATATTAGTTAATAAGTGAAATATTGCGAAAGAGTTGAAAATCTGAAATGGAGATAGTGCTTTTTAAGCGTTTTGGATGGTGCTGATTCTTTTTAGTATTCTTTTAAAAGGATTTTGCATATATTGTTGTATGATTTGAGATACGATTAAAAATTATTTTAAACTTGGATTCAAATATAATTTTTATTACAAAACGCCGTCGAACCCTTTATTCTTAACCGCCATTACATAAAATGTTCCATAACCATTATCAGTTAACTCATAAAATCATACGTATTACATTGTTTATTTCTTTCATATACATAAGTAAAAAGAAAATGTTGCATTTATAGTACACAATATATAATACCTTTAAATCTCCCGACTTTTAAATTTTAAAAATCTTATGAAGTTTTCAATAAGATTTCTTAAAAAGTACATAAAATATAATAAACTGTTTTTAAAATATACACATTACATCAACACTAAGGTGTATTTTAACAGTTTCGTTAATTTTCTTCCCTGGATTGTGTTGGATGTCATTTTTGAGGTACTTCCAAAAGAAGTTGTCAAAGAAGTTTCCAAGTTAGATTTATGGGTAGGTTGTAAAGTAATAAACCTAAGTATGATTTAATTAAGCGCAAGTGTTAAAAAGATACTAAAAGTCCCCAAGCAAGCCTATTCTCTTCTAAAATTCCGCTAACTTTCTACGAAGAGTGCTATGCTATTCTTGCAAATATTTTTTGAAAAATCGCTTTCTTGTTAACCAAGAAATTAAATGCCATAGTAGTATAATATATTAATAAAATTATTTATAAGTCGATAATAAAAAATGTTGTGAATGCAAAACTAAAACGAAGTTCCTAATGGTATAATTTATTCTGTAATTTAATTGAAAAAGATTAAAATGAAAAACTTAATGTATTAGCTTCTGTTTTAAGAGCTTCAATTCAACAGAGAATTATCATTTGAAGTTTAAATAGCAGCCGAAACCAAAACCTGATTAGATTACGCCATTCCAGCTACCTAAAATTACTTGAATACTTCCTCTCTGAAAGAAAAAAAAATACTTTTTTAGTTGGGTTAGATACTATTCTTTATGAGTTCCATGATTGTACCTGGCGGATTAATTACTTGATATAGACGTATCATACATTTCTTTTTATAAAAACTCTTATTTCATTTATAGAATATATTGTTGCCGATAAGGCCCATGGGTATATTTTTTATAACAGATTGTTTTCTTAAAGTTTCAGTTATTAACCCTTTGAGGGATAAGCGAATTGGCTAAAATGTAAACTTGTTTTCACTACATGAATAAAATTTAAATTTTTAACTTAAAATTTCAATTATTTCTTTTTAATTATATTAATGTAGCAACTGATTATAACTGACGCTTGTAAACTTTAAAATTTATTAAAATTATTTAAAAAATTAAAAATGTTTTGCTGGAAAGCATGACAGTCAGGGGAATGGTTTATACGTCTGTATCACTCAAAGGGTTAATATGAAATTCGCAAGATTGGTAAAGAATTATTTAGACTTTTATTCTAACAATTAGAAACATAAAATACAATGATGTTTTTTTGTGTGTGGTTCTGTTCAAATATAGATAATTTGTAATTCCAGTTTATCGTATAACAAAGCTCCAATTGTATACCAAATATTTTTTTTATTTAGTCACTGTACTGATAAAAATAGATTTCAACTTTTACCATTTTGAAAAAAAGCCTTCCAAACTTTCCAGCCGAAAATTTCCAACCAAAAATACAACTCTAGATAAAAAGTAAACAGAAAATATTTTCCTTGCTATTTGCACCCAAATAACATATATATTATATAGAATCCTCCTTTTCTTCCTACAATTGATTCCTTTAGAATTGCAGAATTCATATTTTGGACTCAAGACGGATTTCAAGCCAAGATGTAGACACAATAACCAGAAAATGTGTCTACATTTTACCTTTTTGTGTCCTCTTCCTGCTTGGGGCTTTGGAAAAGTACTTCAAAGATGTATATTAGGCCCACGCGGCACAGAGATTTGGATTGAAATGGAAGAAGGATAAGGAAAATATTTTTGGGATTTGAAGCTATAACTCTCTCGGCGGATTTTTTTTTGTTGACAAAAAGCTTTAAAGCGAGAAATCGACTTCTAAAATGCATCAAAGTAAAAGTATTTATAAGGGTTTTTTTAGTGCAGATGAAAGTAATTTTTGTGTGGTGCAGTTTATTTTGAGAAGCGAAATAGCCTACAAGAATTTTTAAGATTTTTCGAAGTCCAGCATAAACTGTTTTCTCGTTAAACCGAGTAGAGACTATGCAAATACAGTGCCTTACATAAAATAGTTGGTAAGTATCAACGTTCGGAAACTGTGATCTATAGTTTGTTGGCAAACAAACTTTTGTCGTAGTAAAACAGCCTTCAATTGATTCTTAATGAATGCTTTTAGCTTTACAACAACCATAGACCTAATGTACAATTTTTGAAAATAACATTTGGCTATTGTTATTAGTATTTTCATACTTAATGAAAAATGCTTGAATTGAAAAGAAATACTTATGGGATTACAAAACCAATGCATTAGGTCTATGGGAACGACCTCATCCTGAGGAAGCTAGTCATTGAAGTAAATATAACAAGGATATAACAAGAATAAATATAACAAATATGACACGATATAACTTATTATATAATATAATAAGATATTGTTACGAGTAATTCATTATCTATAATAAGATAGCATTTCATTTTTAGGTGCAGATTTCTGCATTGTTTATAATCGACTCGCGAGTCTTCTTAAGCAAGACAGACAGTAAGTACATAATAATAAAGGGTTTACAAATATGAATAACTTTCTTAAATAAAAACCTCTATATTTTGCTTTTATATATGTAGGATGATGAGTCTGTTTAGAAATTAAGCGCAGATACCCCTTAACTAATGTCTATGTACGTATAGTGATTTATTATCACGGTCATAATTATATATTTAATGTATCGGATTACAATTCTTAATATTAGTGCGTTGCATTTTATTGTGCCAATAGTATTAAAATTTGAGTTATTAAATCTCGAATTTTCAAAGTTAATAATTTTTATCAAACTTGTGTTTTACAATTTGTTTTTAAAATACTTGAATTTTTTTAGCTTTGTTGCTTAGTAAATTAATTTTCCTCGATTTCCTAAACTACAAAGCATCTAATGCTTCTCCGTATTTTCCTTAAAATTCAACAATAATGTATCCTCAGCAACAATAAACCGTTCATATTTGTTCCTTATATTCCATTTAAAGGATTGAGGCAAATATTATCAAAACCCTTCCCCAACAAAATTTTATCTAAACCCCCTTCCAAAAAATTCAAAAATACACTATTTTTGGAAACCAAAGAAAATAAATTTCACGAGGAAAATCTTTTTACGTTCCTTTTTTAAGTGTCTAAAAAATTTCTATTTGGACAACATTTTCATCCATAAGACTCAAAACTCTGGAAAAATAGAATGTGCGCCAATATCGAGCATCATATTTCTTGTGAGACGTGTTAGGTTTGATAAAGTTTGTGATAGACACTTTGGATTATTGTAGTTGGTAATAGTTATAGATAGTAACGATAAATTTTAACTTTAAAAAGGATTGTAGAAAATTGTTTTTTATCTATAAATATCAAGTATACCTTGTTCCTAAATACCTATATCAGTGGAGGAAAAGAACAATGCCCAAAAAAGTGTATAGAAAATATCGAAATCTTCTAAGCAGGTTAACAATTTAAAGTTGCGTGCATTTATCAGCAGTCAATTCTGGTAAACTAAACGCTTTCTAATTTTTGTCGGTATACATGATTAATAAACCGTTTTGAAAAAAATGAAGAATTCTACAATTTTTTACAATTCAATTATGTTTTAAAAAAATATTTGAATAAAATATTTTGAAACTTATTCTTTCTATCAGTTTTCTTGAGGAGAAAAAAGCAGGGCTACAGACTTCCTCATGCCTACTCCCTTAACGTGGTTTGGTTAAAGAAGTCATTAGAGAAACTTCATCGTACACAAGTATTTTTTTCTAAGGTATAAAGTGTGTATGGGTCAATATTTTGAAAATTGCAAATTTGCAGTTGCGATGAGGCTTTGCATACTGACGTCAAATATTAGATTATACTATCAATCTATTAAAACTTTAAGAAAAATAGGGAAAAACAATGCTATAACGTCTTAAACATATGTTTACGATAAATTAACAACGGAATCATTCTCGGTAACAAAAACAAATTTCGAAACGTTACCAATCTGACTAATTTACAAGAAAATATATTATTTAATTCCTTTCTTATAATGTAGAGCTGAAAACCAGGTTGGCTTCTCACGTCCACGAAAACTATCATTTGGCAAAAAAAAATATATATATTATTTTAGGGTGCGTTACCGAACTCGTTTTGGAAGTTGATGTTACCGATCTGATAATTATGGCATGCATAATTTACGTGTTATTTCGTATTATGGGTAAATTCTTATCAGGCATAATATTGATAAGACATTAAATAAAGTAATTTTCATTCTAACGTATATTTGTTATGACAATATAAAACGAATACGATATTTTTGCAAAATATGAATATCTAGTTGTGACACGTTTCCGATCTGACTTTTGAAAACTACGTAACCTTTCCCAATAGGAAATAAACACAAAATGATCATTTTATTAGGATTTAAATCAAAATCGACGCTACTAAGTAAGAAAAATATTTTACGACGATTTTTTTTTTAAAAAAATCAATCAGGACGCAAATTAGCCACTTTCCCAATATTGACCTATATGTTTCGTATTTACATCAGAAATTCCGATTATACAAAGGAAGAAATGCGAATTCTTCAAGTATATTTTTTTACATAATAATCGCCTAACTAAAACTATTTCGTCTCTTCTCTTCCCACTCATCGAAACTGCTATTGTTTTGATACAAATTTGCAGGGATTAGAATAAAGCGTTACTTGTAACAGTTCCTTTTTTTAGGTAACCCTGATTAACGCCGTTTAGATTTTTCAGAACGTAACTTAATTACTTTTAGCGATAACGAAGTAACGAAAAATTTCGTTACTTTTTCGTAACTTCTCACGCCGCACTTTACGGATATTTTCGGCACAGTTCGGCGTTCGGGTGAATGGGCGCGCTGGACTGCGGGTCTCCAAACTCAAGTGCCTCAGTGTTAATCCAATGGTGAAAAAACTATTTTCTCTGCCACATTTCTCCGGCTGTATTGAATATTTTTTCAAACTTTTCTTTTTAAATAATAAATGTAGATAACTTACAGGTCTCTACCTTCCCACTTTTTGAAATGGCTTCGAATATTTTGTGTAAAATTATTTATTGGAAATTTAAAAAAATATTCGAACCAAATTCAAAAAGTGGGAAGGTCGGGACCTGTAAGTCAGCTACATTTATCACATAAAAAAATCCGTTTGTAAAAATATTCAATACAGCCGGAGAAATGTGGCAGAGAAAATATTGTTTTTATCCATAGGATTATCACTGATGCACTTTGCTTTGGAGACCCCCAGTCCAGCGCGCCCATTCCCCCTTAAATTTAATTAAAATTTAACTTTTTACAACATTGGAATTTTCGTTCTTAACTTTTTCCGATTGTATATTTCTTTAGTCTTGGTTCGCTTTGAAAAAAGGTAAAATGGCTAAATTTCATTTTTTCTTATAACTTGAAATTCCTAAAAGCAACCGATTCGGGGTTTTTTTTCGTACTAAGTAACTGTAACAAGGTACTTTTTAATTAAGTAATTGTAACAGTTACTTTTTAAAAATAACTTTCCAATCCCTGCACATTTTTATCATCATTTCTATAAAAGTTTTATCGGAACAAATTATACTTAAACGTAAAAATTCTAAAATTTACATGAACTTTTATATTAAAGGGTTTGATAAAAACGCAATACCTTGTTACAAACGTATCACTTCCTAAAAATTATTACCTATAATTAAAACGCGAAAATATATATTAATTTACTTAATAAATTTTAAAGTATTTATATAATTCAGGTACAAAATTTAATTTAAATGACCGTTGCCTATCCAGGAAATCCTAATACACAAAGAATAGTTTGAGACAAAATCTTTTCTTAGTTTCTGGTTAAGTGATCAATATATATATATATATATATTTTCATCTATAAAAAGTTCTCTCCGATAGAGCAATATTTTGGTTAGTATTTCTACCATAATATAAAGTGAAAGGTTAAAATTGTATCGACAGTTATCAGATAATATACAAGAATAAATGTCAAACTAAGTAGACATAGGTATTGAAGAAAGTATGCTTAAGGGATTGTTTTTATTTTTTGTGCTTGTAGCTTATTTTTTTATGTTTGTCTTAGATATAAGACAGTTTATCTAAATATATGCGTGCATTATGGATAGGTTTTGAAACGATTTTGGCAAAAACAATATTTCACTCCTATGCAGACATACTTCTTGCTCTTGGAAAATTGAAATTTTGCTTATAACCAAATAACAAGATAACTACTACTTCTAAAATAAAAGGATCTTAAGTTCCAAAAGTAAAAAAAAATTCATGGAACACCTAGCGTATTCAGGCCGGAATGCTATTTGGCGACTTTTGGCGTTCGTGAAAAAGTAAACACAGGGTTGCTACAGTTAGTAGTATTTTACGAAATATTTATATTAATTTCGGTACGGCATCAATAAATTCACTTCGGAAAAATGTTTATTTTAATTTTTAACATCAATATTTGTTTCAAAACGTTGAAAATTTATTAAAATTAGTTAATTTAGAATAATAATTACGCAGCTCGTTGGTTGGTTGGTTGGTAGACATATATTTTATGGGCTTGTGGTTACTTGTTTGTTTTCGTTTCGTAGCTGGTTTGTTGCTTTTCCAGATGCGAGCTTATTCCTGTCATTGTGGTATGGCTTTTTTTTACGTGACGTAAATCTCTCGGTTGCATTTCTCGAATTCGTTGCTTTTGCTCACGGAGTGGTGTTGTCGGTAGCGTAAGGAAATAGTTTCATATGATTTTTTTTTGTTTTTAACATGTCTTGAAATCTCAGTAATGTTTTAATTGTCGAAACGTAAAATGTTGTACGCAATATAACATATACGTTACGAAATTATCCCACCTGCGCCGCGTGTTGTGAAACTCGGGAATTCTTCGACAATCGAATGTAGAAACTCGGCCAGTGTTGGGCAAATTTTAATTGCAAAAGCAATTAATGGTTATCAATTAATTGTTAATACTTACTACTGCAATTAACAATTAATCAATTGTAATTGTGGAAAACTGCGATTAACTATTAATCAATTGTAATTGTGGAAATGAATTGTTAATTGCAGTAGTAACAATTAACAATTAACTAATGTTAACTCCGACAACCCGACCAAGACCGACAACCCGACTCCCGACCCAAAAACGACTACCCGACCACCCGACCAAGACCGACGACCCGACCAAGACCGACGATCCGACCAAGACCGACGATCCGACCAAGACCGACGATCCGACCAAGACCGACAACCCGACCAAGACCGACAACCCGACCCAATACCGACAACCCGACCAAGACTGACGATCCGATAAATCGACCATGACCGACGATCCGATCAATCGACCAAGATCGACACCCGACCCAAGACCGACAACCCGACCCAAGACCGACATCCCGACCCAAGACCGACATCCCGACCCAAGACCGACATCCCCGAACCACCAAGACCGACATCCCGACCCAAGACCGACATCCCGACCCAAGACCGACATCCCGACCCAAGACCGACATCCCGACCCAAGACCGACAACCCGACCCAAGACCGACACCCGACCCAAGACCGACAACCCGACCCAAGACCGACAACCCGACCCAAGACCGACAACCCGACCCAAGACCGACAACCCGACCCAAGACCGACAACCCGACCCAAGACCGACCACCCGAACAAGACCGACCACCCGACCAAGACCGACCACCCGACCGTTCAAGACCGACAACCGACCGTTCAAGGCCGACCTCCCGACCAACACTGGTCGGTCAGGTCAATTGATTAATTGAATGCCCAACACTGAACTCGGCCCATGACACAATTAAAAAAATATGCTGGTACCCCCTCCGGGCCGTCGATTGTGGCTACTCGGCAATCCTCCGGGCCGTCGATTGTGGCCACTCGAGCCGTGATATCCTTAAAAAAACCGCTGGTACCCCCTCCGGGCCGTCGATTGTGGCCACTCAAGCCGTAATATCCTTAAAAAAACCGCTGGTACCCCCTCCGGGCCGTCGATTGTGGCTACTCGGCAATCCTCCGGGCCGTCGATTGTGGCCACTCGAGCCGTGATATCCTTAAAAAAACCGCTGGTACCCCCTCCGGGCTGTCGATTGTGGCTACTCGGCAATACTCCGGGCCGTCGATTGTGGCCACTCGAGCCGTGATATCCTTAAAAAAAACCGCTGGTACCCCCTTCGGGCCGTCGATTGTGGCCACTCGAGCCGTGATATACTTAAAAAAAAACGCTAGTACCTCCTCCGGGCCGTCGATTATGGCTACTCCGCAATCCTCCGGGCTGTCGATTGTGGCCACTCGAGCCGTAATATCCTTAAAAAAAACCGCTGGTACCCCCTCTGGGCCGTCGATTGTGGCTACTCGGCAATCCTCCGGGCCGTCGATTGTGGCCACTCGAGCCGTGATATCCTTAAAAAAACCGCTGGTACCCCCCTCCGGGCGTCGATTGTGGCTACTCGGCAATCCTCAGGGCCGTCGATTGTGGGCACTCGAACCGTGATATACTTAAAAAAACAGCTGGGGTCAATTGTTGCAACTAGACATGTGAAACTACGTTTTGATTATAATTTATTTAATTACTTTTAATCCAAAGTTGTTAGTAAGTTATTAATTAAGTTTTTAATTTTGAGGGATTTTTGATCATTAATGAAATGTACACTAATATACAACACCAATAGGGTACTTGACTGCATCGCCAAAATACCTTCCAATATTATTTAAATTAAAGTTGAAAGTCAAAAATAACAAATGCATATATATTTTTTGCGAAATAAATCTTTAAATCATTAAACAAATTATTTTAAAAAGGCATTTTTTTCACGTGATCATCACGTGATCACAAACACGTCGGTTCGGCTGACGTCACTAGTAACTATAAACAAACTGGCTTGATGTTTTTTGTTTTCTGATTAAACTTGATTTAATCTAATTTACTCTTGAAATAATAAATATTGAGATAATGTAAGGCTTTTTACAGAAGTGGATATTTCAAATTTGCCTGAAATCGATTCCAATGTGGTGTTTCAAAGTTTGTTTATAGTCACTAGTGACATCACAGATACCACGTGACAGCCGGGAAGCGTTTTCGGGAGTGATTTTTCGTCCTAATTTTAAAATTCATTTTTCTGCCTTTTTATGGGGTTTTTGAAAAAAAGAAAAAATACGGGTCTAATATTTTTGGCATAAGAATATTTTAAGCCAATAAAAAATTTTTAGTCAAGTACCCTATTAAATCTTAGTATTATAATAGGCCTACGGCCGATTATCAATGATATATTTGAATTATAATCGGCCTACGGCCGATTATTATCCAAATATATCATTGATAATAAAAAAGGAATCCAACACTGAATAAAAAAAATCGAATATTATTCATTCAATAATAAAATAATACAAAATAATATATACAAAAATACTTATTAATAACAAAATCCTATATTTAAAAAAAGGAATTTAATTACACATATTTCGTTACATCATTACTCTAATAAGATAAGATAATTACTTTCAATTTAAAAATTCATCAAAAACTACGACAAAATTAACATTTGGTAGTTTCGATTAAAGCGTTTGTCAAAAAGCAAACCAAACACTGAAATACATCATTAGCCTTAAACCATTCTATCGATATTAGTGCATTTTATAAAACCAAACCTTACTGACCAAGCACACAAACCTGAATATATGTCTACCAACCAACCAACCAAACCTTACCCACGTTGCATTTCGAACAAATACTCACATACACACAAAAACCCGAAATTTCAAAATAAACCCATTTCACGCTTTACTATTTTTTATATTACTGTATTTTCAAACAAACCAACTAACTCAAAAATAAATTAGTTTTTGAGATTTGGCAACAAGATTGATGTAAACATCTACTGAGTTGAACTGGAATGTTTACCAAATAAAGTACGTTTCCGCTACTTGGCTGCAAAAGTTAAGCCGCCAAACCGAGACCGGCCTGAATACGCTAGCAGTACCAAATTCATTTAGTTTTAGATCTTGCTTCCAGAACCCTTATTGTAAATTCCTTAAAATTAGCCACAACTTCAACATTTAGCTAAGTACAGTTGATTGCTTATATTTTGCGCTATTAGACAAGGTTTATGAAGGCGTTAAATAAGGAATTATATTAGGGACAAAATTAAATCAATCATTTTTTTATCGATATAGAAAACAATTTTTAAAAACTTACAGCTACCTTTCCCCGCAGCAAAATAGTTATTTTCCATAATGTCAACACATTTACAAAGTTTTAACAATTAAAGTTAAAAAAGTTACTTCAATTCTATAGTTTTTAAAACAAAAGATTATAGTTAGAGAGGTAAATCAATCTAACTTTTACTTAATTAAATCTGATTTGTTAACTTATGAACATCTGTCTGGTTAGGAAACGAATTAATAGATTGCTTAGAATCAACTAAATTACTGGAAGCGTCTTGTTTGGGGACAATCCTGCATGTGTCTGTTTAAATCTTTGAAGATTTATATTTAAGTTTGTAGTCAATTAATTAAAATCATAAATTGCACTCAAACGATCCATATTGTACAATAATGTTTGTTAATAATATAATGTAATAATTCTAATATAATGTTTTGATAATAACATTTACGACACATAAAGGCTCTTGCCATGTAATATTAAGTTTTATCAACTCAAATCTACTAACGGCTGTTTTCCTCCAATTTTTTTACTAGTAATTTTGTCAATATAATTGAAATCTCGGTTTAAAATATCCGCCAAAAATTGAAAATTTCGAAGCTAAGATATCAAGTTTTAACGAATCCTTTACCGTCAACTGGCTTTTTATACCCAAAACATCAATGGTATTTCTGGGTAATAACAATCGCAAGGGACATCCTTAAAATTAAGCTTACGTCGGGGGACTTTCAAACCCTTTTTTAACCCGATTCCATCATTTTATTAACCTTAATTTGCTGTGGGGTCTCAGAGAGCGTTAATCAAATTTCGCCCGATCAGGAATTTTAGAGAACTTAGTCGATAAAGCGTGGGATGTAAAGCGGGGGATAAAGCGTAAAGACCAAAACGATTTTGTTAAACTTTTACTATCCAGTTATTAAAATTGACGAATGCAGGCTTTGAGTACTAATATTGAAATCTTTACCTGACCACGTCTCAAACATTATGTGCATTAGGTTGTTTAAAAACGTATGAAAACAAAATCTACAAGCCAAATAAAGTTTTTAACAAATGCCAATTGCTGAGGTACTGAAACTAAAATGTTAACGAAAAATGCAACCTATTTTTTTTCTTCCCAATATTGGGCATAAATCAAATATTATCAATCAATATTATTACATTCCTATGCAATTTATAGGTAATGTAATTTATAGGTAATGTAATTTATAGGTAATGTAATTTATAGGTAATGTAATTTATAGGTAATGTAATTTATAGGTAATGTAATTTATATGTAATGTAATTTATAGGTGCTCTAGTTTTGCTGACATTCTTAGCAATCACACGGTTTAAAAAAGATCATCATATCCTTATACTGACATTGCCTACCTTTGCATTTAAATAAAGAAAATTTAAATTTTTATTATTAAATTGTTAAAAAAGCGACTTAATTAAATCATTAATTAATAACCGACTAAGTCCTTAGCTTATACATAAGCTAGAATTTCTACAGAAATTGGATGTTACAATGCTTCAACTCTTTATCGCTAGCTTTTCTTATGTATAAAGTCTCTTGTGAATATTATCTTTAAAAATCACCGACTGGAAGATTTATTAATATAGTTGCGTTGACACAAAATAGTTTTATTTATCCAAACGCTTTTCTGTAGCATACATTTTTAACTGTCAATAAAATAAGACTTACTTGATATTTTTCTTCCGACTTCTGAATTTCAATGTCGCTTGGTAAACACTTACGGCCATCCTGCGTCAATAAGTTGCGAGAAAAATTAATGTATTGATAAAATAGGTTTTTAATTTTTAGATATTAAAATTCGGGTGTCCCATAAGAGCAAATTTTCAAAATCTAAAATGATAACACGTTTTCTTAATCGTGGTTGCAGTTTTCATAATTTCTATATAACAGCTAAGTTTATTAAAAAAAAATTATTGATTTGGTGAAGATTTCTGTATTTTGGTTAACTTCACATTTGCCTAGATCTACCTTGGTACGTATTAAAAGCTTTTAAAGACAGTTCGGTTTTACCTCAAAAAATCGGTTGAAAAAATTTGCTGCGATAGGTTTTTGTAAAAAAATATATTATTTATGTAGCACTAGAGCACATTTGACAATTTGACAGTTCATCTGTGACAGTTTAATTCCCTACCCAATGTATGGGAAAAGAACAGTGCCTAGTAATTTATATCATGTATATTCGATAAAGAGACATAACAAAAATATTGCAGTCATTACAAAAGAGTTGGGATAGGTTGAGTTCGCCGCACTACAACTACACGAGGGCTATTTGCGTTGCGTGTCGTAATTTAGAACCGCAGTCAAGTGACGAGCCGGCGACTGAGTAGGCACCCAACGCCAATTTCAAGGGCGTTGTACAACCTTACCCAACAAGTATAGGGTTGAGGACATTGGACCACGGGTTATACGAACCAACCATTGACAAAGTTAACTTGTGGACCTAGTACGAGGCGTCGAGACTTAGGTGCTTATTAGGTGTGAACTCCCTCTACACGGACCTTTTAGCTGCACAGACTGTTTATAGGGTCGGAGGTTATTTTGGCATTGCCGAGCCTGGGACCCTTGGCATGCAAGGCAAACGCCTTCCCGACTGAGTTCCCCAGCCCACACAATAAGTGTAGGTGAGGACGTTAGACCACTAGCACATACAACGTATACGACCATAGATATCATAGTTAAAGTATTAGATTGGCAGATCACGTGACCTCCAATGCTAACAACGAGACTCGCATGGATACCAGAATAAGAGGGCAAATGGGCCAGTGTTGCCACCACATTAAGGAGAAAAATACTACGAAAAAATACCGTCTGGAATCTTTAGTCACTAAAAAGATTCCAAAATGCAGCTAGTATTTTTATGATATTTTTTGTAATTTTAGAATTAAACGGTATTTTTTCGTAGTATTTTTATCCTTAATGTGGTGGCAACACTGGCCCATTTTCCCTCTTATTCTGGTCTCCATGCGCGTCCCGTCGTTAGCATTGGAGGTCACGTGATCTGCCAATCTAATACTTTAACTATGATATCTATGTACACGACCCAACTATTGACAAAGTTCACTTCTGCGTGGAACCAATGTCATGACAAATATGAAGTTTCCATCTATGTGTAAAGGAGGCTGGCTGACAGGGCTGCTGAATGTCAGGGAGCTGGCCAGGCAGTCAAAAAGTCCCTGGATCAAATTCCGGCATATGCATGGATATTAGTGTTATGTGTTTGTCTGTATTTGTTCTGAGTTCATTTCGACATACAGCTGACAACCCAAACCGGACGGATAGAGTAGCGTCACAGAGAGCTCCTCTGGCTCTATTAGTTCAATCGGTTGTGACTAAACGATGATTTAAAATTATAATCAATGTATTGACTGGTGTAATATCTCGAAATAAAGCTATTTAGAGAAAAACGTAACTCAATGCTAAATTATATATTATATTCGTTCATCCTCGTTTATCATTTTAAGAAGTCTGAATTTGAGTTAAATTAAAGTTTATATTATTATAAACAACGTTTTAATGGCTGTTCAAATATATCGGACATTTTTATTTGTAAGTTGTTTCTCGGATAAAATAATTTTAAGAAACAAGATCGATACTTTTCAAGAACGTTGAAAGGCAAAATTGAACTTATATGTGACATTTCCATTTAAGTCAATAAACCAATCCCTCATATCTGCATTCCAGAGATTTGACAGAGGTATTTTATTTTTTTTTCCAATAAAACCGGTGCTCCGCCATTTTGATTCATGGTGCCTGATCTGTAATTGTCATCGTTTTTCGTGTTGGAGAGGCTAAGTTCAATGATGTAGACGAATGGAAGGATTCAATGGAAACAAATGATGGATATTTTTTTTAATATATCAATAAAATATTTTTTTAATTTAGTTACGAGTACATCTACAAAAAAATTAAAATCAGTTGATATTTATTTCTTGGGGAAGCAATTGTTTTACCCTATATATGAAGATTTCAAAAAAAATTCGTGCAATATATAAATTGCTAAATGCAAAAAGGGGTCAAGTGCACAGGAAGATTTCCATACAGGCTGCTACTTACACTAAAATAATGAAAGGAAGGAGCATAGTTGGAAATTCTCCAAACGGACCTGACCCTCTTTTGCATTTAGCTATTCAAATGTAAATAAAATTAATATAACAGGATTTTATTTGACGTGTTTAAGTAATATTCCCAGAGAAGAAATGAGTTTGTTATTATTAGCTCTTAAAATCATAAATATGTACCGTGGCTTATTGCTATTGTTAACTATTAATTAATACTAATTACTATATTAAGCGCGTACTTCTAAATAACGACGCCCGTTGCCAATAACCCTCGGGTAGTTCTAGTGTGGCCATAGTTCAAACTAACCTGACCTATATTTAGCGTATTTACCCTAATCTCTTAACATTCTATGATGATAGATAAATGCGCAAATATAATTTTTAAAAATCAATTTTTTTTTTTTGTTCTCCACAACAATAATTCGCCCATATAGCTCTTAATGTTGTTTTTGTTACAATAAAACTAGCAACGTCAAAAAACACCTTTTACAGATTTCGTAATACAGAGAATACCTAATAATAATCGTAATACATAGAAAACCTTCTTAGCAAACTGCAAAACAGTTTATGTGTTATTGAAACGTTTTTAGTTAACTTTATTACAAACATATATGTCTAGATAGTGTCAGATATGTCCAAGACCTTGAAGGGTCTATTCATTTTTTACAGATTTTTATAGCTGCAGTGAGATTTGAATTGAACCAAACCGAACTAAAGTTATACTAACTCCTTTTCGTATAGTGAGCTATATAATTTTATACGACTTCGGTGGATTTGAGCGTTACAAAAAAAAATCATCACTGGCATCAGGTGTACGAAATCCAAGAGCCGTCTAGTATTTTTTTTTAAATCAAGAATGATGGTTGTTTGGCCAACTTCCAGTACAGTATCACTTTTTTTATAAGGAAATTTAATCTTTTTTCGGCTGTCTATTTCTATCCTCCAATATAACTCTAAATTGATATTCATTCTCCGCCACTCCTTGAACTCTAAATGTTTTTTTATACAAGCATAATTTTAATTTTATAAAACTAAGGTTGTTCTTTGTTTTTAGTTACAGTCGCACTAGAGCTTCCCTTTTGTCAATGGCGATTATTCAGGATTGGTTGTATCACAAAAAGGAATTCGTAATTGGATATAACCACGTTCAGATAATGCAGACACCGTAGGAGCACAGCCAAACATGCACACGTATTTTTTCAGAAATTAGCATGAGGCAGAAATTTATACGCTCGCTTATTTCAAGAAAGTAGAGAAAAAAGCGGAGAGTGTTGCCAAATAATATCTATACATATATTAGAAGGGTAATTGCACTGAAAACACAAGTTTTACCTTACAAACTTTAACTACTTGCTTCCATATTAAAATCCTTAAAATGAGCCAGATTGATAGTTGAGTTTTGTTGAATTATCGTCGTACTAGAAATACCCGAGGGCTATTGATGACCCTGATTGGGCGCCTATTCTAGACTAAAGTTTTTAGTTTTACCACACAAATTCGCTCCAATGATCACGTTCTGAATTTCTGCGTGATGTAAAACCTTGCCTTGATTCGGTCATATATATATTTTAAACCATTTAGGTACACAAGAAAAGCAGATTTGAGCAAAGAAAGGAAATTAAGAAATAAAACTTTCCCGCATGGATTCAATTAGGAAATTACTTTATTAAAGAGGTTTTCAGAAGGATCCACCTAAACAATTATACGATAAATCGTTTGCATGGAACAAATTGTGCAGAGCCATCTATTGGAAAGTAGGGGAAATAAAACTATAGGCTGGAAGTAATATTCTTAATCAAGAGGGCAGCATATTTTGAGTTATATAGAATATATCGGGATGCACTTTAGTACTTTTTCTAATTTTTTTTCAGCGGCTCAGTGGCTGATAGGTATTACGTGTCCAACTCATAAGAGGCGGGCAAGTAATACCATGGTCCATGCATAAGTTTGCAGGTTCGGACCTTAGCTGAGTCGTCAGATTTTCTGGATGGGAAAATCATAGGCACGCATGTCATATGATTATGTGGAATGTGAAAGATCCCTCTTGTACCCATTTAGCTTGGGTTCTCACGGCATGCTTAACATCCACAGAGATTGGTAGTGAGAGTTGCCTAGATGGCGCCACAAAAAAATGACTCTCAGTTTTCCAAAGGCTTAGCCACCAATAAAGCAACCCTGTTGGAACCTAAATTAGTGCTAGAAATTTACCTTTTTTTTATTAAGTTTTGCTTACCTAAGTGCTAGTTTTATTACCTAAAAAGTTCTATGGCAACTACCTTTCGCCCATGCATGATTCTCAAAAAACCCCTATGACATCACAGGTACTGGGAACTTGTTTACTAAATTTGTAGTCTATAGCTTTTTGTAGTTCGAGCTGTACAGTGGGTGCAGACAGACAGAATAACAGACAAATGGTCAAAAACCACTTTTTAGAATCATCATTATCCAAAACGTGCAGAAAAACAAAAATCTCCTTTTTGAATTTTCGGCCCACTCACAATACTTTCATAATAGTCCAGTCGCCAAATGGCAAAATATGCTTGGACCTGGAAATAGGGTACAACTTTTATTTTATGATTGATTCTAGTACTATTCGATGTACTGAACCAGAATCTGAGGGGTGCCAAAATGGCACCCTTGAGCAATTTAAAATATTCAAGGTCAAAGGTCACGGAGTCCAAAACACAGAAACCACCCATTTTATTGAGATAAAAGGATGTTGGTTGACCAAAATTTTTTTTTGTTTAATAAATGTTTGTTATGTGAATACTATGTAATATAAACGTTCTAGCTTTTATATGCCCGGCGTTGCGCGGGTGTACCCTGGACAAAGGTGATTTGTATACTATGTAAACTTTTATTTTCTGTCAACCAGACCTCCTCTTTACCTGGTCATTTATGATTGATTCTAGTACTATTTGATGTACTGAACCAGAATATGAGAAGTACCAGAATGACACCCTTGAGCAACTTAAAATATTCCAGGTCAAAGGTCACGGAGTCCAAAAAACAGAAACCACCCATTTTATTGAGAATGAATTGGAGTTGGTTGAACAAAATAAAACATTTATAGTTTAATAAGCGTTTTAATATAAATGCTATGTAATAAAACGGTACTAGCTTTTATATACCCGGCGTTGCACGGGTGTACTCTGGGCAACGGTGATTTGTATATTACGTAAAAATTTATTTTCTGTCAACCAGACTTCCTCTCTACTAGTCAGCAACCCCTCAGGATATTATAATTTATTTATTTTTTAAATAAATTTCTTTAAAATTGAAAATAAAAAAATGCCATAAATCCTAAGCTTACAACAATGCACAATGCAATTCCTAGGAGAATTCGGCTCATGTTTTGTACTCACCACATTTGAACGTGATCCCAAAATTAAATCTTTGTAGTTATGTTAATTATCAATTTATATTAATAATGATTTCATTCAACTGTTAAGGTTTCAAATAGATATTAATTTTTCGAATTTTTGTTTGGTTTAAAATAAAACACAAAACTTGGTAAGAAAATCAAAAGTAGTTAGTTCCAATTTTTGTGTATTTTTTTACTATAAAGAATGTGAATGGGTAAAAAGAAAAGAGCAGACACAACTCTCCCAAGTCGCAATAGCATATTAACCCAATCATGCAATAAAATACAACTAACGAATATAATTTGGAAGCAACTATTACAACATCGTGAGTTTCTTCCACACAAGTTGGTCATTACTGGTGCTAATACAATCCCAATAGAATTACAAACTCCTGGCATAGTAATTTCTCGCCCAGATTTGGAAACTCACCATGATGAAGCAGACGTTATAATTGTACAGCAGGCTATTTGTCTGTCGAGGAGTGAAACAAACAGTATCAAGATTTTATCTGATGACACCGACGTTTTTGTTCTGCTTGTACACTTTTACAGAAAGCTAAATCTTAAATGCGCTATGTGGATGGAGTCTGTTGACAAGGTCAAACTTTCAGATATAGCAGCAACAGTTCACAACCTAGGAACCCAAGCAAACTCATTGTTAGCCGTACATTGTCTCACTGGCTGTGATACCACTTCACAATTTTTTGGAATCGGAAAGTCTAAAGCTCTACGAATTCTGATATCTGGTATTGAAGTTACGCACACACACATTTAGGTTGTGTAGAATCTTCAATGGATCAATGTATAGCAGAGTGCACAAGCTTCATTGCTCATTGCTACGGCTTAAAGAAACAGGTTCATAACATGTCTGACGCCCGATACAAAGTGTGGTTATCAAAGAAAGTTCCTCCTAAAATTAAGAACCTCCCTCCGACAACAGAGGCATTCGAACTCCATGTAAAGCGATACCATTTGCAAGCTTGCACTTGGAACTCAGCAGCATCTTCGTTCCCTCCACCTTTGAATCCAACTGATTTTGGTTGGGCAAAGAATGAGGCAACACGCTCTTTGGTACCCATTCAAATTCCAAGTTACAAAGAGTTGGCACCACCAGAATTGCTGAAAAGTTTAAGATGTAGGTGTTCTAGTAAGAAGCCTTGTTCGACTACAAGGTGCAGTTGTGCAAATGCAGGTCTCTCTTGTAAAGAATTTTGCGCGTGCGAAGGCGGAAAATTGTGTGGGAATTTGAAGACTTGTGAAGCTGAATTTTCTGACGCTGACAGTGAAATGTCCATTTTTGATTCTGAATCTTCTATCATCTGATATGCATATAGTCTATACCCATGTAAACTATTATGTTATTTTTGATTGCAGTTAAAGAAAACTACGTACTTTCTATTAATTACTAATTTTGAACTTTTTAAAAATTATTTTATGTTATATTGCTATGTTAAAGTGTGCTAAAGTATAGTATACCGTGATATTACATAGTATTTATATAATAAACGCTTATTAAACTACAAATGTTTTATTTGATCAACCAACTCCCATTCATTCTCAATAAAATGCGTGGTTTCTGTTTTTTGGATTCCGTGATCTTTGACCTTAAATATTTTAAGTTGGCCAAGGGTGCCATTGTGGCACACCTCATATCCTGGTTCAGTACATCGAATAGTACTAGAATCAATCATAAATGAAAAGTAGAGAGGAGGTCTGGTTGACAGAAAATAAAAGTTTAAACATAGTATACAAATCACCGTTGTCCAGGGTGCACCCGCGCAACGCAGGGTATATAAAAGCTAGAACCGTTATATATTACATAGTATTCACATAATAAACATTTATTAAAGGACAAAAAAAATTATTTTTGTCAACCAACATCCTTTTATCTCAATAAAATTGGTGGTTTCTGTGTTTTGGAATCCGTGACCTTTGTCCTTGAATATTTTAAATTGCTCAAGGGTGTCATTCTGGCACCCCTCAGATTTTGGTTCAGCACATCGAATAGTACTAGAATCAATCATAAAATAAAAGTTGTACCCTATTTCCAGATAACATGGTTTGGCGACTGGACTATAACCATATATTTCATATTAGATAATTGAAAGTAAACAAATCAAACAAAAATGACTCAACAACCACTGAGTAATGAAAGTACTTCCCCCAAAACAATGTTATACATATATGCAACCAAGTAATGCCCCAACACAAAACCACCAAACATTAAACAATAAAAGTACTATTTATTTACAAGAAGTCGCACATAAACAACAAGAGTACAGTCTAGTATTCAAGAGTACAGTCCAGTACAGTACAGTACAGTATTCAAGAGTACAGTCCAGTATTCAAGAGTACAGTCTTATTGTGTCATCTGATGAACAGAATATCCAGGGTCTCTGTGGGTGGAAGCAGCAGTCCAAACTCATGCCCTGACCCTTTAACACTTTCACAGGGATGATCAAGGGATTTTGGAGAAGATCGCTGAAAGGAATTTGTATGTTTATTGCATTGTTTTATGTGTAATAAAAGAGTAAGGTAGAATATTCAGTGGAAAGTGGTTAACAATTGTATGCAGTAAATTGACGTATTTGATGTTTAATCGGAAATAAAATAGGTTTTGAATAAGGTACAGTTTAAAGCTCATTTATGGAACTTATTATGAATGGTTGAGTCTTAATAATGCATTTAGCCTTCTTTTTACCAGTGAATAATGTAAATTTAATTATATGTTTTATTATTATATTTAGACCATTGCTTGTTTTGTTAATCATTTTTATCTTGTGTAAGTATATTTTTTATTTATCTTTAATCAGGTGTGTCTTCTTAGTATGAGTTGTAAAAAAACTGAATCGGCAACAATTTTAATCAGTTTGTGTTATTAAGACCCTGCTATAATAAAAATATTTCCTTGTGTACTTCATAACAATTTCATACCTAATTTTCAATTAACTACGAAAAAATCCATTTTTAAGTCACTAATATTTTCTAAAATCAATTTTGAATTCTTATAAACCAACAGACCACTTTTAAAAACTCCTTTTTCAATAAAAAAAATCTGTGAAAAACTCACCTGTACACCATTCCATGGCAAATAATCACAGACCCATCATCAGAAGTTGAAGCAAACAATGGATACCTCTTGTGAAAACCAACTTGTCTTATGGCTTTAGTGTGATGCCTTTAAAGAAAGATATATTTGAAAACATTTCTAATACAATAGTGAAATGGAATAAGTCTTAGAATATTGCGATTTTAATTTTAGAATTTTCAAATTTAAAAAAGGTTAGTTGTTAGAAGTTCATAGAAAACTTAAATTGTTAAATAGCAGAATTGTTGAAAATCAACCAACTTTTATGATGCCAAATATAAAACTGAAATATCATATTTATTTAATTAAAACCAATATAATTTTTAGCAGTTTAACACAAAAACGATGATTGGTAAGAAAATTAACCCTGCAGATATAAGCTTTCTGTTTAAGTTTATCTAAATATAAACAAAATATTAAAAAATGAAGAACATAGTACTAGACAATTTATGTAGGACAAATTAAATTACATGAAAATCGAATTTTAAAAATTTAATGTATTTATTCTGTAAGGAAAATGTTAATGGTATTCACAAATGGGTCATTACTGGATTAGCAACAAATAAATACAGCATATAGCATTCAAAGTATACCCTAGTTTTGAGGACACAAAAAAAATTACAATTGCAAATTCAAAACTAAAACAATATGCATATGTTGGAAAAACTTTTCTTACTTAAGTGTTTTGTAAGGCTTCTTTGAAAACTCTAGATCAAACCAACTCAGTCGACTATCAAAACTTCCAATTATCAGATTATCCCCTATAAAAATAATATAGCATAAGTATCTGCTAAAATTCCAAGGAAATAAATTAAAACATATGGCAAATAAATACAAAATATTGTGTTTTTAATTGTGTATTTTTAAACCCATATTATGTATAATAACTTTAATATCCATATTGTGTGTAATATAGTGTATCTTAATCCCCTTATTGTGTGTAATATAGTGTATCTTAGTACCCATATGTTTTCTTAAAACTAATGGATACAAAATATTATGTTTTTATTGACTTCAATTTGATCAATACATAAAATAACTTAAAGACAAAAAAAAAGTTCTATAAACTTTACCATTAAACAGTCAATATTTTATTCTAATAAATAAAGAATTTACCTTGTGGATGGATAGCCATACTCGATATCCACTTGCAGTTGCCAAGTAGCACTTTTGATGCTTCTTTTTTCAGAAGATTGTAAATTTTAACATGTTTGTGGTAGGCAACAAAGAAGAAAGGTCGTAGAGGGTGGAACATCATACACTGAACAGAATCCAGTTTTTGAAATGGTACCTGGACAAAATAATTGCATTATAGTAAAACTAGCTTTTACTGCACACATAGAGTATGGCTGCGGTTCCACAGAGTGGCCGTTTGGCGCCAAGGTAAGAGCCAAGGAGGAAATGGCGCCAAGTAAAAGAGCGATAAATAGTATTATATAGCAACTGCTCGGTTAAAGGGGAAACTTGGGGAAATTTTCAGTTAAGCAGTAGAAACAGGAAACTCTTCATAGGAGTTACTGATACGGGTATTGAACAGTCTTAGGTAGACTTTGATTCGATGTTTTTCTTATTGAATAAGCAAAACTATTTTGTTTTTCACTTCCCATTTGTATTTTTAAGGATGGAATTTTGTTTTTTATTTAATTTATAGTCAGATCAAAATGTTTCTTTTTTGTTTTGTTACGTTAATGTTTAGTAATGTCCATTAAAAATAATGGTATTACGCTACTAAAATAATATCTGTTTGACAAGTGGGAAAAATTGATTTCATGCATGTTTCGGAGGGTATTTTTTTTGCAACAGTATGTTAAGTTATAAACTTCCGAAAACTACACCTAGTTTAAAATTCCAATTTTGTATGTGCTTTGCATAAATCGAAATCCAGAATAAAGTGCAAGGAACGGCATATATAACTTATCGACATGCATGAAACAGTTTTGAAAGATTCACTTTGCGATGTGATTATTAATTGGAAAAAGCGTTTACTTTTGACTGTTTTGAAAAATAAATGAAATTGGTAACAGATTAATAGAATTTGATTTAAATATTTATGTCAAATGTTAACGATCATAGGTGGATCTAGAACATCAGCATCAAGGGGGGGGGGAGGGGGCTGACTCGTGGCTCAACTGCAAATAGAAGGGGGGATTTCGGCCTATGATATCAAGAAACGTATTTTATATTTATTGCGTGAACTAATTAGTAAATGCTTCAATTAGTTCATACTATTTTTAAATAATTATTCAAATTTGTATATATTACCATGTATATGATTTAAAAAGGATCGGAATTTAACGACTTCTGAGAATCTGCAATTTTCCGGACTTCCTGAAATTCGGGATTTACCGATCTTTGAGATTTTGTTAATAATTAATTTTCAAAAATTTTCGATTTACCGATTTTGAAAGGTTCATGAATCGCCGGTTTTTGAAGGTTTTTCATCAATCAGTTAATATTAAAAATTATAATAAATGAAATATTAAAAAAATTAACGTTTTAAAAAGTATCACTTAATCATATTTTATGTGGTTTGTTTCATTAAAATTGAAGATTGTGACTTTAAGTATTAACTAACTTTAACCCTACGAATATCCCACCCTGTTTTGAGGTGTTTTTTTAAAATTCCATTAATTTATATGGAGAGCCTATTTTAAGTATAAAATATAGGGTATTTTAATTAAATTATGGTTTAGTAACTTTTGTTAATTTGCTAATAATTTTTCAAGTACAAATTTGAAAATTTAGTGGTATAATTGGTTATACGAGCGTCCTTGAAAAATTTGGAAATAAACCTTGAAATGTGCTTGAATTTTTTACTAGCAATTTTGCTGACATTAAATGAATATAAAATAAATGAAATTGGTAACAGATTGAATTTGATTTAAACATGTATGTCAAATGTTAACGATAATAGGCTTTCCGATGAAGGTCAGTAGCACCTTAACAGCTCGTGAAATTCAACAAGCTGCGAGGTGTTATGTAACTGGAGGGAAATTCGGGGCCTCTTCATTTTCCGAAAATTCAATAATTATTTAATATAGGTACTTTTGTACTACGTCAGGACTTTGCCTTTTATATATAGATTCCTCGCTGTCAAATAGAAGCAAGACATTTCATATCAACATACAAGCGAAGAATCTGTTTGTGAACTATATTTAACGTCACTTCAAAATGAATTATGTCACAAAAATTAATTTCCCTTAATATATTATTAAAACGAAATAAAATTTCTCTAGCGTTTGTTGTTGATCGCAATGGTGATTTAATTCTAAAATAAAAATGACTTCTTATGCTTTTAGGCGTTTGGATCTCAGCCCATTACGTTAACAGTCTGCACACTTAACCGTGTGCGACTTCGATTCCTGCCTTCGCCCTGGCCCCTGGGTGTACCTTCTCTCTCTGTTTCAGTAAAACTTCTGTCTGTGTCGGTTTTACTTAAGGAAGTTGACGTATCACACTTGCCTGCAGCATTTGTAGTTTGGACTATGAAAGTGGGTGACGGACGGACTTACGAATTGTAATATCTTCCACTTTTTACGTAATAAAGGTAGTGTGGAAGCTAAAACGAGTTTTAAGAACCGTTAAAAAATAACTTGGTAAATTTATCCATAACTTGCATTATCGTTTGGTGGTTGCAAAGTGTTTATTGGTAAATGTTTATTCAAATTATTGATGTCTGTCAAATGTCTAAGAATCTTTTCTTATTTTAAGTGCATAGTGCATACAATGTATCGTGATAGATATATGACCGTTGTCAACCAGCATCAGCGCCTATGTAATGTTTGTTATAGAATCGGATTCGCAGTAAGTTGGTGTTCCTTTTATAGTTCTAGCTATGATCAGATTTGTCAACCATCAGCCTCAGCACCTAGTAATATTTGTTAGTTTGAGACGTAATCGTAGCAGATTTTTGTTTCTTTTTTAAGATTTTTTCTGAAAAAATCGATCAACCAATCATAAATCCTCGTAATATCTACTTGTTGGCAGTGTAATCGGCATAGGATCAGGGTTCAATTTCTTTCTTAGTTTTAGTAAAGGACAGATCAGTCAACCAAGTTTCAGGTTCTTTGTTGTTTCCAAAATTACGATGGCCTGTGTCTTCGTCACTACATAGGATTTTTTGTTGTTGCTGAGGGAATGTTATTGTGTTTTTAATTGAAAAACAAAAGACAATTTATTTAACGTTTGCCATACACAAAATATGGAGGTTGCTGTTTAACTTAAAATAGAACTGAAGTGCTCGTAAACCACGAATTAACAAAACAATAATTTTTTAATGCAATATAAGTTTTAAAGGTTCGCAGTGAAATCATATTTTTTTACGTGTTTCAAACAAATTTCCCACTAAATGACCAACTTTGGCGCTTGATTTTTCTTCCATCGTGAATCGGCCGATTTAAAAGAAAAATAACCTGTAATCAATTATTTTTGAGTGATTAGTAAACAATCGCCTGCCCCCGCTGAAGGGACTACGGACAGAGCTTAGAGGAATGTTGGCAGGTATTATTAAGTAATCTTTTGAATAGACTGTCTGTGCGAATTATGGAATCAAAATTCATTCAATAGTTTGCTAAATGAGTCCAAAGATTTAGCAAAAGAGTGGAGGGTAAAAACTGTTTTTAAGAACAAAAGGCAAAAGATAACGAAGCGTTTTTTTTATGAGTTATCACAAGATAAGAGAATTTCAGACCCAGAATCCTATTTCAAAGAGTCAATGTATACTATTGCTGTTTAGATATATTAATTTCTCAAACTAAACAAAGATTTCAGAGCCGTTGCGACCTGAGTATGTTCGAAATATTTACAACCGGAAAAACTCCTGTCTTCTTCAAACGAAGAGATATTAAACGCTTCCGGAAAACTGTCGGCTAAATAATACAGTAAAGACATCTCAGTTAATCTTTATGACCAATTAAAGGCTCTAAAAACATGCCTAAATCTGAAATTCAAAAAATTCATTCCATTAAGGAACTGATTGAATTATTGCTGATAAAATTCAATAGTCTTGCATCCGGTTTTCCCGAGGTAATAACAGCATGCTTTTTATTCTTGACCCTTCCAGGTACACAACCACAACTGCTGAAAGAAGTTTTTCAAAATTAAAACTGATAAAAAATTACCTAAGAATTTCGATGGGACAGAAACGCCTATCAGACCTGTCACTATATTGTTCATAGAGGCAGAAACAGAAAAACTAAAGTCATCATCAGCTATAAATGAATTAGAAAATCAGTTTGCCGAAAAAAAGGCAAGGAGGGTATATAGTTAATTTGAATTGTTTGTAAAATTTTCGGAAAAAGTGACAGTTAACTATGATGAATAAATATTTCTTTTAATTTTATGCTTTTTTTTCTTTTGTGAGAAAACTTTACCCTTCTTAAGGGCCCCCAAACAAATTTTTATACGGGGCCCCGCCAAGGCACGCTACGCCTCTGAAAATTATATATGCGTATTACAAAAAAAGGCGACTATGGGGAGCCCAGTCGGTTAGGCATTCGCCTAGCATGCGGAAGGTCCCAGGTTCGGGTCTGGGCATCGCCAAAATAACTGCCGATCTATAAACGGCCCGTGCAGCCAAAAATATCCGATGAATAATACCCAGTGTGGAGGGAGTGCACGTTAAATATCCTTCAAAGTCCTAACGCTGCGTACGATGTCGCCCTTAACGGTTGCGTTGGGTGCCTACTCAGGTGTCGGCTCGTCACTTGACTGTGGTTCTAAAATACGACGCCCATCGCCAATAGCCCTCGTGTAGCTGTAGTGCGACGATAATTCACACTAAACTAAATAAAGGCCAACAAATTGCGCCATTTTTAAATCGTTAGGGCATGACGTCGCCAAGAGGTTGACTCATTCTTTCATCCCTTAAGAGGGTCGATAAAATGAGGACCAAGCATTAGGGATAGACCGATGCATCGGCCTGGCCGATGCATCGGCGCCGATTGTTTGAAAATTTTACCATCGGCCTTGCCATCGGCGGCCGATGGTAATTTAGTGAAAAAAATCGGCCATCGGCCTAAAAAAACATCGGCCAGCCGATGTAGGCCGATGCTTTTTTGGTTTTTTTTAATCCTACACCAAAACCCCAGTACGTCCAATTCCTGGTTTCAAAGCAATGCACGTGGACTGGAGCAAGTTTTAAGCACATCCATCATCCCTGAGGGGGGGATGTCAGCCTCCTTCCTATCAGCAGCTTTTTCGGACCGTCGCTAATCTAGACTAGAGGAATTCGCCTCCGGTACAATTTCCCCTTGCCTAGCTTCACTGACTCCAAAACTAAACCACAGCGACCACTAACTTTCAGTGTTCTTTTGTATAAACCGAGCATCTGTTTGCTACTAGCCAACTGACTAGACATATAGCTAAATAATGTGAATGCGTATCATCGTGTATGGAACTGAAATCCACCATGCCGGATTTTTCTATTGTTACTCATAATAAATATATATATTTTAATTATTGGTGTAAGCATTTTCGCTAACCATATAAAGCTAACCTGATTATATTTTAGCATTATCCGGACTGCTACCGATGATGTTCTAAGGCACCAAAAATCCTAAGTAGCGATGAAGTCACAGGCCATCGTAATTTTTTAAACTAACAAAGAACCTGAAATTTGGTTGACTGATCTGTCCTGAACTAAAACTAAGAAAGAAATAGAACCCTGATCCTATGCCGATTACACTGCCAACTAGTAGATATTACGAGGAGTTATGGTTGGTTAATCGATTTTTTCAGAAAGAAAACTTTAAAAAAAAAACCTGCTACGATTAAGTCTCTAACTAACAAATATTACTAGGTGCTGAGGCTGGTGACAAATCTGATCATAGCTAGAACTATAAAAGGAACACCAACGTACTGCGAATCCGACTCTATAAAAAAACATTACTAGGCGCTGATGTTGGTTGACTGATCTGATCAAAACTAGAACTATAAGAACACTAGCCTACTGCGATTACGCGGGTACTTAGCAAATGTTATACTAGTCGTCATGGGCAGGTTAAGTTTACTTTCCGCAAGAATATTAAAAAAAACCACTTTGATCCGCATTTGAATATTTTATTTCCGCAAATGAAATATGTTGATAAAATATTTGGATTAAAAAAAATCTTATTAAAACCATGGGTATTGTCTTTCAAGGCCGACGAACCGATTTTTTCATTAAGTGCTATAAGGTCACTAATACCAAGGCGAAAAAAAACTCAAATAAATTTTTTAGAAAATATCGAAGCTTATCCGTAGTTTTGACTGTGTTTCCGTACACTCTTAAAACAAGAGTGAAATTCACTCATATAGGAAAAGTGCATTTTCGGCACCGGAAAGGAGTGGAAATTAACTCAGACTGAGTTAAAACCGCTCGTTTGTTTTAAGAGTGTAACTCCGTAGTTTAATACTTTCATCCGTAGAAACTACGGACAATCCGTAGTAGTTGGCAGGTAATATGAGACTGGTGCACGTTAAATATGTTGTTGTCACTATAAGTTTGTGTTGGATGCCAGACCAATTAATTTCGGCTTCAACCGCTGTTCAAACTTATGTGACTATTTGGCTGTGCTGTAGCTCTAGTGCAACGTAAATTTATCCAACTAACAATAAAACCTTTTATGTCAAAATAGTTGGCCGTATCTTTTCAACAGAACAAATTCCAAAAGATTACGTGGCTGATTACACAAACGATCGGCGCGCCAAACTGTAACATACTTCATTTTTCAAGCTGGACTCAAAAACGTTGAGTAGATTTAAAATAACACAATGCTTAAAGAAATTCTAATTGTGTTATCGTGTGAATTTTTTTAAAAAAGTTAAAATCTTTCGCCAATGTTCTACGTGTTCACCCAGGTTAAGGTTTCAACCTTCGTGTATCTCTAGGTTATCCGGCAATAATAAAATTTTATTACATGAGCTCAATTTTAAACGCAGATCAATTTACGTTTTGTTAAAGTTCCAATTTTTTAAAAATCATTTAGAATACTATCAGTATATCAATGTCGTTCATCCGAAAAGACTTTCGGATTAAACGAAGTCGATCCGAAATTACAATCCGGATAACTGAAAATTGCTTCCGGTTAAAACTAGAATTAAATTCCGGATATAATAGAACTAAAATTTAATTTCCGGTAGCATTCCTGGTTTAGCTTTAGAGTTACGCGAGGGCTTTTCCGGTCGCTCGTAATTTAGAACCGTGATCAAGTGACGAGGCAAACATATGAGCTGGCACCCAGCGCAACCTTAGAGCGACATCGGTAGCAGTACGGAGAAAGGAAAATTAAATTCCGGATAAAACTATACGGTTAATGGTAATGCTTATACCGATAATACTTAACATCTTTATTCCGAATAGAAGTATAATTTAATTTTTGATAGAATTCCGGATAAACTTAGTAACGAAAATGTTTTAAAGGTTTAAACCTATTTTGCTTACCTGGAATCTAAAATTTATACGGAAAATTGGGATGTTCCAACACAAACAATTAAACGTTAATCGGCTTAGTTTCTGAAATACGATAGAATCCAATAGACTTCTACTGTAATAGTGTTCTAACATAATTTACCCGGTTATTTGAAGAACGAAAATGAACGCACCTCGTATCTTTGCTTAAAAACTAACAAAAAGAGTTAAACTTAAGCAAATGAAGATATTTCTTTAGAACCTTTAAACTCTATATTTGTAATTATTATTAAATTAAAAAGGTACTAAGCTTGTGTGTGTGTGGGTAAAAAATGCAAACCCCGAAATAGCATCAATTCGATGTTCGTTTCAAAGACGTTTTTCTGCACAGCCAAAGGCAATTAATGTTATCAGTAGACGGGAATCTTAGCGCGGGGTCTACAATGATCCCCCAATAATTCGGAGAATCCCATTACAGTAGAAAAGAGGCTGTAGTATTTAAAGTATTGTAGCTTTAAACAACTGCCTTTTTACTACTAAGATGCTTAAGTTTTTTTTTGCTGTTCTCACGTGGTTACTATGAAATTCCGACCCTTCCAATGGAAGTGATTGCGCCAAGCTTGACCGCTGATGGTCAGCGTCAGTTTCGGCTTGCAGCGTCGCGTTGCTCATTTGAGATTAAAATAATGACTGATACCTTAACAAATTAACTTTAACAAGATTTAAATAAATATATATCAAATAATTCTCTGATTCGACCCAAAGAACGTTTTTAAAACTTTACAATATTTTGGATTTCCCAGAAATCGTAAACAACCCTAATCCAAAGTAAGTTATTTTTATAATTTAATTCTGTAATTAAATATTCTCCAGATTTTGTTTATATATTTAAATATCCTACTGGTTTTAGACCATGGGTTTGACGATTTATGTATTTAGATTTCTAGCATTTGAAAGTAAAGATCGATTTTTTTCTTAATAAATATTTTTTTAATACAAAATATTGTAATACCTATTATATATTTTATTATTATAAATACAACATTGCCTATTTGCATTATGTAAGATGCAGCCAATATCTCTTGTATTTTCCGGAGAAAAAAAATCGGCATTTTTTGGTAACGGAAAATAACCGGAAAATTCGATTATCCGGAAGAGTCAATTTCCCGAGCATTCCGGATAAACGGGAGTTTACTGTATCATATGTTAAAATTATGTTTATTAAAAAACTGTTAAATCCGATTTTTTTTCTACAAAATATCGCTTTGGTCGTTTTTATTATATACCTTAAAATTTTAAAAAATTAAAAAAGTCTAAATCGAACAGACATAGAATTCTAAAAGATATGGAAATCGGTCGGATCGCGTTAATTTCCTTTTTTATGGATTGCACATGGATTTAGCGAATTTTGTATTTTGGTTTTTCCATCGGCCATTCCATCGGCCATCGGCCGATGGAAGGCGGGAAACATCGGCCCATCGGCCGATGTAACTTTTGAACAATCGGCCAACAATCGGCATCGGCCCATCGGCCGAAATTCGCCATCGGTCGATCCCTACCAAGCATGCTTGGTAACTAAACACTGGGGGTTCCGCGTGAGGTTGATCACCTAACCGGGACATATGCCTAGCACCCAGAACCCTTGGTCACTTAAACTGAAATGGGCACAGCAGGCCTTGGCCCAATAATGACTGCCCAATTAAGACATATAATTCAATTAATTAGTGCACCCATTTTGGTTTATTAACGTAGTTTGAGCATTAAACGTTTGATGCCGTAATATATTAAATCAAAAATAAAGTGCGTTCGATTCGAATATGCAAAAAAGCAATTCTGCATCCATTTTTACTGCAAAAATTGTGCAATAAAATCCATTATACGATGTCTAAAGCCAAATTTGAACCGATTTTGTAAAGAAGAGGGGAAATCTTTAACAGTTAATTTTATAGTATTCTCTTCCTCCGTTCTGTTTCTATAAATCTACAACAAAAATCTTAATTTCTTATTTTCGCTTCCTGTCGAATATGGCGGGAATATCTCAAGGTTATCAGTGGAAACAAATATACGACGTCATCAATTCATCGAAATGTTTTATAAACTGCGTGAGATTTATGAGCCTACTGGTCGTAATTGTTTAAACTTTATAAGAGTAATAGGATATATGGGAAATATGCGTCTGGTAGACGCTTAGAACATTATTTATAACCTATCTCCTTTTAGTTTTATTAAGAGGATTGTGGTTACCCATTCTTATATTTTAAGTTAAAAATATAATATAACTGGCCACTTTTGGGTTTTTTCGCCTACTTTTGTGACTTAACCCCAAAAAAAATTCGCCTGAATACTACTTTTTATTTTAAAAAATCACCCCCCCCCCCCTTAAAATTTCAACGACGCAGTTTGCGTCGTTGACCCCCCCTGTAGGCACACCTGCAGGGGCGGCAAATCAATCGTAGCTTTCAAGCGGCAAATCTTAAAATCCGGCCCTGCACATATGTATCAGCATCACATCGATGGGGATCGATAACGAAACTAGTGTTTTTTTAAAACTAATTTTAGCACCAATAATTTTAGGACAATACTTTCGGTCGGTTAAAGCGGAGATTCGTTAAAACTAAGTCCAGTTAAGGGCAGTTTGACGTTTTTTTTTTATTTCATTACAGCTAAAAAAAATATTTTTTTTTAAAGCATTGTAAAACTAGAGATCTGTAACACTACGCGACTTTCAATTGCCGTTCAGTAAATCAATACACACCTTTTTTGTAATTATATACCTTATAAAGTTTTTTTTAAAATTACTTTAAACCTAAAAAGCAGTGCTAGAAGTGTGGGTAGATGCGGGGTGAATCGTGGCCCCACTTTTTGCGAAAATGACCAACCGTCTTCTTACTTTTCATACCACTTAAGTCCATCCCCCTACTTTTTTGTTTTCTAGCTCCTTTTGCACTTAAAACTTTTTTTATACCTATTTCTTTTTAATTGCTTCGTTGCTTGCTAGTCTTATTTAAACATGCTATAAATTCCAGTTAATTGTGCAACAGCTCTAAATCTCTTCTAAACTGGCACTAAATACATAATGAAGTTATGTTATAAATACTTCATATTTATTTTTATCTTATGGATCCAAGTAAAACAAGGATGCAGAATATACACTAAAATAGTGTAATATGACTCTTATCCGAACAAAATGATTAAATAACAATTTTTAAGGGAGGGGGTGAAGTACATGCACCCACATTACAGGTGTCACCCCACTTCTTCCACTAATCGTTCAGTCCGCCTGTCTGTCACCCACTTTTATTGCCCAAACAACAAATGCTACAGGCAAGGCTGAAAAACAAAAAGATATACGGCCTTCAATTTTGGTACACGTATTACCCGTTCGTTAACACATGTATACACGTTGTAAGGTAATGTCACTAAGTTTAAAACCAGAAAAAAATTATATAGTTACACTTGTGCAATTTCTCGAAAACCTTCTTATGGCGTCCTACAAGTACTGGGAACTAGTGTACCAAGGGTAATATATCTTTTTGTTTTTTCGCAATGCCTTTGCCTTTAAATAAAACCAAAAAAGTTTTGAAAAACAACTACCACTTGCGCATGCGTAATTTTCTCGTAAACCTTGTTTCGAGTACGTATACCAAGTTTAAATGCTTTATCTGTTTTCAGTTCGTACCTTTAAAACTTTAAAACCAAAAAAATTCTAAAAAACATCTACCAATTGCGCATGCGTAATTTTCTCGAAAACCTTATTTTGACGTCCAACTGGAACAGGCAATAGTGTGCCAAATTTAAAGGCCGTATCTCTTTTCGTTTTTCAGCAATGCTGTTAAAACCAAAAAAAAAGTTACAACCTGCGCAATTTTCTCGAAACCTTATTTCTACGTCCGACAGGTACTGGGAACTCCTGTACCAAATGTGAAGTTCGTAACGTTTTTTGTTTTTCAGCAATACCTTTAAAACCAAAAAAGTTCTACGACAGCCTACCCCATGACAAAGGTTGGAAAATCCGTTTTTTACAATCAGCACCGCACCCTCCGAAACGTGTAAAAAACGCAGTTTGCTATAAAAGTGATTTCAAAAAATAAAGGAAGACACCCCAACCACAGAGACACTACGTATCCAAATTTTTACCTTATGTATTACATAATACACAGTAACTACCCTCCGACCTAATCATCTACCCCTCCCCATCCCCACTCGACAACATTCAACAACTAAGAAAAGGAAAAATCTTCATTCTTTTCGCCTCTTAGGGAAAATAGGCGAACATGATTCTCCCTCTCTTATATCCGGAAAGGGAAAAACCAACGGCCGCTCTGCGGAACTCGAAAAAAGTCGCCAAGCGTGGTAGAAAGCTGCTGTAGGTTTGCCAACGGCCACTCTGCGGAACCGCAGCCTCTTTTAATTTTATAAAATAATTATTAAAAAAATTACATAATAAAGTTTTGGTTTAGCTGCCACATCAGAATTACTTTGTTCCCAGGAAAAGTTGATCTCAAAATCTTGTATATTAATTGCAGATTATTATCAACTTTTCGATTGCACATAAAAATCCAACGGTTTAAGTATTTAGCAAAATCAAAAAACTTAATAAATTTAGCCTTTAAGTACCTTTTATTATTTTTATACCTAATTGCACACTTAAATATATGATATCATAGTCAAATAAAAATAACTTTCTATAGTTATTCTATAGACATTACTTTTTTTATTTAAAAAATTAGCCACGTTAGCTTTAAGAAATGACAAATTAATCTTTAACCCTCTGAGGGATAAGCAAATTAACTGAAGTGTGAACTTGTTTTCTCTGCAAGAGATTTAAATTAGTTTTTAACTGGTAATTTAATTTATTAAATTTTTAAAATATATATTTTTGTAGTAGATGGCTATAAATGGCTCCTCCATGCCTTAAATTTTAAAATTTAATAAAATTTTAAAAATTATCGTGTGTTGCTGGAAAACCTGACATTCAGGTGATGGGTTTATATGTCTATATCCCTCAGAGGGTTAAAAAAAACCTCAATAATAAAACTACTGCTTTTCACAGGCTACACAATCGAAAACATCTTAGTCCCCAATTCAAACAATAAAGAGAAAACAGAAACGAATGTTAACTCTCTGAGGGATAAGCATATTGGATGAAATGTAAACTTGTTGGCACTGCACGAGTTTAAGATTTAAATTTTTACCTGAAGATTTATTTTTTTAATTTTATAAAACTATCTTTCTATAGCAGAGGATAATAAATGACCCTTCCATACTTTACATTTTAAAATTTAGTTATTTTTTTTAATTAAATTTGTAAGCGTGTGTCGCTGGAAAACCTGACATTCAGGTGACTGGTTTATACGTCTGTATTCCTCAGAGGGTGAACAAATACTAACTCAAAAGAAAAGCTTACCTGCGATCTGAATTTCGACAGTTGATGTATCATGATAGACCTAAATCCGGCATTGGGCACGAGCGTGGCAAAGTAATCGCCCTTCGCATGCCACACAATCTGAGACACTGTTGCAGAATGGGTGATAATCAAATGGATACCAAGAGCCTTCTGGTCGTCACTAGGTATTGACCATGACACAACTGGAAGATAAATATTGCAGTATTTAGATGCGTTTTTATCCTTATTGAATATAATAATTCTATACTTAATAATTCCATAAGTAACAAAATAAAAATGTAATCTTTATATATGACATAGCTGGCTTTATAAGTTGAATGGAAGATTCAAAGGTAAGGTGACCAGACATACTGCATTTTGGTTAGTTATTCAACTATTCTAGCCAGAAAAATTGTGCAAATAGTAAATTTCAGTTTTATTGTTTTTCCAAGGAAAAACTACATAAATAAATTATGACTTACAAAAAATGTAATGATGATTTTTTAGTCGAGGAGTTAATCACCTAAACACATCTGGTCAGTCTAATTAAAGGTAGTTTTGAATTAGCCAAAAAATATCCAGCATTTTAATACATACACATGAAACATACTTAACTCGGTGTTTCGTATTTTACTGTATAAAACATGCAAGAAAATCATTTCTTTGAGAAAAACTTAACCGTCGTCTTTAATAACGGTATCAAACTTTTGGTCTAATAATGTTGGAAATGAATAATGACTATCTTAACATAAAACTAGTTTTAAAAATTAATCGGTCAACAATAAAAATTACAAAACTGTTTTACGTCAATAACAAGAAACACAATGCTTTTGTATGCAGAAACAAATAAAATGTCTTACTTTTATCATCAGGATTTTCAGGAATAGAACTTAAAACTGTATCAGTATTGCTAACGACAACCTTGTCACCAACTTTAGCATTGATAATGTAGACCTTTTCATCTCTAAAAGTGAAATGGGATTTTTTTTAGTTACTACAATTTAAATATAATTGGTCAACATATCCAAAGCAATAATAAATTAATTTAAATAAAAATAATTTATGTATGTATGCGAAAGTAATTATTTTGACACAAAAAAAACTTTTGAGTTTTTTCTTTAATACATAATCAGTTACAAATTTTAGTGCAAGATTGCAATGGAATCTTGGAACTTTCTGACTGCTATTTGGAACTAGCTATACTTTGGATTCTAGCTATTTGGAACATTAATTCATTATTTTTGCGATCCATAAAAGTTATGATTTCACCAAAAAATTGGTAAATCCACGCTCCAAACAGTTGTGGCAGCAAAAAAGTTCCAGGGTTCCGGTGCAATCTTGAACAAAACTTTTTAACAGTTACTTTATTTATTAAAGTATGTGCATTATTATAAAAGATAAACAATAAATGTAAATAATTACATATCAATAAAATATATATTTATATGCACCCTAACAATACAAAAAATCTTTATGCCTATACTAAATTTGGATTCTACCACTCATTAAACAAAAGTAAAATATTATTAAAATAACATACACGGCTGCAAGAATCAAGCTTAACGTTTCACTTGGACACCATTCTACACATTTAACAGCACCGCCAAGGTTGATGGTTCGTATGCATCTGCCTGTTTGAGTTTCCCATATCCTAACAGTTCCATCAGCTGAGCCTGAAATAAAATAAAAAACAATCATTTTTCAAACATTCAGTCTTAAAAGCTGCAATTTAAATACAGATTAATTTCTGATTTCAAAACACCACTCGGACAAATAATAAGGAAATATGTAGCTAACTAAAATAAAACTTCTATAAAAATAAACTTAAAACTATAAAACTAAAAATTCAATTGTTAAAATTGAAAGAAAACTGCCGTTTAATGAACTTTTATATGTTTTATGAATTACAAAACAAAACTGCAATGGCAACAAATGAAATACTTTTAAAAGGTTTTCTGAAACCAATTCAATAATATTTAAGTCTACAAATTTTAAAAACTTTCAAAATTTTAAAAACTATAGGTTTTTGCATTAGATGTGTTAAATTTTAAAATTATGTATGCATATTAGTTTCAGTTAAATTAGTCTTAATTAAACTAAAGTAGACCAGTTTATTAAATGGCAAGAAGAAAAACTCAAGTAGAATTTTGTTTAAACCCCAATGAGCAAGCATTTAGGGCCCTTTGCAGGAATATGTATACTATAATAAGGGATTTTTTTTTAGAAGCACCAAAATTTTAGAATTGAAAAACATTTTAGATCTTATGTTAAAAAATAAGAATTTTGCAGAAAGTGCTACCAATTTTTTTAAAATAAATCTCATTTAAAAATGAAACAAAGTCAAAAGAAATCCCATGTGTATAGGCACCCTTCTTAAAGAGCCGAATGCATAAATTAATTCTTTAGCAACAAATTGAAAACTTACCAGAAGCCATAAACTGGCCACTGGGTTCTGAAGAAATCGACTGAACCAATCCAGTATGGCCTGTGTAAACCTACAATTAAAAAAAATACATATTAAACTTCTGATTGAGAAAAAAAAATCATATTACCTTTGAACAGAACATTAATAAATAACAACTTACAATAGCCAATACTGATGGGAAGGGTTGTAAATCCTTTGGTTTCGGTAGTTGAGGAATCAAGTCATTTGGATCCACATTTGCCTGAAATAAAAAAAATTATTTGTTATGCCAGTTAATGATCATTTAAAAAAAAATTGTAAGGGTAAGACCTAAAAGTTTATTATAACATCAACAGAAATGTTTCAAATCAAGAGTTAAGGGACATGCATTTGGATAGTTTAAAATTAATTTAAAAGCTTGCAAAACTAGCACATTACTTCGAGTCAATTGCTGAAAGATATTATAGTGAACAAATTAAGACTAATTTTCTCCTCGCTCAAAATAAAAATAAATTAAAATCAATAACTATGTAAAAGAAACTATAAACTTAAGTCTACACTGGGATAGAGTCGACCCATGCTTTTTTTTTACAATCACAAAAGTTACATCAAAGTAAAATACATTAAAATGATAAATTTCCTAAATCTCAATCAATTCAAAATAAAAAGCTTTATTTAATTTTTTAAAACTATTAAGTTTATTAATAAGCTAGTTATCAATTTACAATCGAGAAATTTATACATACCCTCATCTTCCTCTGTCTGGGACACAGATACAGATCGAGACATCTCTCAAACCACTCTCTTATGTAGTTAGAATATGCTGGGACCTGCCTCAAAGTTGGATACTTACGAGGAAGAAAATCAATCTTCCTCTCTTCTGGCTCTTTTGATTTCCATGCTTCTTCCTTTGAAATTAGGAGCAAAAAAAATTAAGATTTGATATTCCAAAATCAGATATAAGAAAAGGTGATTATTGAACATCCAAAGGATGCATTCCAAAGGACACAAATGCATTTACAACATCATTGAATAGTAAACACACATATTATTTGTTTTACTATGGCCTGAATAAAATTATAATCCAATGAGGTTTTAAAATTAATGTTTGAATATTTCAAACAGATAAAAAATAAAAATTCAAAACATTATGAATATTTATAAACACAATATTAAATTATAACGTTCTGTTTAACCATTCTCTCGTTTCAACCATTATTTAATACTGGATGAAACATGAAAGTAAACTTAACACGTGTGAAAGGATGTTGCTAGCATATGTAAATATGATATGATATTGCTATTTCCGTGGATCATTAGGTATTAATAAAATTTTATTGAGGAACAAAGCACTCACTAAAATTTGAATCACAATACAGTATGAGGTTTCACTGAAATTTTTAACTTTGAATTAGAAATAACTTTTTAAATATCAAAAAAAAAATTATGTGTAACCTTTACTAATTTTTTTTTCACACCTCTGTATTCAATAATTTTTAACAAATCAAAATGCATTTACTTCCTGAATACAGGATCATTTTTTGAACAATATTCAATTCTTTACAGAATTCAATAAAAGGATACTAGTGATAGTATAATATTGGCCCCCCAAGAAATTGTATAAATAAGTAAGTATTTAAATAAAAGAAAGTAGTAGATAATATACCTCATCCTTCGTCAAAATATATTCTGGTGGCGGATTATAAGACTCTTCATGACCAGGTAGTTTCCTCTTTGGTGCAGGAATGTAATGCTGAAGACGCTTGGACTCTTCTGCCTTCAAATAATAGTAATGAAATGTTTACATAATAGAATTTTCAGTGTATTTCAACCTCAAAACATATGCTTGTGAATTAGAAGACACCCTTTAAGAGCAATAATCTGAGTACACATTTGATTTATGACAAATGAAAAGTACAGGGGAAAAAGAGCTTGATTTCATAAGAATCTGTCTGCATCGGGATTCTTTGACAGCAATAACGAGTCACCGCCTAAACTGGTGTAAGGAAACCGGCCACACGCTTTATTTTTCTCTCACAGCAACCCTGATTCACGCCAGAGATCAGTGGACACAAGTCACATGTTTGTATCGTGAAAGAAGAACCGAAAGAAAAACCGGTTTCCTGTCGCCAAGCACAAAAGAATACGGAAAGCTTCCTACAAATTCAAGCTCTTTAAACCCTGTACTCTTCAAATCAGAATTTCATGAAAAATTACCAAGTATTAATTATTACTTCTCTTTTAAAAATACAAATTCCAGAATATTTATTTCCAAAGTGAGTTGTTTATATTTTAAGGCCCCAAAAGTTAATATCATATGCACGAAAAATGTCGTTATATTTTAAAGCATAGCGTTTCTGTTTCTTTGCGGAAAAAACTTGCCATACATTCTTTTGTATATATGGATTGTAAGAAGGTTGAATCTTATTTAATGTATAAAAGTTTGTGACAAGTTGGTTGCCGGAAAGACACAAAAATAAAACATTTTTGGGGTTTTGTTTGACTCTTTTAAGCCAAATGATATCTTGCATGGTCTAGATGCCATGGTTTCCAAAACTGGTATTACAAATCAGTGGTTTATATGAATAATATAAGAATGTATCTTAAGGAATTCTATAAAATTCAACGACCTAAATTAAAACTGTGCTTTACTAAATTCCATACGTCAAGAAAAGAGTTTAACAAAATAAAAACTCAACTAATTCTAGACATTATAGTATTTAAAGAACTTGTTAGCCAGCCTTATAAAACTATAAAATTCCTAATGCAATATAAAATTTTCAAGAAAATTATAAAAATTTCAATTTTGGAACCCTATAATCTCGGTAGACATTTACTTTATTCACTTGTTATATAATAAAGATATTTACCACTTCTTTGTCCCACAGCATATAAAATTCATCTTCGTCTTTTTTGGGAGCTTTTGGTTTGATCCAGCCCATTTTGATAGCATGTACAAGTTTAGAAACCTAAAATAAAAGAAATTACATACGCTAAAACGATTATAACTTTTCAGGAAAAAAAATTTAATATCCATATCAATATAAAAATACAAACGATACTTCTGAATTTCTTTATATTGTAGAAAGGAAGCAACTGGTAAATAATTGACTCTAACTTAATCATAGATTAGTATGAGCATGTTATATATAAGTATATTATTGAATGAATGGTAATTTAAAGCATTTATTATAATGGCTTCAATAACTAAATTGAGACTCATAATTAAAAGCGCACATGTTTTGCCTAAAGCAAATACCTTTTCTTTTTCAATTTTAGAAGGAATAAAACTTCTTTTGTGAGGTGGGTGATTTGTAACAGGGTGCTCCATTTCTTTGTATGTAAAGAAATCTTCAAATGGCTGGAAGAAAAATGTAACAAATGTAACATATTTTTCTAAAAATACAAAATAATTCCTTTAGGAAAAGGCATTTATTTACTTAACTCTTAGAACTATTTTATTCTACTTAGTTTACTTTATTTATAGCTTTCTTAAAGTACTAATATTTTTTAAGAAAAATTATTCACTCAAATGGACTAATGTGCAGTAAAAAACATTATGAATACACAAAGGAAACTTTTCTAGAGTTTATTTTTCAATGCATTAAAATTCTGTTTAAACGTTTATCTGAAATACAAAATATAAAAGGCGTGCTTGCATTATGCACACTAATATACTGAAAAGGTATTTACCTCATACTGCACAGATCTAGTTGGAAATTTACCGGACTGTATTCTCTGAATAATATCCAGGTCTTCATCAGTAAGAACAACTTTCTCTCCAGTCATTTTATTTTTAACTGTGCGCCTGTCATCAACAGACAATTGAAATAATTTAACACATTTTAATTAATACAATTACATACATTTACATACTTAATTAAATATAAAGATTTTAAAATAGATATTGTGTAAACATTTAAAAATTAATGTTGTCACTTTACATTGATGCTTAATACAATCATGTAACATATTTGTGAAATAAATGCAAATGTAACCATCTTAAATTGAAAAGTTAATCTTTTACTATCCAGTTTAAAAATAAAAATATATATAATTTAATTTTTTAAATTCAGTAACAAAGTAGTCGACTTTCAATAATAACTAACTTTCAAAAAGTGCTGATAATAACTGATAAAAACTCAAACTATTCATTTAAATTATCTAAATAACTCTAACTAGTTATTTAAATCTAAAATTACCAATAGTTGGGATCATCCATTTTGCTAAGGAACTCATCAATTTCATCATTAGTTGCAGGTTTCATAATTTTTTTACCATCAACGTCATATCCAATATGTGGGAACTCGTCATACCACTTCATTGGTATATTGCCAACTGTGTTTCTAATATCCTGAAACAAAAACAAATAGGTGATTGCCAAGAAATATTTTGCTAACATAATAACTTGTATGAATTCTTAAGATTTTTTAATTCATCGATCTATAAATGTTACTAGATAGACCCAAAAACTTAAGCAAATGAGAACACTGTCAGATCTTTGATAGTGATTGTTTTGGATTTTATTTCTTTTATTCGGAGGAAGGTGTGGTGAACAAATGTAAACAATATGAAATTTAAGTATTTTTTGGACTAAAAAGGTATTTGGTATACAATTTTATATTCTTCTTCGAAAATGCATTTATATTATTAGTATTTATTCATGTTGTTATTGACGATGTTTGGTGAAAGGGAAACATTTGGTTTGAAGTGAAAAATAAAATGAATAAATTTAAATAAAATTTATTTACAATATTGTAAAAAAGAAAATCATTCTTCATAAATAATAAGGATAATTTCTTAATTAACGTTTTGTTTGTCCGTGAAGTCCGCCGACACAGGACACAAGAATTGCCTATTTTTAAAACACAAATTAATATTACTAGAGAAATTAAAAATAATCCAATTAATTAAAATAATAACTTTCGAGTGGTCTATAAGAGATTTTAACATAAGAAAATTTCAACATTGTGCATCATCTTTTGTTCTATGAAAGGAAATAAAAGATTTTTACAGAAAAAAACTTGAAATTTGATCATTTCCAAGAAATTTTGTCTGATAGAATGAAACTGTTAAAAAAAGTAGAAATTTATTCAAAAATTTCATAATTATTTAATCGTAAATAATAGCACTAAAAATTTTGTAACTTACCTTCCCGTACATTATGGATGCTATTCCCAATTCCCAAGTCTTTCTTTTAGTAGAGGTGTAAAATTAAAACTCTTGATTTGATTTTTATTTGCAAACGATAATAAATGTAGAAACGAAAATTAATATATTCGACGATTAATTTCTGCACATGGTCATAAACCGTCATCATCAGTATTGGTTGCTGAAGTAGATATGTGTTAACTATTAACACTAGATCGCTACTTCCAGTTACATTTAATTCGAAAATTAAATTTAAATTTTAAAAAAAATTGACTTTGGCGGTCAAGTTTATAAATACCGCCAAATGACGTCATTTTTTTCTACTGGGCAAGCGCTGGAGCCAAAAAAACTGGTCGCACTTTTTGAGATCCTTTGCCATTGGAGCGAGACACGGCTGGTCACAACAGAGCATTGTGAGAGTATGAAACACCTACATTAGTAGCAGGATCAGATTCAGAAACTCTCACAGGGTGCGAGTTTGTTAACTTTTTAATTTTACGAAAATTAAAAGGCTCATGAGTAATTAATAATGGACATTTGGAAGAAGAAAAAAAAAGTAGGTAAACTTAAAGAATTGGCATATTGTAAATCTTGGACATTAAAATCGCAATTCCCAAAAAGCCAGAACCAAATAAATCAGTAAAATAAAAATCTGAAGTCAGCAAAATCGATTTGTATTGACAACCAATACAGTTAATGTGTTATATAATATAGCACTTTTAAACACAGGAATTTTTCATTACAAGTGCTTGTTGATTATGTTTATCCTGAAATTTTAGTATGCATCCCACTTATAAAAATATAAGCTTTTATGTTAAGGAAACATATATTAAACAAAGTAATTCACAGTGTTTTGAATTGCCATCATTTTAAAAGCTATGCTAATGAAACTAAATTAACCACTAAAAACAAAACTAAATTATTTAAAATTAACAACTAAGTTAATTATTCTTGAAATAACTTCAAACTAACCTCTTCGTCAGAAGTATCATAGGCATATTCATCAACTTTAGGAATATTTTTGGCAACCAAAGAATTACTGTCATTTTCTTGTTCAGGTTCCAAAAAGTAGGAATCACTCAACTGAAAGACAAACATAAATTAATTAAATATAGTAGATCAAGTATTTATTAATTGATTCGAACCGGAAGATTTTACAATTAACATTGTCCAAGGAGTGTTTATTACAGATAATATAGTGTAAAACATTGTTTTATTTTTTCCAAAACAACACTGAAATAAATCACTTTTTTTGACAAGTGAAATTGTAGAAATAAAATGTTGATCAGTGGGCATGCAGGAGTAAGATACTTGTAGTTAACCTTTTAAAGAAGGACGAAAGACGATGCTGAGCTTTCAAACGTAATTCAGTTTTATTTCTCGCACACTCACATCAGAACAAAAACAAGACGTATTGGCAGGCGTTTTCGGTAATCAGCCGAGCGGTGACGACCCACACTTACGTCATCTCCGGTGGCAGTCCTCTTCTTGGCAGAATGCCAGGATTCGAAGCAGAGTTTGTCTAGGATAATTATTCCGACCAACCTACAATGGGTCGTTTGGCACCTCACCGCTCGGTCGCCCCCAAACCACCATCTAACATACCGCCCACCTTGAAGTACATTACTTCAAAACTAGAAATAAATATAGTATATAAACATTGACAATGAAATGAAATATAATATAAACTTAAGATTTTTCGTTGGTTATTGGTAATCTCACCAACTTGGTGATCGGTCTAGTGAGGTTTCCCTCACTGGTCTTCAACTGCACTACACGAACCAATGTGTCCTTTCCAGGATGGGTAATAGTTACTCTACCTAAACGCCATTTCAGAGGGGGCAGATTATCTTCTTTGATGAGAACTAAATCTCCCTCCTGAAGGTTGGTCTTCAACTGCAACCATTTTGGTCGGTTTTGTAGTCGCGATAGATATTCAGCAGTCCACCTTCTCCAAAAGTGCTGCGTAATTTTCTGAAGTAGTTGCCATATGCTCAGATGATTAGTTGGCATATACAAGAGATCCCTTTCCGGAACGGATGTCATTGCATCCCCGATTATGAAATGACCTGGTGTTAACACTCGCAAATCATTGGGATCACTTGACATTGCAGTTAGAGGTCTGGAGTTTAGGCAAGCTTCAATTTGTGTCAGGATTGTGGACATCTCTTCGAAAGATAGAATGTCATCTCCTATGATTCGACAAAGGTGATGTTTAATCAGCCGAGCGGTGACGACCCACACTTACGTCATCTCCGGTGGCAGTCCTCTTCTTGGCAGAATGCCAGGATTCGAAGCAGAGTTTGTCTAGGATAATTATTCCGACCAACCTACAATGGGTCGTTGGCACCTCACCGCTCGGTTGCCCCCAAACCACCATCCAACAAATGTAATTGGACAAAAAAGTAATAATATATATATATATATTATTATATAATATATATATATATATATATATATATATATATATATATATAAAACAATTTGAAAAATAACAACTAAGTAAGTTAGTAACTAAGTAACTTAGTTGTTAATTTAATGTCATCTGCAACGTCTATAACTTTAAAAATTCCCAAAAACTTGACCTCCATCGTACACTTATCAACAACAATTTCCCTCCAAAATTTATAAAGAAGTATCTACAACAATTTTCTATGTGACGTCACTAAATTTTTACTCATAGTCCATTCTTTTCCTTCACCGCACTTATTTTCTACACTGTAACTGTCACTAGTCTCATTTTTGTTTGAGTTCGGATTTTGTGAGAAGCGGTTGGCTTCAAAGTTTCGGGTTGTTTTTATTCGCTTCATCTGCTTTATGTAAGTTTGTTTTTATCTGTATTTTTAATATTGATTTTGTTTTTAACTTTCTTTTGGATATTCCACAATACACTTCGGGGTAAATTGGGGGAAATTGCATTATAAATCACCTACATCGCATTAATATCATCTGCAACGTCAATAACTTTAAAAATTCCCAAAAACTTGACCTCCATCGTACACTTATCAACAACAATTTCCCTCCAAAATTTATAAAGAAGTATCTGCAATAATTTTCTTTGTGACGTCACTAAATTTTTACTCATAGTCTAATTTTTTTCCTTCACCGCACTAAATTTCCACACTGTAACTGTCAATTTTTTCACCTAAGTTTTTAGTTCGGATTTTGTGAGAAGCGGTTGGCTTCAAAGTTTCGTGTTGTTTTCTATTCGCTTCATCTGCTTTATGTAAGTTTGTCCTTATGTTTTTAATTTTGATTTTGTTTTTTAATTTTGATTTTGTTTTTAATTCTCTTCTGGAAATTCCACAGTACACTTCGGGGTAAAATTGGGATTTTTTTATTTGACTCTTGTCCATCCCAATACAGAAAAGTGTATTGTTTTTTAATATTGGCGTAAGGTCTTTACCTCCTGATGAAATGGCCTTTCCCACTATTTTTGGTTTCTTTCCATATCTTTTTTCATTTTTTTGTTTTACTTTTTTTGTTTTTGTATTCGTTATATATATATATATATATATATATATATATATATATATATATATAATAGTGATATAAAACCTATTTTGGGACAGAGTTAACCAAATTTATATATTTTAACTAGTTATTCAGAATGATCTCAGAATGGCTTGACTTAAGCTCCGTTTTATAAATAAAAAACTACATTTATTCTTTATTTTTTAGTAAAAAAAAATTTTTATAAATAAAATTAACTACATGTTATGCAGATTTTTCTTATTACTTATAAAACAAAAGTCTTACCTCTTCATCAGATTCCTCTTGTTGATTATCACTTGATGATACCCCATTAGTTTTCTTCTTCTTTGATAAAAGAGGCTTTGTTTTATTGTCCAATTCTTCATTTCCATTTGCTGAATCAGACTAAAACATTTAATCAAATATATTAATTGCTTCTGGGGCACCGAGATATTAGTAATATTTTAAAAATACATTACTTTACATTCATTCCACATATTTTTATAACACCTCTTAGATCTGAACTAAATATCATTTTAAGTTAGGAAGCACTCAAAAATTTAAATCATTCAGATTTGAAAAAAAAATATTGGATGGCTTCATATTTTTCCGGAATGTCATTGAAAACTTATTAAGTAAGGTACTTGGTACATTAGTGATAAAGAATGGTACTTGGCGCTAAATTGATATCTTGAAAATGGCATAATTAAGTGAAAGCTGAAAAAAAATTACAAGTAAGAAGAAAATCTGTATAACTTATTCAAACATTACATTAACACCAATATAATGTAACCTTTTATACAAATGTGAAGATTTCAGTTTACATAACTCTATAGGGGCCTGTGCTGGTGGCTAGTACCAAAAATAAACAGAACTCTATATATGTAACGCAAAAAGGTTTATTTACTAACAAAACAACAAGATTCCCACGTAAACGAAAACAACTGAACATTAGAAAAATATACTTATTTACAAGTGAAATAACTCGGGAGACTTCTGCCGTGGCGGCGGCCCATACGATCAGCGCACTCCGCACGAAATGCTACAAAACACGAGCAGAAGCTAGCTTGTGAAAAGCAAAAAAAGGAAGGAACGAGTGAAATTTGCTCGTTAATTTTATAGTCATGGATCTGCGCTGATCATGATGTGCAATCGCCATAGCTCCAAGTGCCTGAACAGGCTTTAAAAAAATTCAAGAGGAAGAATCTGCAAATGTGTGGCTGCAAAAATTTGGCGATTCAAATTATGCGGCTAAGCAATGGAAACATAAGAATCTAGTAATATTTAAGTTCAACTTAAATAAACTTGACCAAGGTATAGCGACCCTGGTACAGCTATGATATAATGGCTGGTCTGTTCCTTGGCAACTTTTGATGAGCTTGAAAATTAAACGTAGGGTTGCTATTCCTTTCAAACTGTTTTAAATATGAAGTAGAATGACCTCAAGTAGGTATCTTTGCTGCTTGGCAACCTTAGGCTATGTCCTCACTACTACATCAAACGCCACAAAGGCAACAAAATTTGGCGACCGCCAAGGGCGCCAAGCTATGCAATAGCATGGGGCTGACTCTGCCAAGTCGCCAATTTTTGTTGCATTTGTTGCCTTTGTGGCGTAGTCAGGACATAGCCTAAAGCAAATCGCCAAATCCGACCATGCATTATTTATAGCCAATTCCGAAACTATATTCATTATTCACTTACTATCACAAAAAGTTGAAAATGAAGAGAGTGTTCCAAATATTTCAGGAGTATCAACAAATTGTAAAGTGAGCTCCCTACTTTTATTGACCAGTCCAACCAGTTGTTCAGATGTACGCTAGGCAAATAATGAAGAAGCCAGGTGATAACTATTTATTAATGTAGAACATGACTATAATTTAAGTATAGTAAGTAAAGTGTCTAGTAATGTTTTATAGTTTACCTGTTGTGTTTTTATTTGTTTTATCTGTATCATCTCATTTGTATATATATCATCATGCTGTCAATAGACTTTTGATTATTCTTGCCCATGCTGACTCGTTTATGACGTCAGAAGTGGGTTTCGATTTTAACTATTAATGTGATTTTAGAAAATTTTAATTGGTATTTAGTTATTGGTTTTATTGTATTTTAAAAAGTAAAAAAAAATGGATTTTTTTTGCGGCCTCCTCCGCACTAGACTTCACAGCAACAAACTTGGCTGAATGGTGAAAGCGTTGGAGACAGTGTTTTGAGAATTTTATGCTTGCTGCTGAGAAAACGACCAAGCCCGAAAAAACTAAGATCGCCATCATTTTGAGCTGCATTGGACAGGAAAGTGTAGAAGTATATAATTCCTTTGTGTTTGAGGCGAGTAAAGAAACGTTGCAAGAGGTGTTGTCCAAATTCGAGGATTATTGTGCTCCAAAGAAAATTATTGTATTTGAACGATTCAATTCACGTAGGTACGCAATGTTTTCTCGCCAACAAGTTAGGCGAGAAATTAAAAGTCGCCGTATACCGAAACTAGGAATTAACCTTCACCGTAAATAAAGGATTACAATGCTACTTGTTAAGCGTATTAGAAAGTTTGCTTTATGTATTTCTCAAAAAATAAATTTGTGTTTTTAGCGGCCACTAAATCCGCACTTACTTCATCTGCATTTTCTGAAGATTCTGAATCGCTTTCTTCTTCATTTTCTAAATCTGAATACACACTAGAATCACTATCGGAAGGTTCTTCTAGAGTTTTCTTATCCAATTTCTTGGCAGTCTTCATTTTTATTTATAAATGAAGTCCTTTAAAGAAAAATATAACGAGATTTTAATTGACAAAAATTTTTAAGCTATTAATTATCTCTAAGTTATACAATCCCAATAATAATATTATTTATTAATAATACTTACAAATTTACCTTAAAGAATTTCAATCAAAACACATGGAAATTTTTGTTGACGATTGGAAAATAATCCAGTTACAGTTAAAAGATTTTGCGAATTGATTTAATTTGAAGGACGTTTTAAACCCAAACTCTATTTGTAAACAAACAACTTTATGTAGAATGTTATTTCAATTGAAATTTTTAGTTCATTATTTATAAAAACATTCATTTCTTTTATAAAAAAGAGTTTTGAAAATAATTATTTCGTGTTTCAAACCAGATAAGCATGTGTAAGAGAAACGCCTAATTTCATGACCAGTTAGATACTCCTATTGGTCACATTGAAGGTTACTATTGGGCGAGAAATTGTGGTAGCTAAAGAAGCCAAGTTTATCGTTAGTCCCATTTTCAGAGTAAAATTTTATTCTCTTTTGATATGTTTAGGAAAAAAATATGGTACTTTTGCGTTCCTGGCTCCAATATCTCCAAACAGATTTTTTTTTATCGGTATTACATTTTTGGCGGTTTTAACGCTTGAGCCCGCATAATTACCCGAAAAATAAATAAACATATATATTTTTTATGCATTCGTTGTACTAGTACGCGGCTCTGGTTCAAATAGTTAAAAGTTAGCTTCCCGATCTTGACTAAAAGAATTTTGCTTGTAACATTTTGTTTACTTTAAACTGAAAGATCAATACTTTTTACGAGTTTCAAAGCTGCACTGGAATTTTTGTATGCATTTTTGGTAAAACAAAATGTTTTTTTTAGGTAAAACAAAATTACTTGTGCCTAAATGAGTCATGAGTGCATAGGTTTTAAAGCATATATAGCACAACATCGCCCATCAAAAAGCGTCAAAATAAGCGAAATGATTGCTGTATCTTCATATCCGAATCAAACCCATATTGTTCAGATTTATATAACAATATCCTCAAATCAGAGTTTCAACTTTTTCGAGTTGATGCCAAAGTAGTGATTTTTAACCAAATCTGGTAATATGCTATAAATTATTTGGTCACGTGTTAATTTTTACCAATAGGAGAACCGAACTTGGCATGCCCCTAAACTCTCGTACATTCATGGGCATATTATGACGTTAAAGAGGAAGTGTTGCGCAATTTCGCCAATGTCACTCAGCAACATTTCGAATCTAGACTCAGATTGAATCACAAGTCTAATCAAACAACTTTCTAATCTCTTTTTCTTTTCTAAAGTGTGTGATTCTTTTTTACGAATACATTCTTACCCCCGCATTTTTACTACATTAAAACTGTGAACATTTGTATTTGAACTATATTTATGTGGCAAACGAAGTACATTATTTATTTCTCTACTCTTTCGAACCTCGATTTTTATCGTTTATCTCATCATGCGCACAATTGAATATGGGACTACCACGACAACCCACGTACCGGCATTTCTTACAAAATTGTGGAAATTAGTCACAGATGTCTCTTGTAACGAGCTGATTTGTTGGAGTTTGGTAAGTTTTTCGTCTTCCTTCTTACTATTACTTACTAATTAGGTCAACTTATCTTGTTTTACAATCGACTTAAATTTTTCTGTGTCACAGAGCTATCTAGGCATAAAAGTTTTAATAAAAAAGATTATTACCTTTACCTAAAGAAAACAATCTTAATTGTTCTTTACTTAATAAATTATTTCTATCCTTAATAAAATAATTAAAAATCACTCTATAAATGACACTTAAGAAAATTTTACTTAAACTAATTTCATATAATTTTTTATTAATTAAATTATACAATGGCTCTCCAAAGTCTTCCAAAAACTAAAAAATATTTTACTTGTCTATTCAAAGTTCTTCTATAGTTTGTCTACTTCAATACAGTTGTAGTACTACTAGCTTTTAATAACCTTGTTACTTTTAAAGTTAATCTCATGCAATTAAAAATAAAATTAATTATACTTTTTGATTGTACAAATATCTTTTTTAACTTATTTTATTTTTATGCTATTGTACTCTGCAATATAATTTGACATTTGTCAAACGAAAATGTATAGTCGTGTTTTGATGTTTTAACCACTGTTGCTGTGAATAAACATAGTGAAGATAATAAAAACCAGCAGGGTAGGGGGGGGGGTTATAGTTTAACATTATATAAAATCATATCTATTTAAATTTTATTTCTTAAGTTAAAAGTTTTAAACAGCTAAGATATAATGGCTATGGTTTCAGTTTTCATTACATTGCCAAGTTTTTAAAATGACCAAATGTGGTAAAACATTCCACTTCATATTTCATACAACTCGATAGGTTATAAATTTAACGTAGGCATGTTAAATTTTCAAGCATGCCAAAAGTCGCCAATGAACATACCGGCCATTATATCAGAGCTGTACCAAAAGTTTATTGTTATGTTCAACTCTTCTCAGATCTAGTGAACCTTCAAGTTGTACCCATCTCAATTTCTGTAACATACTTGCAAACTTTTGTCATTGTCCATGCCAAAGGGCTAGTTAGAGGATGAAATCCTTGTTAACTTCCCAAGGTAACTTAGTAATCATTTATGCCTTGGCTATTTCACTGCCCAGAAATACAAGTGTCGGAACCAGAAAAAGGGGTTGCTTTGGTTTTGATGCTAAAGGTTGGGGTCGCCAAACGAAAAAATACACCCTATTTTCGATTATTAAATGCTAATTTATTTTCATAAACCTAAAGACAAGGAGAATTTTAACTTTTAAGCAGCCCACCAAAATAAAGGGTCCAATCGCAAAACTCTCATTTCTCCAAAGTATATCTAAGATGTAGGGTACAGTCCTTTTATGGATAATTTCTTCTAATTGAATTTACGATCATCAAAAGCCAGCCATGAATGGGCCGGACCCTATATCTTAGTTATAGTTTGATGAATGTGAGTTTTGCAACTAGACTCTTCTAATCAAAGTAATTAAATTAACTGTAATACATAAATCATTTATATAACTAAGAGTCTGAGTTGACAGGTGTCACTTCATACTTCATTGCCCTACAATCTTATGTTCTAGCAATTCATTCCCCGTCATAATTCATTTATTATCAAGATCAAACACATACTCTAATAGCCCAAATTATAAAACTCACTCGAGGGACTTTAAAAGGTCCTTAATATTTATGCTTAAGGGGGAATGGGCGCGCTGGACCGGGGGTCTCCAAAGCAAAGTGCTTTAATATTAATCCTATGGCGAAAAAAATATTTTCTCTGCCACATTTTTCCGGCTGTATTGAATATTTTTACAAGCAGATATTTTTATGTGATAAATGTAGGATTGATAAAAGATGTGATAAATGTAGGAATGTTTTTTTTAATTTTCAATAAATAATTTTACACAAAATATTCGAAGCAATTTCAAAAAGTGGGAAGATAGATACCTGTAAGTTATCTACATTTATTATTAAAAAAAAACGTTTGTAAAAATATTCAATACAGCCGGAGAAATGTGGCAGAGAAAATAGTTTTTTCACCATTGGATTAACACTAAGGCACTTGAGTTTGGAGACCCGCGGTCCAGCGCACCCATTCCCCCTTAAACCTTGAAAAGTCTATACAGGTGGTTCTTTTCATGAGGTTCTTAAAGCAAATATAATATACTTGATTATTGTAGACTAGCAAATTTATACCCGTTCTTCGAACGGAATAAAAAAATATCAAATGGCTTCCAAATATGTGTACCATATACCCTGTTATAGGATCATAAACTTATTATTGTTTCCGCTCGTTATAAATTATAAAATCCCGTTTCATTGCCTTAAAATTCCAAAATGAAACAAGTAGGTTTGTAACAGAATCTGTCACTTAACTCGCTTCCACATATTTGTGTTTAACAGGAAAAAACGCGCCAAACACAACATTAATTCTATATTTAACATTTACAAGCTAAATTTGGCTAGTTTCATTTATTTTATTTCGAAAATTCAATAATTTTTACTTATCGTTTGTAAAAACTATTTATATTTTAAAGAATAAATATGTCATATTCCTCGCTTTTAAATAGGATGAAAACATTTCATATTAACATACAAGGATTCCGTAGTGAAATATATTAGACGTCATTTCAAACTGATCGATGTCGCAAAAATAAATTTATTTTAATTTATTGTCTAAAAGAATTAAAGTTTCTCGAGCGATTGTTGCGAATGGCAAATGTGATTTAATTCTAATAAAAACAGGGCCTTTAGCTATTTGTAATTCAAAGTTTTAAACGCCAAAATTAACTATTTTCATTAATCTTCTTTCTCAGATTTAATAATTAGACTTTATCGTTTGCTAAATTTGTTTGAAGTTCGAAGAATAATGATGTAATCTTTTTTAATAAATATTTTTGTCGCCACAATTTCCCATTTACATTTCTTTCAAAAATTCACTTATTTATAGTTTGTTAAATTAATTTACAGTTAAAAAAAATTATAATTTGTACAATTGATACTTTAAAAATAAAAGCGAAACTTAGCATATTTTTTTTATGCTAAGTTAAAATTCTCTATGCATCTTTCTACATACATATATATAGAACCATTAAAAGAACTCTATTGTGATAATACAACAATCCAAACCGAATTATATCACATAAATAAATATTTTTTCAAAAGTGTATAATTTTATTTTAACAAAAGTTTCTCGTACGTTTAACGAAATGGCAACAGTGAAAATATTGAATAAAAATAGAATTTGCATGTTATTTCAATGTAGATTAAATGTTTAGTTATTTAAATTTTAAATAAGCTTCTAGTTTAAATTTTTCAATGAAATTTGGCATGTAGCCTAATCTGATTTTTTGCTTCAAAATGACGTATCCCACTTGTCTGTGGGACTTGTGGATGACAACAGTGAAAATATGAATAAAAATAGAATTTGCATGTTATTTCAATGTAGATAAAAAAAATTAGTTATTTAAATTTTAAATAAACTTCTAATTTAAATTTTTTAATGAAATTTGGAATGTAGCCTAATCTGATTTTTTGCTTTAAAATGACGTATCCCACTTATCTGTGGGACTTGTGGTTCTTTCTGTGAAAGTGGGTGACAGACAGACAGACTGAACGATTATAAAACCTTCCACTTTTTACGTTATAAACGTAGTGTGGAAGCTAAAATACGCTATAAAATGCACTCATAAATGTCATCACAATTACAGGTCTCTATCTTCCCACTTTTTGAAATTGCTTCGAATATTTTGTGTAAAATTATTTATTGAAAATTAAAAAAAAAAAAATATTCGAACCAATTTTAAAAAGTGGAAATTCCCTCATAAAGCTCCTCTTTTAGCTCATTTGGCGCGTTTTGGGAAATAATTTGGCGAGAAAATATATATAGCTACCCACACCCATTATACAGCTCTAACACAATGACCTTCGAACAACCGACCAGCTTATAAATTATTTATAAAAGAAATTGCCTATTTGGCGAATTTTAGTTAATAATTTGGCGAGTTTGGCAACGTATTTGGCGAAAAAATAAAGACATAAAACACTAATAGCTCTAAGTGCGATGGCCTTTATTAACCATCATAGTTCAGTAATAGCTTAACTATACATTTATTGCTTAAATATGCATACATGCAGTCAACAGAAAAATCAATGAAAAAATCATCAAATCAACCCACAATAAAATCCGGGAATGAAGACTGGCGGAATTACGTCACTTGAAACATGTCAATTATTTTTCAAATAATGAATTTAGTTTCTGAAGGTAATGGCAAAAGAATAAAATAAACATTTTGAATTTTAAATGTTTTCGTTAAAAGTTTTATTTAATTTTTTCAGCCGATGGCATCAGGAAAGAGAAAAAATGATCGGATTTGAGCGAAAGTGGTGTATTTTTTTCAGAATTTTCTCTAAAAATGGAACAAATATGAAAAAACTAAGCCTCAGGTGCACACGTTGGTATTAAAGGGTATCTATCTTTAAAATTTCGAATTTCTGAGGGCAGTATAAGTAGGTCTTTTACGATCCGAAGACAGACACACAGACTCTTTCTTTTATTATTATAGATTAATTAAACTCGGCCTTAGCTTAGTATCAAATTTATTTAGGTTAGTATTATTTAAGTGAAACCACTAATTAATTTTAATTGAATTCTAAAATATCAATAATAAGTACAAATATAAATTCTAAAAAACTAGTTAAAATTTTGTTAACCCAGCTATAACTAAAATGGCTTCTAATAAGGCCTTGAAATTTTAAAAAAGTTTGGAGTGGGGAACTTTGTTCTCCCCTCTTTCGTCATGTGATAGTTGAGAGGGAGAATTGGGGGGGGGGGGGGTCTTTTAAAAATTACGCTTTCAAGGGGTCTCTCCTATAAATTCCTACATTTGATCGTCAAAATATGTAATGGAAGATATAAATAATTTTTGGACACTAAATTGAGTTTTTTAAAATTTCTTTTTTTAAATGTATATTCTGAGTATTAATAAGTAACGATTCAGTATTATCAGTTCTGAAGGTTATCGGAGTTTTTTTTCTTTAATTCTTGTTGTTGAGGTTTAATTTTGGGTTGCTAATTTTCTTTGAGGGTCGCGCGTTTTTGACGCTTTGAGGGTCGTGTTTTTGAGTTTTGTAGGGGCTCTTTAAAAATTTCAATTTTCCACTTAACAGATGTATCATATCTGGGACTCTCACCTTAGTTCAGCCCAAAAGAATTTGTTTGCAATATTCAACACCTAAACAAGCAACGCCTACAGTAAGTCCTTTTATATAAGGTCAGGGAAAAGTCCTATCAACTATTTTTTTTTAAAAGGTGTTTAGAGAGAAAGCCTCACGATCACTACACGTGGCTTCGCATGTGTGGCACCAATTCCTGTCTTAACAAAAACCAGTTTATAATAAAAAAAATTGTTTTTCTTCTTTGGGAGCAGGGACAAGGATATATAACTGCATTGTTTTGACAAACTTTTAATTGATGGGTTTTTTTTTGTCAAACAAAATGTATAAATATCTGTATGATTTTTTAAAAATTGCTTCTTAACCCTCTGCGGGATAAGCAAATTGACTGAAGTGTAAACTCGCTTATGAGATTTAAATTAAAAATTTTAACTAGAAATTTAATTTGTTAATTTTTTTAAAAAATTATATTTTTGTAGTAAATGGTTATAATTGGCTCCTCCATGCCTTATATTTTAAAATTTAATAAAATTATTTATGATTTTTTTGTGTTGTTGGAAAACCTGACATTCAGGTGTTGGGTTTATACGTCTGTATCCCTCAGAGGGCTAAAAAAAAAAAATGGTTGTAAAGTGTAGAAACACGTGCGCTTGAAATATTGCATGTTTCTATCTCCATAGTTCTTCATTGCTAATTTTAAATTAATTTTACTGAAAATAAATAATTATCAGTTGCAACTTTGTCGAACTTGCCGAGCGCTAGGTCGAATCATCTGCTAACAACAACAAATAGCTTAATTAAGGAAAAAAAATTCCATCTTTGGCCTTTTTCTTATCGTGCTTCAAAATGTAGACAAAAGAAAATTAAGGGGTTTTTTTGCTTATTAATATTATGCATTTATTAGCCAGGTATTATTTACACAGCCGAGATCCCACACAATTGATTCATGGTATCTGTTGTAAAATTTGATCTCACCGGAAAACCGTCAGTTGACTCTCTCTTTTTATTAAGTTTGGTTGAATTTTAATTCAGAATAATAATTTTCGTTTCTTTTTTTAAAAAAAATCTCATTAGTTTGATTATTTTTGACTGAAAAAATGCAATGTACCAAATAATTATAAATTTATAAGGGAAAAAATTAACAAATGTCTGGTGTAGAAAAAACCATATTCAAATTTCGGGAAGTAAAATAAGAATTTAAATTTCTATTCCGCCAAAAAAAATGCCTTAACTGAAATTTATATTTATTGTTGCGTCTATTCTGATAAAGTGTTAAAGTAGCATAGAAAAAAAATGGTAGCATCTTAATTCGTAAATTTAATTGGTCGTAACCCAAAATTTAATTATGTCCCTTCGCTTTAGGTCCTAATTATAAGTAAATTGTAAACTCTATCCTCCTTTTAAAAAAATTGGCTACAGTCGAACTGACATTTAAACTTTCCGTTGTCGTGTGGTCGTTAAATTCAATAACGATATTTGAAACGTCGTCGGACTTTCCCTATTTATGATGGAAATAGCTATTCATGTTGCCCTTTTCCTTTCCTTGTTTACTTCCACGAATAATACTAACTATATTTATTGTCGGCAATTCATTGAATACCTTATGTCTTCCCTGTTAGCTACCCTTCCTCCTGTTTACGCTATAGTAGGTGGAAAGGGTTGCGCTAGATCGTCATATCAGCTGGCGTAAAAAAAGGGTTTTTTTATTACAAAATGACCTTCTGTTTAGAAATAATGATGGTTGTTTTTGAAGAAGTAAAAATAGTCATTAGAAAAATATGTTTAACGAAAACAAATTGACATTTTACGTTGACTTTGACATCTTATTATTATTTTTTAAAAAGTGCCTATTCAACTCAAACTAAAAGACTAACCAAATTTGCTTTCTCTCTATATTAAAAAAAGTAAGCTCTTTTAAAGTGTCCGGAGCCATAACATCATGAAATATTGATGTTAGAAATCCAAATTTTTTTGGGAAGGTGTGTCTCCCTAATGCCTCGACCTAAATTTTTTTGTTTTTCAAATTTCCAATTAGTTTTTTAATTAAAAATTAATTTTTCTCTATGTTAAAGTATAGGATTTGAAAGTGTTAGCAGCCATAACATGATGAAATATTGATGTCAGAAACCCAAATTTTTTTGGGCAGGTGTGTCTCCCTTATGCCTCGATGCCCACTTATTTGTTTTTCAAATTTCCAATAAGTTTTTTAATTAAAAATTACAATAAGTCAGCCACAAAAAAAATCTTATTCCTTTTCTGCAAAACGGCACGGTGAAATCATCAGAAATGCGTGATTTTGTTACGTTCTTTTTAAAGAACAATTGCTCTCTTTTCTGTTCTTTTAAAAAGAACAGTTCTTTAACTTGTTCTTTTTACATTGGTTTTGTGTTTATATATAGAAAAGGTTCACAGATTTTTTTAAAAATGATTTTGCCTTAAAATATAATATAGCAAGATAGAAGGTTTATAGATTAAAATTATGTAAAAAAAAAGATATGTAGTAAAAAATTATGACAAAACTATTTTAAATAAACATTTAACGTAACAATTAGTCTGATAAACATTTTCAATAAACAATTTTATAACAAAATTATTTTATTAATTATTTTATTTAATTCTGCTAAAGTTAATCACAAAATTTCCTTTTTTTATAAAACAGGTTTTTTTTTATTTTCAGAACTGATGAAAAATATCGCGTTGTTCTTTAAACTTTTTTCTTCAGCTGGCTTTCTTTTTCTTTATTTAATCTCTCGTTTTTATTATTCATTCGCATCACCACGGAAAAGAGTTTTATTTTAATTTTTTTATTGACATATTCCTTTTTGTTTTTTTAGAAACATTTAAACATTGTTTTATGATTTATTGTAACGGCAACATATTAAGCGAAATGTTTTTTTAGCTTCCACACTACGTTTATAACGTAAAAAGTGGAAGGTATTATAATCGTTCAATCCGTCTGTCACCCACTTTCACAGAACGAACCGCAAGTCGCACAAACAAGTGGGATATATCATTTTGAAGCAAAAAAAAATCAGGCTAGGTTACATCCCAAATTTCATTAAAATATTTATGTGATATGATTCAGTTTGGATTGTTGTAATATCACTAATTGGGGTTGGCGAGCGATAGCGAGCAGTAGGCGGAGCCCCCTAGTTCAGCTTCAAATGATGTTTGAATAACAAAAACCATTCTTCCGACTTAATACTGAAATTACGCCTTAGGTAGCTCCAGCGTCTATCTAATGAAACAGTTGCTCAAAAACGAACTGCCCCGAAAACATCGTCAAAGTATTGCAAAATAGGGTAAAAATACTTTAAAATATAAAATGAATGGGGTTATTTTAAGGGGTCAGACAGCAGGAAGGAACAACTAGTTTTGCCCATTTGGGGCCTCACCACTTTTTCTTGTTTAATGGTTCAAGACGTTTTCGGTCCAAGACTTTTTATGTCTAAACTTTCCCACAGTGGTCTTCCATGACTTGATATGAACTCAAACTCCTAGACCAACAGGTAGTTCCGAAAGAAGAAAAAAAATCTCGAGACGTTACGAATTTCGTAAAAGCACAACCAAAAATTAACTGTTGTCAAAGTTGTGTGATGTTTGATTTTAATTTAATAAATATAATATTTTTTATATTTTGGTTTCCTACTTTTTTAATTGATTTTTTAACCTCAAACATTACATTAATGGTATGGAAAAATCTTTTTAATTTTCCCCTTATAGAATAATAGATGGGGATGTGGTGTTTTCTTATGTTTCAGGAAAAAAATTTATGTATTTAATAAAAATCTGTATACCTCTACAATTAGTATGAAATATTGTGACAAAAAAATTCAATAAGTTTTAAGAGATCGTTGTTAATAGCAAACAATTTATTTATTAATAGCAAACAATTTGAGTGGATGCATTACAACATCCCCATCATCTTTCAACAATGTACTGTCGAAAACCTAACAAAAACAAAACTGTTTTGACCGACGAACGTTAGTATCAAGGTCCACGACTCATAAACAAGCCCATTAATTTCGCTTTCACCTCACCTAAAAATTTCACCACCACCGGACCTGCCACCATTCAAACAATGCTTAATTTTTTAATTGACGGGGCGCTTGGGGCCAAAAGTCCGTTTGCTGTTGTTTAAAGAGGTGACCATGGCCGCTATGAACTAGACTTGGCGGGTCATGGCAGATTCTTCCCCTCTTATGATATTTAGGGCACTTCAGTGTCAATTTTGGATAAGGATGGTAAAGCAGTATCGACTTGCTATTTTCATCTGTTATTTTAAAAGGGTGCAAGTTTAGTCTTTTCTTTAATTAAAAAAAGCATTATTTTTTTAACATTTGTTCTTCTACACTAATTTCAATATTAAATCACAAGTATGGTTTTTTTATTCATACACTAAGTGAAGCTAATAACTCATCATTTGAAGCCAAATTTCTTTTATTAAAGTAAATTTGGTTAATTTTAGTTTTAGTTGAATAGGTACTTATTTTTTTTATAATAATATCAGAAGTAAACGTAAATTGTCAAATCCCTTTTTGTGTGGAGTTATGTTATATACGTTGTAATTTTTGGTTTTGAACTCCATGCATACATTCAATCTGTTGTGATCCAGAGCCTGACGCTCAGGGCCGGATTTAAAGATTTGCCGCCTGTAGGCTACGATTGATTTGCCGCCCCTGTCACAATATTCTCCCCCTTCGGTGAAAGGTAGCTAGCTGGTTAGCTGCAAAATAGGGTGGTATATGTGCAGTTTAAAATAGATACACATATTAAAATCATCTATGTACCTTTACACGCTAAATCGAAATAGTCGATTTTTTTAAAACTGTTCGACTATTTTTCTTTCAACTTCGAAATCCGGGAGGAGGGGTGCAATTGCCCTCGCAGCTACCATGTTTGCTACGAAATATTAGTATCAATATACATTTACGGTTTACGCATTAATGTAAATTATTTGTTTTCTTTATTAACAAGAAGTTCATAAAGAACTAAAATAGCCTACTTTCCTGTTACTTAAATACTTACTGAAGTTCTAATCGGGAAAAAAAAACTAGGTTCCTAAAGTAATTATCATCAACAGCCGTTTCTACACTACATTTTTACACATTAGAAAAAAAATCAAAAGACAGCACCCAGCTATAATTTAAACTTCTAAAAGCCAAAATCAACTATTTTCCTTAATATTCTTTCGTAAATTAATTAAATATTATTTATCATCTGCTCGTGATTTATTTGTAGTTCGAAGAATAATTAAATATTTATTAATAACAAAAGTAATGAAACTGCTCCGAACTGCATTAAAAAATAAGAAATGTACACTCTTAAAACAAAAGAGTGAAATTCACTCCTATAGGAGAAGTGCATTTTCGGCACCGGAAAGGAGTGGAAATTAACTCAGACTGAGTTAAAACCGCTCGTTTTAAGAGTGTAGAACGCAGATTGCTTTCTTTTATTTCTTTTACCCACTCCGAAAAAGAGTGAAATTCACTCCTATAGGAGAAGTGCATTTTCGGCACGGAAAGAAGGAGTGGAAATAACTCAGACTGAGTTAAAACCGCTCGTTTGTTTTAAGAGTGTAAATTAAAACTAAGCATAATTGCATGCAAAAGTATGCCTTGCCGCTTTCTTGGTAGATAATTAATGAATAATCAAAGAATCAAATTGTGCTACATTTTATGACGTCATTCCAAACTGATTCATGAAAATATTATTTTGCTTCAAATATGTTTAAATAAAGTTTCTCATGCCATTGTTGATCTGGCAACAGTGATTTAAATGACTCAAAATTGAATTTCAATGCTAATTCAATGGGAAATTCGCCGACAGATAGTAGATTTATGTCCGTCCGGACGTACAGACAGACGGACAAAAAGTATGAAAGTTGGGTATCTGAGGTCATAGCTTTCTAACAAAAAAAGAATTTTTAAGATCCGATGGATAGAACCGATTTTGGAAGGGGGGTACGGACAGACAGACGGACATCGACCGCATGTCAATACCTACTTTTTCATTTTTTTTTAATTCTTTCGAATTAAAAAAAGAAAAGTAGGCTAAAAATATTCCTATCTTTATAATAATATTTTTATGCCGAATGCTGCTTTAATTGGTCGTAAAATTTGCCGCCCCCAAAAATTCGCCGCTCTAGACTACAGCCTACTTAGCCTATTTAGAAATCCGGACCTGCACGCTAAATCATTGTCAATATTTTTCGTAGTACTTACTGTTTTCGATTAAATTTTTTATTGTGCGCTTATAAGGTTTGTTAGTCAACTTTGCTCAATTTCTACTTGGTAGAATCATCAATTTGTGTTTTTATATATAGATTACAGTCATTAGTGGAGATATTGTTTTGTTTAAAAAAAAAAGCAAAACATAGCGTAGGTGTTTTAAATAAATAACGACAACTTAATAAATATATACAGTCCTATATGCTGTATAAGTAAAAAGGCTTCACTTGTTTGCTCGGAATTTACGAGTGCTGACGACAAAGTATATAATCCAGCACAGATTGTCTGAGGAAAAGACTTTCGGAACAGGATGCGACACTGTAGGGAGGATTATAAATCATTGTATAATGAGAGAACAGTTTCTATTTTTTGATAATGTGATTATTGCTGAAACAATTGCCGTTGGTTTTGTCTCCGATGCAAATTCACGCGTTGTGTAAACTTCCTCTTTTCACTAGACTTCCGAATTTTCTTCGTTTAGTTTGAGTTGGCAATAATTGTATTGAACATGCATTCCACGGTCTTGTCTTACTAAACTTTGCATTTTCATTAAATTCAATTACAGTATACATTGACACCAAAGTTTGAAATAAAAGGCACGATTTGTGGCATTTGCATTTATTATGGTTAATAATGATATAAGTATATTCTCTTATTCACAAGTCAATTTCCCCGTTCAGACCTAATTATTATTTTATTATTTTAATTTTACTTCGCGTTCTGTGGAATGACGAATTTTATACTATATTGGTTACAAATATATTAAAAATCCTATTTAAATTATTGAATTAATGGTAGACTCTAAAAAAATTAAACTCAGGTAATGTTAAAATTAATAATTTCATGCAATGTCAGAAATATGTCTTATTTTATGGAAAACACGTATTTGAGAACTCTCCACTGTTACTGTATGTTTATAGCCTTCAAACATTATCTGTTTTAATAACTGTCAAAGAGAAAGTCAAATGACATTTTTCACAATAAAATTTTATGGGGTCGAAATAAAAGTCGGTAATGTCAACGTAATAACAATTCAAAATGAGAATTATTTCCTGAAAAGACGTTTTTATTGTAGCATATCAAAAAACATTTAAAGTAATAAACTAACGTAAAGTTGTGAAACTTAGGGTTGAAAAAAACTTTATTTCTAAAAAAGACGTACTTGATATGTTTTCATCTGTAAACATATCAACTACTTAAAAAAAATAGATGCTGTTAATTATTATGTTACTGATTGAGATAACTTTGGCCTAAGCATAAAAATCCCTATAGTTACTAACTTATGGTTTCTACTTGACTAAGTTTTTTACTTTTAGTTATTAGGGCGTTGACACTAATTACAAAAATGTTTAATAAATATATAATTAAGTTTTTTTAATGAGGAATAATTCCCTACGAAGCAAAGCTTGGACCAAATTCATCCTTGATGGCTAAGGTTGCTCTAAGTTACTGGTGCCCCCAAGTTGTAAAATTAACTAGAATAACATACGAGTTGAATAGAATAACATTCCTACACTCGTCAAACGAGCGGTTTTAACTCAGTCTGAGTTAATTTCCACTCCTTTCCGTGCCGAAAATGCACTTCCCCTATAGTAGTGGATTTCACTCTTTTTGCGGAGTGGCTAAAAGAAATAAAAGAAAACAATCTACGTTCTTCTTAATACGAGCGGTTTTAACTCAATCTGAGTTAATTTCCACTCCTTTCCGGTGCCGAAAATGCACTTCCCCTATAAGAGTGGACTTCACTCTTTTGTTTTAAGAGTGTAGCTTCATGGATCCTATTATTTTATTTCTTTGTGGATTTTAATTAACCCATTATTCTAAGTGATGCGTATGCGAAATTTATAACATCAATACGACAATGCAAGAACAGTTTACATTTTCCTTGTCGCGGTCAGTTTTCAACAGAACAACTATTGCCATTCTTTAACTACAACTAAGTCGACAAAATTTCAGCCTACCATAGTTTTAAATCATAATGATGTATTAATTGCAAAAATACATAACACTTGATCCGAAATTAAATGCTTCAAAATAAAAAATAAAAATCTTATACATCCAAATTTTGAATCATATATCAAATTTGCGAACCCAATATTCGCAAAGAACGAGGCTTTTGAACTTTTATCTTTCTTGAGTGTTTGTTGATTTATTATAAAATCTCGGAGATGCTTTCTCTTAAAAAAAGTACATAACATAAAAAATTGCGTTAGGACTATATTGTTTTCTTGTTTTAAAGAGATATTTTATCCTCCTCAAAGAAAACAAGTCACAAAACACGTGTCATCGTCGAAAAATACTAAAATCAGTATTTCAGAAAAATTACTTAAATATGAATACATATGTATTTATTGGTTTATAGTGAGTTTCTTGATGTAGGTTGAAGAAAATAAGTAAGTCATACAATAATAACTATAATCAATTATATTTTTAGCCTACTTTTCTTTTTTTAATTCGAAAGAATTAAAAAAATGAAAAAGTAGGTATTGACATGCGGTCGATGTCCGTCTGTCCGTCTGTCTGTCCGTCCGTACCCCCCTTCCAAAATCGGTTCTAATCATCGGATCTTAAAAATTCTTTTTTTGTTAGAAAGCTATAACCTCAGATACCCAACTTTCATACTTTTTGTCCGTCTGTCTGTACGTCCGGACGGACATAAATCTACTATCTGTCGGCGAATTTCCCATTGAATTAGCATTGAAATTCAATTTTGAGTCATTTGAATCACTGTAGGTATTGAAATGCGGTTGATGTCCATCTGTATGTCTGTCCATCTGTTCGTATGTCTGTCTGTCCGCCTGTCTGTCCGTTTGTCCGTCTGTCTGTACCCCCCTTCCAAAATCGGTTCTAATCATCGGATCTTAAAAATTCTTTTTTTGTTAGAAAGCTATGACCTCAGATACCCAACTTTCATACTTTTTGTCCGTCTGTCTGTACGTCCGGACGGACATAAATCTACTATCTGTCGGCGAATTTCCCATTGAATTAGCATTGAAATTCAATTTTGAGTCATTTAAATCACTGTTGCCAAATCAACAATGGCATGAGAAACTTTATTTAAACATATTTGAAGCAAAATAATATTTTCATGAATCAGTTTGGAATGACGTCATAAAATGTAGAACAATTTGATTCTTTGATTATTCATTAATTATCTACCAAGAAAGCGGCAAGACATACTTTTGCATGCAATTATGCTTAGTTTTAATTTACATTTCTTGTTTTTTAATGCAGTTCGGAGTAGTTTCATTACTTTTGTTATTAATAAATATTTATTCTTCGAACTACAAATAAATCACGAGCAGATGATAAATAATATTTAATTAATTTGCGAACGAATATTAAGGAAAATAGTTGATTTTGGCTTTTAGAAGTTTAAATTATAGCTGGGTGCTGTGTTTCGATTTTTTTTTCTAATGTGTATAAATCTAGTGTAGAAACGGCTGTTGATGATATTTACTTTAGGAACCTAGTTTTTTTCCCGATTAGAACTTCAGTAAGTATTTAAGTAACAGGAAAGTAGGCTATTTTAGTTCTTTACGAACTTCTTGTTTTAACTGTTTGGAAAATATCGTAAGCTATCTTAACATTAGTTTAAATTTTAATTAAAATGTTGAAATTATAAACTCGTTTGTTCGCTTAACTCAATTCTTTATTGCAACATCTTATTTAAAAAATTATGAAAAATTTTATAAAATCAATCGTTTAACTTTAAAGTTTGAACTTCAAGATTTCCCATTTTTTTTTCTTGCAAAACGCTTTGCATATTATTTTGAGTTTTATGACACACAAAATTTGCTTTAGTGCCGTGTCATCATTAGCATTTATAATATATGTGCTTGTTATTTATTTAATAGTTCATATCGTCACTTTTATGTATTTCTTAAACTTACTGAACAATATAAATTAAAGAAAGGATGTTAAACGGTACTTATGTTTACAATAATGTAAGTGGCCTTGCAAATGTGTTTCTTCTAGCTTTGTAATGTTAAATTCAGCTTTTCAATTATTTCCAAGTTCGAACTATCATTAAACTACTACTTACGATTTCAATATCATGAAACATTAACTTTAAAAAGTTTGAAAATGTCATTTAAAATTAGTTTTAAGTAGCCTCGTGTTGTTTTCAAAAAACCTCGATGATTTCCTCTTATTTCAAATAGCTCTCTTCATTTCCTTAGGAATAATTTATTATGCTTTTCAATTACTTCTAGTTCGAACTATCGTGAAGATACTACTAACGATTTCAGTATCATGAAACATGAACTTTAAAAAGTTTGCTAATATAATTTAACCCTTTAACTCCCAATGATTCCAAATGGAATTATCAGCTTGAGATTTTTTTCTCACTAAATTAAACTCGACTTATTTTTAATATAAGTCTTATTAAATTCTCCATACATTTTTCGATAAAGTTATATTTTCTTTTTTGCATCGTTAGATGGAAGAATCTTGTCTTTTGAAGAATTAAATAACGTTTGTTTTAATTAAATGAAAATATGATAAACATGGTAAAATAAAATTCACTTTAAAATAACTTTATTTAATAAATTAGCCTTAAATTCTTCATGCTTGCATTTTTAAATGTTTAAAAAAGTTAATTTTATCAATTTTTAACAAATAAAGTTTCGAAAAAATTATTGTTAATTATAATTTATTCAAAAGTTAATATTCCAATTTTTTTTTTCCTTAAATTTTAGTTAAACAATTAAGATTTTTCCCCCTTGCTTTTTATCATTTCATTCTGGATGCATAATGAGCCTATTTCACAAATTTTAGATTTTTAGAATAAAAAATAAAAAGTTGGGACTGAAAAGGTTACAATGAAGCATCTTTTAAGTAGCCTCGTGTTGTTTTTCAAGAAACCTCAATGATTTCCTCTTATTTCAAATAGCTCTCTTCGTTTGCTTCGGGTTGGAATGGCCAACTTGTGAGTTTTCAAGCGGGGTCAATAAGCTTAATTGACTTCTGTCACAGAACCTCATACTTGTTTACTCGAATATCCACTCCAATCTCCTCGAAGCTATCTCTTTTCTCTTATCGTTATTTTTTTGTGTGTCTTATTTTTTTTTTTTTTTTGAGAGAGAGAAAGTTTTGAAATCTCAGGTTTGCTTGACGACAGCGTTCAAGACCATTTTTTTAATTATATTTCAGTGCCGTACACTCTTAAAACAAACGAGCGGTTTTAACTCGGTCTGAGTTAATTTTCACTCCTTTCCGGTGCCGAAAATGCACTTCTCCTATAGGAGTGAATTTCACTCTTTTGTTTTAAGAGTGTAAATTATATGTAGTAAAGTGGCATCGGCCGAACTTTCGTAATCATCCTTATGCTTGATAATAATTATTTTATTACAGTAATTTTTACTGCAATTATTGCGATTGACCGTGTGAAGAGTATAGCAACATAAAATTATAAATCACACATAATATTTAAATTTATTTGTTATAATTAACTTTCTTAAATAGCTTAAAACTTTTTAAAAAAAAGTTGTACCAAAATAATTATTTTAGTGAATAAAGCTTCTGAGGTTTGGTTTTTTTTCTATCATTTCATTTTAAGGCGTATTTTAAACACAAAAAGCGGTTTTACAACTCTTTACTGCACAATCAACGTTAATTGTTTAGCTTTAATTAGGCAATGGTTCTAACTTACGACGACCGTCGCAAAGTGTACCACTAGTGCGACGATAAATTCAAACACCCTAAGGCCTAAACCTTAATTAGGCAAAGTAAATTTTCATTTTTATTTCTTGTAAGAAATGTAAAAGGTGTTTCGATTTATATTTGTATTTTCTTTTAATTATTGAAAAATTATTTAAAAAACAATATTTAGTAAATTTCATAAGAGGAGAATAATTTGATTGTAATTTTCTTTGCAACTTTTTAACAAAATTTTTAGTAAACATTTTAGCTATTGAGCGTATGTGCACCATCATTAACTTGTAAACTAGTTTTAAAACATATTCAGATGATCTACAATTCTACAGGCACCCCGTTGTTATAATTCACGTTATTGGATTTGGGTTGAGAAACCGGAAACTCATAAAATCGCAATTAAAATTTCTATTAACCTTTTTTAGTTAAGAAACAAAGTCATTATTTGAAGCAAAGAGACAGAATTTTACCACCGTTAAGCCCAACGGGTGTTCAAGATTTTCATTCAATATATTCGGTGCGGCCTCTGGGTGGTGTGTCGAAACGTGGACTTAAATAGAAAGCCCCTTATAAATATGTAGTTTCATTCGTTTGTTAGGTGGCTGACGAACTTGGGAAACTATCACATGTTCATTGCATGGGAACATGTGATAGATTTCCCAATTTCAACTTCTCCCCCGCCTCAAATTCACCGATCGCACAGCAGTGTTATTATTTTTAGATTCAAGTTACTCACTCTGATAACAGTACAAAAGGGTATTGACCTTAATTGGAAATTTATGTACAGCAAAAAAACCACTATGAAACTATGGAATATAAAATACTATAATACTTACGTGTACATTTTCAATTGTGTCCATCATAGAAACGCTAACCGTAATTTCAAAAGATATGTTTTACCGTTTGATATTTAGCTTTTTAGACACAAAAACGCTTTTTTTTTGCTATTTTATTTTGAAGGCCAATTCAAATAATTATGTTCCTACATTTAACAAGCACTGAAATAAAATTTATGGATTGTTAATTAGGTTTAGTATCTAATGAACGTAATATCTATGTAATGTAAGTCCATTTTTATTTACTAAAAACCTTTTAGTTTTAATCTCCAAGCTTCTTGGCTTGATATGACATTGGAACTGCGATACAGAATTTTGTTCTTGTTCCTAAAACCATGTTATTTTTCTTGTACGTGGCATTATGTATCTTAACCGCATTTTTAAACTGAATAAACTTACAAATATATTGCATATTTTTTAATTGTATATCTTTTGTATATATAACTCCTTCAAATTGTTTTCTCAAGGATAGAATTTAGTTTATTCCACAAACACAATTATTCCTTGGCCTTGGTTCAAAGATTTACACTATTTTTTGTAAATTTAATAGAGTTGTCTTTGCTTAGAAATCATAACTTACTGTCATTTTCAATTATTAATTCTTATTACACTCTACAAGTTATTGTATGTAGATTAATCTCATTTTGCCCACAATGATATCTTAATCTAATTAAAACTCGTTATGTGAACGTGAAAGTTCGGTTTCAAATTGCAGTCAGGTTTAGGAGATTAGTCGAGGCATTTTTCGCCATTCCAAATCTAAGAAGAAAAAAATCTACATACATTTCAAATCAAAGACCTGTTTATGTAACTCCGTGATCGTAATATAAATCAGGTAATGGAAGAAAAAATTCTCATATATTATTACAACCCACAGTATTTATTACATTTAACGACTAGACCAGAGCGTTTTGTATAGAAACACGTGTGTATAGAAACTTGCGTAAGGAATTAAACGGAACTGTGTTTCTTTGAAGGGCAAATATTTTAATGGTGTTTTTTCGATATACATTTTGCGAGCATCTGCAAGTATTGCTTTTCGGGACTTGCTATTTACGTCAGTTGAAATCCCCGAATTCGATATGAGTTTTTGGTTTTCTTTACCTTGTGTGGCTTTATGTAAGAATTCGTAGGCTAAAAACATATTTTCAGTAATGTATACTGTGATATCAACTATTAAGTTTCTCTTTCTTTTTCTATTATTTCTGTACAATGCTATACATTTACATTTCATGTTTATATGAATTTGAGTAATATATCTTATTCAGCACCTTCTGCTACGACGCCCGTCGCCAATAGCCCTAGTGCGTAGTCGTGTAGCCCTAGTGCGACGATATTTCAAACTAAACTAAACTCAGCACCTTCTGCGAACATTCAAACGTTACTCAGCAGAAGGCAATTGCAACTTTTAAGGTAATCAACTAAGGTATAGTAAGTCCTCTGCTACCAAATAAACAGTTTTCTACTAAGGATTGTAACAGCTGCTTCATCTCTTTGCTATAGGTTAATACAGTTTGAAACAACAAAGACAATATATTGTTACTACTATTTTACTACGTCCTAGAATTGTTCTTGTCTCCCGATTTTGTTTTTCATCGAAAACAATTGCATTACTCGGCATATTAGAGAAACACATAAAGTCAAAAGTTCATGTGACACGAAATGTTGTTTACAATCTCAAAATTGGGTACAATAAAGTAAGATATTAAATGAGAAAGTGCGCGCGAATTTTAAAGATGTCGTAATTTTGGTCACTAATTCACTCTTTTAGTTGATGATTTTTTTAACGGTAGCATCATATTTTGTGAGAATAATGATCAGTTACACATTGAATTACTTATCCAATTTATATATATTATACTGCAATATCTGGGTATATACTCGTTTTACCTAATATTCTTATAGCATTGAATATTCAAAGCAATCGTGACATACTACCTATGAATATCCCTCCCAATATTTCATATCCGTATAGTCATTATCATGTTTCATATGAATCAGCAGGTAAGGAATGCTTTAAAAACATAATTTTATAACATATTTTGAAAGGTCTTTATCATTTGTACCGTCTTGACTACGGATTTTTTTACGGTTATGGAGAATGTATCCCATTAGTAAAGGTATTAGATAACATAACAGACAATCATTTTACAGTTCATTAATAACAATGTTTGTTCTACGGACCCACTTTATTAATACAAATTTGTTTAGTTACACCAATATACAGAAAGGTAAAAAAAAAAACACAGGTAAGGAATATAATACTTAAATCTCAATATTTTGGAAAACTAAACTTGGGTATTGAAGGCCCATCAATTAATCAAGAGTACATTCTGTATGACTTTAAATGCGTAAACATTTAAAGTGATGGAAATAGTTGTCCGTTTTCATCTGATATTTCTATTTAGGTGCTACAAAAAAATCAGTTTTAATTGAGTAAAAGGTACTTAGCTATAAAAATGCGTAAATCTTCCATGCACTAGGTGGCTTTAAATAGGTTGCAATTTATTTATTAGTAAAAGTCATGGTGAAATATTGTGATACCTCAAGGCTTGTTTACAAAAAATATTAATCAGTAAAAGGTACTTAGCTATAAAAATGCGTAAATCTTCCATGCACTAGGTGGCTTTAAATAGGTTGCAATTTATTTATTAGTAAAAGTCATGGTGAAATATTGTGATACCTCAAGGCTTGTTTACAAAAGTTATTATAAAATAAATTAATCCTCCCAAAATATGATCTATTTCATTGGTGATTGCTCATTTTTATTTCTTGCAGCACAATACAAGCTGTCATTTCCTTCAGATTTTTTTTAGCCAGAAGGTAGCAGTTTCCAAAACAACGTATTTTTTCCGCATTATTATATCACTTTTTCGAAAAGAAAATTAACTAAAGTTAATTTTATCTAGGATGTGAGGAGAAATAAATCGTTTTGTTGGTCAGACATAATTGTAAATGACTTTTAAAGTTTCTAATTATTGTGTTTGAAAGTTAATGTTATACTAATTGGACTCTGAGGATATTCAAAAGTATTATTCTTTATAAAACAATAACACCTTTAAAGTATGAGGCATGTACCCATGTTGTAAAACACATTATGTTCAAAAAAAATCTTCAAAATATTTTTTAAACAGCAGCAGCTGTAGAATACCATAGAGATGTTGCAAACATGCATCCTATGCTAATCTTCTATAATTTCCGTTTTCTTCTATTGTAAATGATCGACAGACATAGATCTATAAACTACTTTCTCTACGAAATTATAGCTTTCCAATTGTGTGTTCGTAAACTATTTTGTTTTTGAAAAATCTGTATTTTTTTAATTCCTTTATTAATCAATTAAGTTTTTAATTGAAATTACTTAAGTACAAGAGTATATTCTACTCCAAAAAAATATTAATTTTATTTCGTACTTTTTTTTTTTAAGTTAGCGTGATTTCACAAGTATTTCGCACATTCATAAGGATGATGGATCCTGTTGCTATCTTTTTTTTTCACACATCTACCAAAGTTAGTACAAAAGATACTTAGGCCGTGAACATAAAAAAAAATGTTACGAAATATCTATTTAACTTATTTAATAACGGCTTAGTGGCTGAGAGGTATATGAGAGCCCAAGTTTGCGTGTTCAAGCCCCTGCCGAGTGGACGGACTTTATGGATGGGAAAATGATCGGCAATCATGATCATATGATTATATGGCATGTAAAAGATGCCTTAAGTACCCATTTGACTTGGGTTCTCTCGGCAAAATTAAATTTCGGCATACTTTCACATCCACACAGATCTCAGAGCGTCAAAATTGGTAGCGAGAGTCGCCTAGATGGTGCCACGAAAAAAATGGCTCTCAGTTCTGGGGAATATGCCAAGTCTGCAAAAGCTAAGCTGCCAATAAAGCAGCCCCTTTAGAAAAATTAACTTATTTAATTATAAGTCAAAGCTATGTTACCACAGATTGAAAACGCCCAAATATTTTCAGTGAGTGTGTTTAGTAAAGAGTTTTTACGAAGCGACGCTTGGGATAATGGTAACCCCAATTCACGATCTTTTTATACAGGGAACATCAGGGCCGGATTTAAATATTTGCCGTTTGTAGGCTACGATTTGCCACTCCAGCACAATATTCTCCCACTTCGGGGAAAGGTATCTAGTTAGCTGCAAAATAGGGGGGTATGTGCTGTTTAAAATAGATACACATATTATTAGAATCATCTACGTACCTTTACACACTAAATTGAAAGCGAAATAGGCGAATTTTTTCAAACTGTTCTACTATTTTTCTTTCAACTTCGAAATCCGGGAGGAGGGGGTGCACTTGCCCTCGCAGCGACCATGTTTGCTACGAAATATTCGTACTATATATACGTTTACGGTTTACGCATCAATGTAAATTATTTGTTTTCTTTCTTAAAAATATTCGGTTTTTTATAATAATTTTTTATGCCAAATGCCGCTTTAATTTTTCGTAAAATTCGCCGCTCTAGGCTACAGCCTACTTAGCCTATTTAGAAATCTGTTTAATAATGACGATGTTCGTGCAAAACTGTTAACTACAACATTGTCCAATTCAAAACACTGTATCATATCAATGAGAATCCTCGACAGGTATGAAAAACAAAAGGTGAACGTTCGTCTTCACGGCCGCGACGTTAACCTATAAGAAAAATAACTTAACTCTCACTCTTTTTTGTTGTTTGTTGGGCAATTGGCGACATTTTATCTCCGAAGAGGGTTACGGTTGCCCAATTTCTGCTGATACCTAATTCTGTATCTTTAATAGAAAATCGGAACTATTGTCCTATGTTAAAACATTTGATGTGTACACTTTCTAGCACGGTACAAAATTATATTTCATGTATTTTAATTAGAATTTAAAAATGGTTTAAAACGAAATATTTTTATTAGCATTCCATTCAAAAGTTGATTCGAAAATAACTTTACTCTCACTCTTTTACATGTTTGTTGGGCAATTGGCGACATTTTATCTTCAAAGGGGTTTGCAGTTGCTCAATTTCTGCGGGATGAAGTACACAAATTTTATGTAGTTCATAAAATAATTGCACCTCTGGGGTCCTCAAATTTATTGCCGTCTTTGCTCCTTGAATGTTATCGCCAGTATGGGATTTACTGTCGAAATGAGATCTTCTTACCCTTTTATGGCGTGTTTGTTGGAATTTTTTTTAAAGTAAACTTTGCTCTGGAATTTGGAGAATCGTAGTTTGTTCATAGATGCGTATGTGGTTTAATGATGCTAGATTTATTAAATATTACTACGTTATTCATGTAAATAATAAATGAGGTGGTATTCGCAATATTTTTTGTATAACAAACAGTTATTTTATGAAGTAGTTGGAATTAAATTTAAAAAATGGATACAAAACTCATGATTACTAAAAATTAATGTTTCTTTTGCATATAAGTTATAACTTTCAAGAAATTTAACAACCCTAAAAATGTAAGAATTTTTGCTATGCATTGTTAGCTCTAGATTTTATTTTTTAATCTTAAACTTAAAACATTAATATACAAAATTGAAGTTTTAGAGTGTCATATATCAACAGTTCATTACGTTCCTTTAAATAAACTTATTTCACAACGTTTTTTCTTAAATATATATTTTAAAAAAATTATTTCTTGAAGAGGTTCTTAAGAATTTGCTGAATTTATATCTTAAACTTGATGACAAATCATTTTGTAGTGTTTTCCTGGAACTGTTTCATCTGAGTCGTATCGTTGTGATCTATCCTTGACATATAAATTAAGTTAGATAATGCCGTAAAAATTGTTGATCAAATTTATTCAGGCTTAAGTATAAAAAAGGGTTTGATGGTCCAACGAGTGAATAGCGTTTTGAAATACATGAATATACAATGTGTGGGAAATGAATACACCAGTGTGTGAAAAAATGTATCACATCTGATGAAATAATAAGTTTTTTAAATATCATTAAATGATGCATGCAAATGCATTAGTAATAAATTTTTCTAAGCGTTTTTTAATTAACTGTATTTTATCTTCAAAGTACGGTAACTTTGAGTTATAAATATTTAATCGCAGACTCACTTAGAAAATTTCTATGTAGAACAAAAAAACTTTCGAAATTTTTTTCACTCAAAAAGTAATGTACAATCCCTCAAAATAGAATCGAGGTCGAAAATATCACCATGTTTTTATAAATAGTCTATTTATAAATAGTTCAGTAGCTATGTAATCACTACAGCAGCCTCTTAGAAACAAGCCTCAAATTAGAGACACCATGACGGTAAAAGTTTATCGCCATTAGTTTAACCTTCTATTTACGGGTCCACCATAACGGAACAGAGGTGGGAGTCCACCGCGATAATACGGGCTTCCGATTATCCTTATTACTGAAAAGATACCTAGCCCATAGTTTTTATAGCAGACGTGCGTAAAATGACGTAAAATGTTCCTAGTAGTGGTCTGGCGATGTCTATCGCAAAATCATAATGATATAATGAAAGGATGTCAAAATAATGTGCTATGTTAGTGTTATGTTTGTGTCGTATATTGATTAACTAAATTCAGATAATATGCATGGCTATAAATGTTTGAAAAATGGAATTCGTAGATCATTGTATGCTATATCACTGTTCGTATTTTTACTATATGCAATACCATATTCTTTACCTTTTGTAGAAAATAGGAACAATGTGAGATGGCATCGACACTTTCTTGCACGGTACAAAACTAAATTTATGTATTTAAATAGAATTGTTAAAAAAAAATTATACTGAATATTTTTACTACTATTTCATACAATAGATAATTCGAAGTCAAGGCGATAACGCCTTTACCCATTCAACTTTTTTTTTAATTTTTAGATCAAGTTTCCGAACATTAATAATATATGTACTATGTTGTTTTTTTACATTTCCTTCTTCCTTCAGTTGACGAAAATTTTAATTTACGTTACGAATACTACACGTGTATTTCAAGCTCTTGCTTAGGTAACAACTGCAGCTATCCACTTTGCCTTAGTTATAAACCTGTATTACTTAAACAATTATTTAATGTTTATTAGAAATTAAATGAAGTCACTTGAAATTTAGACTGGTTTTAAATTTTTATTAAGAAAGATTATATAACTTCGTTCCAAGGACAATCGGATATTCTCTTCCTTTTGATAAGAAAAACTTTCAACCTTGTCTATAAGTTAAAGTTTCTTATCTTTCGAAACACGGTGTCCAGAATATAACATACATTTCTCTACAACGCCGTTCTAACCGTAACATCTACACTTAAAAAAAAAAGTCTAGTGTTTTAATTGAAAAAAACTGTCTGCTGGTGTGCCAGAAAAATACCGTATAATTTACCAAGAAAATCTATTTATTTTATCCGTACATTTTGTAATTTTAACTAAACCGCAGTTTTTTAACAGACAAATTGTAAAGAAGAAAAAAATTCTACTTCCCGGATGAGAAATCGAACCCCGGTCACTCCAGTGACAGGCGGGGATGCTAACCACAATACTACACTACCGATGAATTATAGTCTTTCGAATGCGTATTCGAACCGCGAGCCTTTAGATCTTCAGTCAACACTCTCCCAATTGAGCTATTTCTGCACACCAAGTCTTAACAACGTAAAGTGGTTGTTCGGTTGAAATCTACTATTTACGCGGTTAAATACGGTAGAAAAAAAACTATTTTTACTTCAAACAGCATATTTTTACAGAAAACAAAAACGTTTAAAAATTAAGAAGGTAAACATTTTTAAGTGCGTAAAATCTCTTGGCTTGGGAGTGAAGGCTAAGACCCTAACTAAAAGCCATTAGCCACGGCGCATAATATGAAAACCTTTGAAATGGTATGCCACACATCGACTTCAAAATAAAAGTTTATCGTGCTTTAATAAAGCTGTTTGTTTGTGTCACATTACAATGAATGTAATGGGGTTGCTTCACGTCGTGGATGGCAACTGCTCCAACGGTTTGTTTTCATTTGTTGACTGGAGTTACTTTTGTTTTGGTATTCGAAAATGAGTTTTCTAAGAGTATTTTACTTATTAAATTTTTTAAATGCCAACTTCTTGCTGTGCTGTTGGTTGTTCAAAACATTTGTTAAAGAAAGCTTGCATAGAAAGAAAAGTTTCGTTTCATCTATATCGGTCATTTTGAGAGTGAAACCGAAGCACCCAATGAAATCGCAGTAATAAGGAAAATGAAAACAAGAGCGTTACATTTAATTATAAACATTCCCATTCTATCAGGAAAATACAATCGCAGTTTTATTAGGTGGTTCTTTGGTCTGATTTTTTTGTCAACCATAGGATGTGTTTGTATTTCGGAAATAACACACGCGTCCTTAAACTTTTTTTCTCTTGTTTACTGCTTTGCTTGTTCTGGCTTTTATCCAGAGGAAGGAATTACAGCACGTGTGAGGAACTTTTAACATGCAATGACGAGGAAAGGACGAAGTATCAAATGTGTACTTGATTTTGAAAGAAATGAACCAAACTTTATATATATATATTTTACTTTATGGATTAATATATTTACTTAATTATTAAAAAAAATCGATGTCCAATAGTTTAACAATAAACAATTTTATTTTTTTTAGATACAAAATGATATATCCTTATTTGAGAAAATAACTCGACATTTTTTAAGCATTGCTGTACGCTACCGGACATGTCTGTCGTGGTCGGGTAAACTGCAGTATCCACAACAATAAATTGGACCATGTTTGCTCTGAAATAATCAGTCTTTCTGTATATTTATTTTCTTATAGGTTAAAGTAAATGAGTGCTTGCAACAATGGTCCAAGTCATTGAGCCAGTTACTGCAGTTTACCTGCCCACAGCAGATCTGTCCGCAATGACGGACTGCAAGTGTCCTTCAGAGCTTTAAAAGTTAATTGAAATTTTAGATCTTATGCAAATTACTTAAATATGTTTGCTGTTTTAGAAAACTGGCAATAAAATTCTTAAAAAGTTTGTTGCAGGATTGCACCGGAATCCTGGTACTTTCTAGCTGCCACCGCTATTTTGGAGCGTTGATTCACCACTTTTGCTGTGTGTCAGAGTTATGGTTTTACCAAAAAAATTGGTAATTCACGCTCCAAATAGATGGCAGCTAGAAAGTTCCAGGATTTCGGCGCAACCTTCAATTCCTCATCAATTTGAATGATATAGACGTTTTATAGATAGTGTAATTTAATGTAATCTTTTTCCCGTGAAAATAATAGTTAAGATTTTTCATTCTAATGGAAAATTTGTGACACGAAACCCTTTAAGATAATTTTAATGTGGTAAACTGGTATTGGAAAACAAACAAAACATTTGCTACTTAGTTAAGTGTGTAGTGCCATGTGACATATTAATTTGGCAAACTTACTTAACATGGTGCTTGAGCGAACGCATCCATTTCATCAATCACAGATACGACTGGGCTCCATTACGTAATGGCGACATTACGCACTGGATTATGTATCGTTCAAACAAACTCCTACAAGATATCTTTCATTCGGGATAGGCTTTGTCTTTTATCTTGTTTTTCGGCGCAGTCTTACTCAATTTGACTTATACAGAGGGTAAAGAATAATTGAAAAAATTTCTAATGACAAGGAGGAACGCAAAATACAACCTATAGAAAAACATGTTTTCTGTAAACGCACTTATAAACAAAACTTTTGCGGCAGTCGCTTTAAATAGTAGTAAGTGTTGAGAGAAACTTAAAAATATTTTTTTTAATTATTGTTTTATTTAAATTTGCTAGGGTTCAAATGCCTCTTTCTATAGTCACTTTTGGTACGTTTGAAAAAACTAGTTGGAATCGACCCCTTTTTTTAAAAGATTTTCCCAAATAACAATGCCCTTTCATGATATATTCATCCGACTTTAATTGTTTTTCTATTACACATTTTAATTGGTTTTCAATAACGTAGGGCAACTAAGTTAGAATTTAAATACGCATTTCAGTTTACCATTAAAAATGTAGTTACTACGCATTCTTTACACCTACATCATGTTTTGAACGCAATTTAAATTTTCCAACATGGCTTTTTTTAGTTTTTGGGTTTTGTAGAAATTATCGAACCAAAGGAATTCAAAATAGTTTCAGTTAATATTTCTAAAGAATATGTATAATATTAATTACTGTAGTAAATGGAAGTTCCCTTTTCTGAGGTTCTTAAAAAGGAACTATAACTAAATGTAAAATATACGTAAGTCTAACATGTGCAATAAAAATAAGGCATCTTCAATGATCAAGAACTTATTTCTTATTCAATAGATATACATACAGGTTGTTCTAATGCTACTTAAAAAGTGCCAAGACCCATTGAAAGTAATTTATTTTTTTATTGTTCAATTTGAAGGCTTGAAAAAGCATTTTATGACAAAACTTATAACTCTACTTACTTACAAGGTCGCTAGTTTACATCTCATGACGTCTTTACGAGAGAATTACTGTGAGAAGCAAGATATGAGTTGGGAGTTTGGTCATGTCATTGTAATACATACCTTAAAAGGAGTAAACATATTTGGTACACATTTTTCTGTGCCTCTATTAAAAAAAGGCGATGTCTATCGTTGTCGATTGGAATATTTCCCTGCATGCATTCTAAACACAAACTATACTTGTTGATAAGTATTGCACGGGAAAAAAATCGCATGAATCTCCTATGTAGACTTCACTGGACATTAGTTTTTTTTTCTATTAAGTTATATCTTCAGAAATGAATGTTTTTTGAACAAATGCAATGACAGGAATGTTCACTATGCATTAAAAAATAATGCATCGCATGTAGCTCAATAGCTAATCGAAATCGCATGTACGCAAACACCTCGTATTCTAAACTAGAAAAAAAGATATTTATTAAAAATAGTTTTTTTTTAAAAATCAAACAAGATACCAATCGGTATTTCGATGAAAACAAACTTTTAGATAGCAACTATATATTATTTTTTTAATACAGTAGTTATCTCCCCAATCTGTTTGACCTCAGTGAATTTCATTTCTCATCCCCATATGGGACCCCTCGTTTTCGAAAACATGTCCGAAAATACCTCCTTCTTTACCCTTCCATCGACCTCAAATGACACAAATGCCTTTTCTATACATTTTCCTGAATAGGTTTGACATAGTGGTATTTCTAAATATTACCCGACTGCCATGGAAAACACATGTGTAGGGTCGTCACTCGACTGTGGTTCTAAATTATAACGCCCTTCGCCAATAGCCCTCGTGTAGCTCTAGTGCAGCTATAATTCGGCTCAACTCTATCCCTTTAAGACCGAGCTATCACGATCGTGCGGGTATAAAAGAGAATGTTCAAGCTTTTCAAAAATATCGATACCGAAGCAGCTGACTTGTACCATTCATTATTTGTATTAAAAATGACTGTTTTTAAGGAGTTGCTGGCATTGATGCTGTTTAAGGCATTTTTTCGATAAAACTCTAAAATTTAGTCTCATAAATTTAAATCAGCGCCATCTGATAGCCGGTCTTAAAGGGCTATTGAAAACCAATTATAATGGATGTCTTTGGAGAGAAGAGACATTTCAGTTATTATTCATTTTTTTTCCCCTACATACAGAACTGTATGTAGAAAAAGTAGAAAAGGCAACTGTATCGGAACCAAAATTTGTTTTCTGAAAAGAGCTTTTTAATGGGTTTTGTGGGAACTTTGACTGTCTAAGGACGAAACTTATCAAATGTCCAAACATATGCATACGACCAACCTTTCGTCTAAAAGATGTTATTTTGATGCAACTTTAAAAGCATGACCAAGTACCATTTTATGAGGTTTTTAAGACATTCCGTGTTATTTAGAAAGGTGTGGAATTGTGTACATCGCTGGGAATTTTTAAAGTTTGGCCCTATGCCTACTTTAAAAATAAGTTTACTAAATATAAAATTTATTTTAAAAAAAATTCAAGTTACTAATATGTCAAATCAACGGGGCAGTTTTTCCTGCCACCCGTGAAAAATGGATTTTTTATCAGCGTGTTTTTCATCTAATTCACTCTGGGAAGAGTTCCAGCGGCTATTACGCTGCTGCAGCGATTGTGATAGGGCCTCTTCTTGTGATAGCTTCTCTTATTTAGGTCATAAACAAGAGCGAGATTCCTTTATTACTATACAGGAAAGGACCTATTTCGCCCCATCGTGCGATTAAGAATTATAAATTTGAAAATATGGGGTAAAAGTCTCAATATCCTTCTTACGTTATATGATTTAACATTGAGCTTTGGCTGTTTTCAATGTGCATGATACAGGTTTTGGCAGCAACAGAAAAGCTGAACAAAAATAAATTATTTCTCGAGCCTCGATTGGTGAGCCAATGTCGCGTGGGAACAGAGCACCAATCAAAGCATAGATTGTAGGAAAGGCAGGAATGAAGGTTGGAAGGGAAACGTCACCTGAAGCAAGCCAATTGAGGTCCCGAAATCAAAAAATGGATCAAGGGAATTGGTTTTTTTCCTACAGGGCCTCATGGAGGAAGATGGTGTTGTTGTCACGTAAATAGGACTTGCTGGTCAGGAAGAATAGAAGATTTTAAATATATATACGTTGACATCGAAAATGGCAACCTAGACCTTTGTAGGTCTAGGTATGGTCCAATCTTTACCCCACAAAAATTCTGGATCACTATTTGGCTTTTTATTATATTTTTTAACTATCAATAGATAACACTTCTTTAACCTTCCGAACGACCTGGAAATGGGTACAAATGTATGGTTGTTTTCTCTGCATAAAGTTTAAATTATTTAATCTCATATTTGTTTTTGAAGAAAATCTGAATTGTGTTAATTTTTGAAAAGTTTTCAAAATCATTTCCGAATTTAAAAAAAAAAGAATATCAATGAAAATCTTGCAATTTATGTTTATTACAAATAAAGCTGCATAAAATTTTAAAAGAGCTTGGTCTAGTGCTCACAGAAGGTTAATTTCTTTTCTGAAGTATTTAATTAGTCAAAATTAAAAGTAATGTTTAATGTTTGCTTCAAAATTGCTTCAATATTTGCATAAATGAATAGGTCGTCTTCGTGTAGCTATAGGAAGACGTTCGTTAGTTATACGAAAACCTTATGTGATACCAATAATAATATATCCTAACTTCATGATATAAGAAAGACGAACATCGCGATATTGGTATTTTCAAAAGGTCTTCAAGTATATTTGAATTTGAAACCTATACTTACCGATGACTTCAAAAATATTTAGACAGAAAATGTGCTAAGAGAAAATTTATTTTAATATGAGTAATTTTTAAAATTTTCCTACAATACGTTTCCTACAATAATGCATCTTTGATAACTCTCATAGTGATTGATATTTAAAAAAATGTTACTATTTGATACATTCTTCTATATAGACATGAAATTAACAAAAGTGACCTTAAAGTAGTAAGGAAAACGCTTTTAAAATATCATTTTACACATTAAAGATTACTTTAAAATGTGCTATCGTGATTAAGACAGGTTATGTTATTTATTTGCAGTAAGCGTACATCAACTATTCCGCTAATTGTTTTTTATTTAATATTTGTCTTTAATAAAAAACGTTATATGCAGCAGTGACACGGGAAAATGTCAGAAAAAAATATTTTCAACGATGCATAACGTGTACACACAAATTGAAAAGAAATACCAACTTTTCTTATCTGATATCTATATTTTAATGAACCCTAATCTCCAAAAACTATGTTATCCCTATCGTAAGTCTAGTGTAGTTATTTTTTCCTTCTATTTCTAAGAAATTTGTGCACGGCGGCACGAGTACTGAGCCTATTACTTCCGCTACACGTGTGTTTATTCCTACGCTCGTTTTCGCTGCGATGCACCTTTTTTCACCACTACATTTCTGTGAATAACAGCACACGCTTTCCAACACGTGCCACACGTGGTCTATGACGTCAAAGAAACGTTTCACAATGACTCTATCCGAACGAACAGGAGTAAAAAGATTCCAAACGTGTTTTTATAGATATCCCCGGCTTTCTCAACTCTTTGAATAGTTTTGACAAAGCTTTAACTATTCCCCCTTGTCTAATGTGACCAGACGTCCCGTTTAAGTCCCGAAAATCAGGGATAATAAATAAAATACAGATTTTGCAAAAGAAATTGGTAATACTCTTTTATTAAAAACGTTAAAATAACATTAAAAATATCATTAGTCATTTAATTCTATATTTGATTACTCAGAATAATGGTAACTATGTACTAGTTATTGGCTTATTTGCCTTGTCAAATTATGCCATCGTTTGAAAATTGGGTGGGGGGACAAAGGGGTGTTCTAAATTTTCGTTTTGAAAATATGGTAACATTATCATTGTGTAATGTGTTTTAGATTTTTCCAACATTAAAATAACTCTTCCAAATCTATTTACTAGTAAAACATAATTTTCTTGGATCGAACGGATTACATTTCTTTTTTTCCCGATGAACAGCCATCATGATTCCTATTTCAAATCTGTTTTACTCAAAAGTTGGTTGAGTATCAATTACATTTTGGTCGTACCATACCAATGGAAGGAACTGTTTGTACTGGTTTTGGGGCGGGAGAAAATGGAATTTTTAAGAGTTCAATGAGTTTTTTTTAGCCCTTTCAATGTTAAGTGTTTTTTTCCCTCCTGCTTTGATTATCTGTTCCCCTTAGCAAAAGTGAAGCGGTTTTTATGTTATTCTTAAACTTTCAACTTATTAATTGACAAAACGTCGAAAACATCCTCATCAAGTAGAATTTTTAAACAAAGTTGTTTCTATAGAGGTCATTTTCACTACCCTTATATAGGGTCACAGTTTAATGTAAAACTGTTGATTACCACTTTTCAGTATGGAAAAAACAAGACCTTGAAATAGATGTTTTCTTTGGGTTTTAAAATAGTTGTTTTCTTTGCGTTGTGTCATAATGACCACGATTTGTATACTATGCTTCTATCTTTACGATTTATTGCTTTTATCTTACACGCTAAAAGCCAACATTTCGCTGCTTTTAGGTTAAAGAATTGGTGCTTAATTTATTTTAACAAAATGCGTTTTTTTATGTTTTTAAATACATTGATTCCTTACTTTTAACAAAGTTTATAAGTTCTTTGTGACCAAAAAGAATAAGCTTGAGGTAGAAAATAATTACTTTCTTCTCCCGTTACATCTCCTTTGTTTCTATTTTAATACTTATTTTTCCGTAAACTCATTTGTAAAAGTATTCTTAAAAATAAAGAAAATTGTATTTTGAAAATAAACTACTGTAAAATGAAATAATTTTTTTAAAAAATTACACGTTGTAACATGAATTATGAAAGGTTAAAAACTTAAATATTCCCCCAAAAAGTTTCCTACAAATCCTAGCGAATATCATTGATATTTTTATTATATTATGTTTACTCGAACATAACTATTTTAGAATAAAAAATAAAACTATATCAATAGAAAAACAGTATTTTAGAATGTATTGGATATTAACACTTTGTTAATCTAACTTTTTTTTTATTCCATTCTTGATTCTTATGAGCCTACTTTTTAAAAAAAAATGAACTTGTTTCTTCTGAGAAACCAATTACATAATAGTAAACCATTAGTATTTATCTTCTTTGATAACTAAAAATCAATTGGCATTTGATTTCTAAGTGCCATCCATATAAATTTTATATGTGTCGCAAAAAGCAATAAAAAACCTACAGATTTATGTGCCACCATAAAACTATTCTCAAAACATCCTTTAAAACAAGCTTTAAAACGCATATATTTTTAATTATTGTTTTCGAAAAAAAATATTTATGTGTGTATAAGAGGCGTTTAAAGAATTTTACTGAAAGAAAAAAAATATTCAATGCTATTTATTCCATAAAAGCTATGAATAAAAATCTCGAACTTATGGTCACAGACAAGAAATGAACTGTTATTGTGCTTCACTGCTGAAAGGGTGTAGTAACCAAAAGGGCAGTTTTACAGATTAGCCCGATCCTTGCGGGAAAATTATCTCTTTGGGATCTAAAAATTGATAGCTATAAATTCTTATGTATTTTATAATTTTTTAGCAATTCTTAATATACTCGTGCTATTGCTTTTTTTTAATTGAATCAGCTAGGAATTGAACAAAAAATTGTATTTAAACGTTAATTTAAACTTAAAAATATAAATTTAAAGGTATTAATTACATATCATCTTTTTAAAAAAATAAATGATAAAATGAACACAAGGGTAAAAAAAATTACTTTCTCGTATATCTTAATTTAATTTTTTAATTAACTCATTGGTAAGAAAATTGAACTTTAAAAACTTAATGTTAACCTTTTTATGTACATGGGTCTTTAAAGGGTTAATATGCTAGAATCATATTTCTTTTAGTACTCTTAAGTTAGTCAAAAAACAAAAGGACACGAGTTTTAATCATAGAGATAGTAGTTTTAATAGTCATCTTATTTTTCTCTTTCTTCCTTATCTGTCAATAATTCGTAATGCCTTATTTCAATAGACTGTATAAGTATATACTTTGTTCTTGCAATTATTTATATATTTCTTAATCTGATCTTAACGAGTTAATTATTTTATTATGAAGTATAAACGAATGGGCAACACACGCCTTAAAAATTATAGTTTTGTGGATTTTTTTATCATTTCATTTATTTACAAAATATTTTTTCAATTATAGTTAAAATTAATTTCTTACTATATATCTTACTATATAATATTATATATATATATATATATATATATATATATATATATATATATATATATATATATATATATATATATATATATATATATATATATATATATATATATATATATATATATATATATATATATATATATATATATATATATATATATATATATATATATATATATATATATATAATATATAATATATATATAATCATTTAAGCAAAAATTTATAGCAAATGTATTTAAAAGCGTTTGTTTTATCATTCATCAATTTCTTCCTTAGGCTGGAACCAGCTTCATCATATATGACGAAATACGCTTCTCCAAAGAGCTTTTGCCTTTGTATTTTAAGCACAACAACATGGCTAGCTTTGTTCGTCAACTAAATATGTGTAAGTATTGTTTTTTTACTTGAATTACCTAAAATTAAATATAAGGTAATGAAAGCATTGCGATGGGATTGAAAATCCGCAATAGGGATTTTGTGTTTTCTGCACGTTTTGGGGTGTGCTGATTCTAAAATAGTGGTTTTTGAACATTGGTCCTTCTGTCTGTTCGTCTGTCTCAAACCCCTTTACAGCTCGAACTAAAAGTGCTAAAAATTTCAAATTTGTTACACGGGTTCCTAGTACCTGTCGGAAGTCATAAAGTTTTTGAGAAAATCGCGCATGCGCAAGGAGTAGCTTAATATACCGGTGTTATTGCTTTTTTTTATTGAATCAGTTAGGAATTGAAAAAAAAATGTATTTAAGCTTCAATTTTAAACTTAAGAACATAAATTTTAAAAATATTTATTCCATTTTATTTTCAATTTTTTTAAATCATGGCATCTGCGACTTATGCCTAGAATTATGTATACCTTAGAACTTTTTAGACTTTAAGGTTATTGAAAGTTAATTAAACTTATTGATTATTACCATAAAGGGTATTTAATTACCTCTGAATGTATTGATTTTTTGACTGGTTATTGAAAGGTGCAGTGTTGCACACTTCAACAGTTTTCTAATGAAAAATAGCCGATTTTTGATTTGCTCTAACTCCTTCCAGCTCGAGATAAAGACATTAATTTTTATTTCGTAAATATTATATTCTTTTCTTTTACATTAAATTTAAGGGGGAATGGGCGCGCTGGACCGGGGGTCTCCAAACTTAAGTGCATCAGTGTTAATCCAATGGCGAAAAAACTATTTTCTCTGCCACATTTCTCCGGCTGTATGGAATATTTTTACAAACTTTCTTTTTTAAATAATAAATGTAGATAACTTACAGGTCTCTATAATCTCACTTTTTGAAATTAATTCGAATATTTTGTGTAAAATTATTTATTAAAAATTATAAAAAATATTCGAAGCAATTTCAAAAAGTGGGATTGTCGGGACCTGTAAGTTAGCTACATGCATCATATAAAAAAAAATCCGCTTGAAAAAATATTCAATACAGCCAGAGAAATGTGGCAGAGAAAATATTTTTTTCGCCATTGGATTAACACTGATGCACTTTGCTTTGGAGACCCCCGCTCCAGCCCGCCCTTAAGTCTACTCTACTGTTTAGAAAGTAACTACTTTATATATTTAATATTGTATTAATTGAATTGTTTTTAGATGGTTTCCGTAAGCTCAGCTGCATTGACCAAGGCGGAATGCATTGCTACAAGAGTGAAATCGAGTTTTACCATCAGTATTTCATCAAAGGACAAGAAAAACTTCTTGAACTGATCAAAAGGAAGGTAAATGTATGAAATTTTTACTTCTAATTTTTTCTCTGTTACAGGTTTGGGGGCCAGATGTCTTTAAAGAAAAAAAAGCATCGAAATCATGAAACCATTTTCTTTACTTGATTCTGAAAAACGCCCTGCTTTTATTTTGATTCTGAAAAAGTTCCTCCAGAAGGCATGACAATTATCAGTTGATAATAGTAGATATTCAAATAAGTCAGCATAATAAGTTTAGTACCAATTTTCTTTAAATTATTTTAATTTAAGAAATATGAATTAATAAGTAATTTTATCAAAATGCTGCTCTAATCAACAGTTAAATGGTCTACAATTTTAAAGTACCTTTTTTTAATTTGAAAGAATTAAAAAATGAAAACGATTTTTGTCAGTGTTGTAAGTTACAGGCAAAGTAACACGAAAGTAGGTTATTTAGTTATTTTGCAACTTCTTGTTTTAATTTTAAGTCTAAACCCTGTAATATTATTTGAATAAGATATATTTATTTAAGATGTTTATTTACTTGTATTGTTAAGAAAATCTATTGGAACCTTCCATTGATAAATTAAATCCACAGTGCAACGCAATTTCTGATTGGGGTCTCATTATCTACACAAGTGTGTATATGTGCTTCAAATGAATTGATTAGTTTTGTATTGACTTTGGATATCTGTTTACAAACAGGGCTTGGGTAATCTGAGTACAAAGGTCAATGTAAGCATTTTCCTATTTCAACAAGAAAATGATAGCTATTGTTAATATAGGCTATAATATACTATTTTTAATACTATATTTTTATTTCTGGAATTTTTTCTTTGAAACTTGTTTTAAAAATGTATTTTGAATTTCAAAAAAAAGTGTTTTATGCCATATATATAACAAAGTAAACATGTAGCTTTATGAAGGGTGGTGAGATGCAAGAAACCCAAAAACTAACCTCCTCATTTTTAAATCGGCGTTTATCTTTATTCAAGTTATTTTTTTATTAATTTGCAATTGCCTTTATAACGTACTTTTCATAAACTCATTTTATAGATACTTAAAATTTTACCAAGCCTTCACTGAACTTATTTAACATTCAACAAATTCCTTAAACTCTTCATTAACTATAAACTTATTATAAATATTTTTCTGGAATAGTAAATCAATTGACCATTGTTTTGATAAAATACCTAGGTACTTATTGTGTGTTACCCCTGTTTGAAATACAAAAAAAAATTGTGCCAAAAGGCTTATCAGTTTTTATATAATTTTTCATTTAGATTCCTCACAGTAAATCAGATGAACCCAAAGTAAAGCAAGAGTACATCGACGAGCTGATTACAAGCATCAAAACCCTTAAAGGGAAACAGGATTGTGCAGAACAGGGAATGAGACACCTCAGAAGGGAAAACAGAGTTCTGTGGAGACAGGTCAATCTTTTAACGGAGAGATATTCCAAGCAGCAGGCTGTTATACAGCAGGTATTTATTGAAGAATAACTGTTGTATGTGTAACTTATCCTGTTAAGTTTTATCCTGTGATGGATAATCCAATTGGCTGAGGTGTAAACTTGTTTTCCTGCACGAGTTAAAATTTATATTTTTAACTCGAAATTTAATGTTTAAAAATTATATATCTGTTGCAGATAATTATTAATGAATCCTCTATCCTTCAAATTTCTCAATTTAGCAATATTTATAAATTTAAAAAAACTGTGTGTTGCTGGAAAACCTGATAGTCAGTTGACGGAATAATACGTCTATATCCATCAGAGGGTTAGATGAAATCAAAGTATAAATTTTCAAAGCACATTTGTTAGAAAGTCGTTCTGGTTTATTGTTTTTTCTTGGAATTTTTCCTGAAAGTTGTCATTTTCTTAAGGGGGGGCGATACATGTAACCACCTGAATTTTGATCGTTTTTCAGAGATGTTATTAAAAGGGTAGAAATACATTAATTGTTTTAAAATTCAGTATGTTTATACATAAAGTTTTTTAAAAATGGCCGCCGTAGTAACCCGTCTCCTGAGACCCTCGCGGATAAAAGAATTCTAGCTACTCCAAAATTGATCTGAAATCAAAATTTCTTTATATGAAAATTTTCATAAAACTTACATCTTCTAGTTAAACCAATAACAAATCAAAAAAGTTGAAAAATTGTAAATCGGCAAGCCTCACAATAAAAAAAGTTTTTTAACTTTTTTTCAAAGGTTTTTGGGTAAAAAAAAACTATTTTTTTTTACATTTTTGAGGTTCAACTAGAAGATAATACTATAGAAGAGGCGTCCCATACCAAATTTTTTATGGATCGATTGAGAACTTTTTGAGTTAACTTGCCCGCCAATTTAAAAAAAGTAGTTTTGAGATAAACGTGCTTAAAGTTTTGACAAAGCCCTCAAGCGCCGAGTTGAAGTGAAGCATTTAAATGAGTTTTTAATCAATAAATAAAGCGAATTTCATTCTAAAAATTTGCAGGCATATTTTTGAGATGCTATTTTAACTATTTATTGAAATAAAAAAAATTGTTTTTACATGTATCGCCCCCCCTTAATCTTTTTGACATTTGTTCAGTTCTTGAGCTTTTTAAACTGACCACCATCTTTTTAGACCTAACTTTTTTTTCAACCAACAATGCAATTTATTGTGCACTATGCATAGTGAGGCATGTTTTTAAAATATTATTTTTTTGCATTGGATAGCTTTTGCCATACTTTTTGGGCATGATTCGATCGAGACAGGAACTGACTATGAAGCGCAAGTCAACCATGGCCCTTCCTGAAACTGATACGCACAATAAGGTTGCCCGTCTTTCTCCGCCATATTATGTGCAGGAAGACTCAAACTCTTGCATGGTAAGTATTATAGTTTTAGAACTTCCACAAAGTGGATTTACTATGAACATATTCATGCATTTAGAATATGTTTGTACTTCAATTTAGCTAATTTTGTCCTCGTATTTGTTGCTGATATTTTTGAATAGATTTGAAACGTTAATGTGGATTTTTATTTTGTATAATTTGTTTTTTTATATTCAATGCATTCACAAGTGTATTTTCATTATATCGGAAGAACTAAATTTTTGAAATCGAACCTTTCGCCACTTTGCTTGCAATAGACCTCTTGGTAGAAACTATTTTGATTGTTTGGTCAATTCCATATCTTTTATATAACATCTATGTTATATAAGAGCCAATACCCATAAAGGCATATTTAGCGCTCTTCAGGTTCAACCATGTACATTAATAAATGTTTTCTTTTAAAAATTAAGTTCTTTCTTTTAGTTCTTTCATAACAAATCCTATATTCACTGAGAATTTATAACAGTTCTTTTTTTTTTTTAAGTATCTGCACAGTCTTAACCAACTTTAAATCCATTAAAATTATTGGAAAATGCATCAATAATAGTAAACCATAGAATAATAAGGAATATATCTGTTTGACTTGGTGATGGTTTCTGTCTCATTTTATATCAAAATTATAATTATCTGTTATTACTTCTCACTGAATGTCTATGAAGATACGTCCATTTCCCCTGTAGCTTATTCATAAACAAAAAAAAATATTACTAAGATTTAGTCAATCTATTTTTTTCTGTATTTTTATTACATTGAATTGGTTAATATATATAACAAATTGTTTGTCACATGAAGATTAAATAACTGCCTGTGCATTTTTGTTTAGAGTAAGGTATAAAGTGGTTAATAGCTCAGAAAGAAATTTTCCACTAATGTGTTGAAAAATTTGTTATATATGTTTCTTTATTGTTTGTTTTAAAGATATATTTTTAATCCTTTAAGAATTTTAATCTGCTAACTCGAGTGGATTTAAGTTTATCTCTAAATACTTTTAAATATATTAAATGTTCCAATCATTATTTAAACTGAAGGATATTCTAAGGAATCTATTTTATTTTTATTTATTTTATTATTATTTTGAATCTTAGGTTAGCAGATTAACATTCTTGAATGACGTTTTCAGTGTTTAGTCAGTGTTGTTTTTCATATAAATAGGCACCCCTAGTGGGGACCATCTTTAATCTATATTTTTTTTCTGATAACCATTTCAGCTCTCTAGGTGGCCCCCCGGTATCGCGCAATGTGTAGGATTCAATGTGTAGCCTTGTAATTCTGAGTGAATATACTAGAGTTGTGTCTTTTATAGCCCCCGTCTCCAGGTAATGTTTCAAATAGAGGACCTGTTATTCACGATGTTACTGAGATGGAGAATAGCAAGATGTATCCTGGGCCTTCCGTTTTTTGTCCTCCTTCGGCAAAAGAGGGCGAGGCTGTCGTAGATAGCCCTTTGTCTTGTAGCTTAGAAAGCCCCAAGCAGAGCCCTTATACTGATCCTGGCTCGATGGAGACGCTTAATATTTTAAACCAAAACTATGAGAGGTGGGTAAGAAGGATGTTTTCACAATTCTATTACTGTAACTGGTGCTACAAGTTGATTCGTGGCATGTGTAACTTGCGTCTGGACCTTATTTTTGTCTGTCTGAAGCAAGAGGAGCTCGTGGTAAATTTGTTTATGCCGTTTGGCTACCATAGTGCTGTTCCATGGTCCTTGTTTAGGCAGACACAGACAACTTTCGCAACTACTGATTGGTTGGTGTGTACTGATTGGTGATGATTGGGTAATATATTAACTCACCAGCCAATCAGTCATTGGGGAAATCTGCCTGTGTTCGTGTAGACTAGAACTGTGGGACAGGCTTTAACAGGACAAGGTCTTTTTTCAGAAGAGAACACAGGTAAAAAGCAGACGATTGGACCGTCATGTTACAATAGTGCCACATGGTGTAAACATCTTTGTCCTGAGCCTTTTGTTATTTCGGACAGAAAATAATCCAATTTCTGTATTCGTTGTTTTGGCTTTTTATGCTAAAATTTATATCTGTTATGGTTTTATACTAATAAAAATTTTTAATATTTTTTTAATGTCTTGCACATTGTTTCCTCTTTTATTTTTATTAAAAGGCTGCAGCATGTGTAATTTTCTCTATTGTTTTTTGTACAATAATCTTCCTTTTAAATTGTTATTAATACAGTTCTTTGCATGTTTTGGAGTTCTATAGCTATTGGTGTTTTTGTACTTTCTATTTGATTTTTCTTATAAATTTACGATAATAACAAAACATATTGTAACCCCATTAATGCATTCCTTATTAAAACCTACACATATCATTTTCATTGTAATAAATTGCAAATTAAATGTCGACAGTTATAATTTGTTTGCATTATGTATTTAATATTTCTTATTAATATACTTTGTAATTTCTCCTTCACTTTCTTGCTATTTATCCTATTTTTAATATACTAATCACTAAACTGTAACTTATTTGGTTTTTGAACAATCTCAACTTATGTTTTATTTCTAAAATTTACATGTGTGCCAGAATCAACTTTTAGCATTAAAATAAATTCAGGAATCGGCCGCAAGGGAAAGCTATGTTCATCTGTAGTCTCCGTAAATTGTATGGGAACTGCCGTGAAACAATACTGTCTACATTTAACAGCATTGTACAACAATATGGGCACTGTCACATACATTAACATTAAACAAAAAAAAATCAACTCCTCAAAAAACTCCTATTTCACATCAATATTTTCTAATAGTTGAAAGATTTGATCTTCTATGTTTTTGATCGTTACTACAAAGTTTTAAAAGTTAAAAAGTTTAGTCTGTTTAGAGTGAAGCAAATATTTTAGTTTTTTAACTGTTCATTGACATAGCGAACATTTCTGTCATAGTAGGCGATTCCTTTGTATTAGAATAAAATAGAAAATAATTATATGTGTTTCATAACTATGAATCATAAAATTTAATTGAATCTGAAATATTAACTTGAAACTCCAAATAAACATTTAAACAACCCTTAAAAAATTAAATATTATAGTAATTAGGCTTTAGTTATTAGAAATAGATAGGAATTTTTAACAAGAAATTTCTAAAATTCTATATAACAACAAAATTGGTTACTATTAGATTATTAGGTCTTATAAAGTAATTCACAAATGAGGAAAGGCAACATTTAAAACTAAGATGTATCATAGTTTATATATTTTTAAACTATAAAGTTTTACTCAAATCCCAAAAATAAATTTAAATTATAATTGTCCTAAATACTTATTTAATATATTATCTAAATAATATATAAATCTAAATATTGAAAAAATAATGGATAAAAAAGTGTTTTACGTTTTTATAGCTATAAGACACACTATAGTTTAATATTAATCCTACTGGCCTTTCACTTAAAATATGTACATGAAACAGTGTCCATATTGTATTATTTAGAAATAATCTTGAATATTATACATTAGTTATTTATTTCAATAAATGTGTAATTTTATTCATAAATCATAAGGGGCTGCTACTTTTAATTGCAGACTTTATAAAAAAAACTTATAAGTTTACCACCTAATGATTATTTTTTAATTTAGGAATTAATTGCTATTTTTTTTTAATTTATATAATTGTTTTTAATTAAACCTATAAAATAACTTAAATCCTATAAAAATAATTATTATAGTCTCCATAACTGTAGACCAATAAAAGGCCTTAGATTGTACTAGATGCAAATCCAGTAATTTAAACATTTTATATTATAAGGATATATATATAAGTAGCAGCTTAAAAGAAATGCTATATAACTCGAACTGGTTATATTACTTTTGTGCCATTTCTTTTGCTAAAATTTAGCTAAAAAATTATTTTCATACGTAACTCCCCACCTAATGTGTATAAATTAAATTATTATATTAAATTTAATTTAGTTATAAAACAACCCATGCTTAGAGGAATATTATTTTTAACTAATTTTTCATCAATCTATAATAAGTAAAATTTAGTTATATATATGGAGCTTTCACTAATTAATTACCTTTGAAAATTTATTTATATATCACTTATAATTTGATGAGTATAACAAAATAAAAAGTATGCATTCAAGCGGATATATTTCATCAATTTCTTTAGCTCTTTCCAAATAGAACTCGGAAAATAAAATATTTGATATTTTTTTCTTTTTAAATTTTAAACAAGATAAAATTGATGCTTAATTTAGTAATGATTGTTTAACCAACTACACTACACATAAAAGGTGTGACCAGCACATGGGGTTAAGCAACTTTAGTTGGATTCTTTGTGGAATTGCTGTTAGTACAAAGGCAAAACGGCTTAAAGCAATCGGGTTTTCTAAAGTACTGCTAGTAATTCAATTTTAAGTGGCAGCTTCTGTTCTGAATGAGATCTGAATATGTGGTCGAATGATTGGACATGAGTGCGTGATTGGTGTGTTAAGAGGTGGTTGGAATTTTATGAATTCTTTCTCGTATCAAAAAAAGTTTATGTACCTACTTCTGTGCTACTCGTGCAGACTATGTAAACCCGTTTGAATAAAAACATTAAAAAACATGTGTTAATTCAATTTGTCCTTTATACCAAGAATATCTAGTTAAGCTCTTTGCCAGTCTTGGGTGTGGTGCAATGCCTATTTTTAAGTTGTAATGGAATGTTTTGGTTGTTGGAACCTTATTATCATTACTTGATTTGACTATTTCTGTGATGAGTGTCAGTGATTGCTGAGCTGCTATGTGTGTATGGATGCGTGAATGACAATTGTGAGTGATATATCTTCAAATGTTATTATTTGAATTGTATCTTGATGTGCTTTCTTTCATCTCCCTTTGTCGAGACGGCCATGTATCTGGCGGTTATTCTGATTAGTCTTTGGATCCCCCGATGGTAATGTATGTAGCATTTTTACTTTCAAAAATGGTATGTACATGTTCTATTTACCACATTTTTTTTATTGTGTTATGCATTGAATTTTTGTTCCTGCATTTTTTCCTATTATCCTAAGAGCAAAGCAGAAAGCAGACATGTTTATTCTTGGTAGGGTCTTTGAGATGCGTTGGCCCGAATCTTCCTTGGTCGTAAACCTCTCTTGGGAAGGTGCCCTTAATTACAATTTCTTTGGTGATGTTGGGTGATCTGTGTACATCGAGCATCATGGGTAAGACCTAAATGTTTAAATGTGTTTGTCTGCTGTTTTACAGTGGTTCTCAAAAACATCAGCACACACTCTACACCTATCTCCTACCACCCATCAGAGAACTTTTTCTAGCTCAGAATAATTACCATTGCGATTTTTTTTTTCATTATAGTAAGTTTCATAATTATTTTTAAAGTTAAGTATGCGTTTTTTATAAGTTTTTGCTAAATGTTCGACTAACCTTTCTGTATGGTTGGTAGTATACTACTGCACGTTATAAGTAATAATATAAAGTAATATAACTGCACAAAAAGGGATAAATCTATTTTATTCTGCATAGTTATTCTAAGTTATTGATAAACCGGTTTTACCGGGCATGCATTGACAATGCACAAAGCAATGCATTGGTGCTAGATGTTGCGTCTTATTTGGCTATTATGGCTTAAGCTCATTTTATAATCAACGAATATTAACCTAAAAAAAATTGTATTCATTCTTTATATTTTTAAATTTCAAAAATGTCTTTATATTTTTTCAATAGCAATCGTGTAACTCTAGTGCGATGCTAATGTAAACTAAAAAAAACTTTAATCAGTTTAATTTTGAAAAAATATAAATGGTAATCATTCTAGTTTTTCTTCTACCAACAATTAAGTTATAAAAATAAAACACACATTAAGCATGAACTCACTGTTTGTTGAATGTTGAGTATGTATGACACGAATGCCTCTGGAGTGTGTATGCCTGAGTGCGGTTGGCGAGAATACCCAAAGAATATTTTTACGTTTCCCCTTCACAAAACTCCTTATTTGATCAATATCAAGAATGCTAAACCACTTTACCTTTTATACAAACCTATACAACTTGAGAACTACTGTTCCCAAACTTTTTAAACTGTAAAAACTGTTGTTCACTGTGCGACGTTGGCAACCACTAAAACACCCCAAATGTTCTTTGCTATCTTTAAACAGACGGAACCGCAGCAACTCTCTTAGTCCCAACATGGGCCTGCAACGTTCCCCACAGACTTTAGGTGCACCAGTCTCCTCCATACGGCTCCCTTCTCCTGCCTCCATGCCTGGCGCCTCCAACTCAATGCCGTGCTTTACTTCTGCCTCCCCTAATAGTTGCATGTCCTCGCCTACAAATGTCATCATTGATGAAGCAACTAACGATGTGCCACCTCAGATGATGCGCCCGTTCATCCCTAAGGTAATGTATTGTAATTGTATTTAGTTGTCTTTCGTAGCTTAGGGTTTTGAACACACTTTTTTACAGTTAGTATTTGTTGCTATATACACTGTACTGGACAAGCGTACTGATGACCTTTGAGCAAGGTGCCAAAATTATTTTGAACTGTTTCAAATTGTTGAAAATGTATGAAACTTATAGATAAAAACGCGCAAATACATAATGTCCCATTTAGAAATGGCTCTGTCTTGGTATCTCATTCGATAATACATTTTTTTAATTGATTGTGCCCGACATTTTTTTCCGAATATTTAGGATATCTTTTCCTTCACAAAAGAAATATTGGTCTATGAACCCGGATTTTTTCAATAGTGGGGTGGGGTAGCTGTCTATTCCAATTCCAACATAAGTATGTATCACAAAGATATTTGGTTGACATAAAATATAGCAGGGGTACATCAAAAATTTCTCATTTTCACAAATCATTACACCTGTCTCTAATTTTTAAATTATCGGAGAACAATATAAACTTTTTCACAATGAAATGAGTATAAAAATAATTTAAATGTTATGGTAAGAGTGTTTAAATTTATTTTATTTTCATTCCACCGACAAATCTATAGCTATAAGTTGTGACATTATATTATTGATTTTAATTTTATAGTCTTTCAAAGAATGTACCGCATCCATTAATAATGTCTTATTTACACCCCACAGGTAGAGGATACCTGTAATGACAGTGGTATGTACTCAATGGGCCCCATGATGAGCGAGCGACTCATGAATGATGAGACAGTTTCCTCATTGCTGGAAGAGAGAGCTGCAGCAATGATGGGCAATGGTGGTTCAACAATGATGGGCAATGGTGGACCAACAATGATGGGTAATGGTGGACCAACAATGATGGGTGACATGGCACAAGAGGACAATGGGAGCAAGTTTCCGTCGGCTAGCTTTTTGGCGTAAGTAGGGACAGTTCTTTGAAGTTTTTTTGTTTGAAATTTATAAGATAATTGATATTTCCTAGGAAGGTATTCAAGTGAGTTTATCAATAAAGGCATTGTTAATTGATTTGGTAATTTGACTTTTTGCTATTTTTAAAGCATTTTGTTTGAGCTTAAGAATTTGGTAGTTGATTTTAATTGAATTTTATTTACCCGAATAATCATAAAAATAAAAATTATATTGTTAAAGTTTGATTTAGCAAGACTAATTAAGTAAATTTAAAACGAGAAAATAAATTTGTGCTTAATTTCAAATGCATTTATATAGTTTTGATGCCTATTTGTGTCCTATCCAAATATCCTAAATAAATTTTGGATGTCCTATCAAAAATTTCAGAAGTTACATTTTTTAAACTTTAAAAAAAACAATAAATGATTTTCTTTATAACTTTTTACTTAACTAATTTAGTTTGTATGCTACAGGAACATCAAAAATGATATGACGGAAATTAATTGGATGATGAACCAATCGGCCCCATCTTCTTATGCGGCTGCTACTGCTTCTGCATCAGAACCAACTTTGGAAAATTGGTTAGGGGTAAGCATTCAAAAAATTTTTTAATAATTATTTATTTTGGGATCCCTCATTATTATATTCAAGGCACTTTTGACTGAATTTTAAAAGTATCCTAAATTACTCAATAGCAGAATTTCTCTAAATGTCGAGGAACCAAAATCAATTGGATGAAGTTTTACCTTCTATGATTGCTTATTATTGTCGCATCACAGCGACAACTGGAATATTGCTAAAGGGAATATATGTTCTAACTTTTGAGTTGTATGAACTTAATTTAATTGAAACCTAACATGTAGCCATTATCATGGCTGTAATAATTTATGTAAAAAAGTATCAATAATTTTTACTTATTTTTTTAATTAACAATAATTTATTTTCTGGTAGGAAAGGTCTTCATATTAAAAGTAAACTTCTCTATTAAAAAATCAAGTACCACTTGAATATTTTTTTACATTTTAAAAGCTGATTTATATGGATTAAGTTGTTCTGCTTGCTAATTATATGTTTTGCTTTGTTTTTCTTTGCAGCAAATTTTCAAATCGGACAATCTTACAGCTGGCTGTAGCTTACCACATTCTCAGCAACAGGTATAGCTCCTCTCTTTTAACATCTAGCATTACTCCATTTTTTTTGCATCGCACTATTCCACTAAATATTGAAACCAGGTTTTAAAAAACCTCTGTTACAACAACGTGTTGTGATCCAAAGACTCTTACCATACAATTCCGTGTTTCTAATATTATTTTTCATGCGTCCTTTTTAACTATAAAAAAACTCAGTTTCAAAAATAGTTTTTATTCCCTGTTTTCTTGAAATTTCAGTTTTATTTTTAGTTAGTCCAGAGGCGTAGCGTGCCTTGGCTGGGCCCCGTATAAAAATTTGTTTGGGGGGCCCTTAGAAAGGGTAAAGTTTTCTCACATAAGAAAAAAATGCATAAAATTAAAAGAAATATTTATTCATCATAGTTAACTGTCACTTTTTCCAAAAATTTTACAAACAATTCAAATTAACTATATACCCTCCTTGCCTTTTTTTCGGCAAACTGATTTTCTAATTCATTTATAGCTGATGATGACTTTAGTTTTTCTGTTTCTGCCTCTATGAACAATATAGTGACAGGTCTGATAGGCGTTTCTGTCCCATCGAAATTCTTAGGTAATTTTTTATCAGTTTTAATTTTGAAAAACTTCTTTCAGCAGTTGCGGTTGTGTAACTGGAAGGGTCAAGAATAAAAAGCATGCTGTTATTACCTCCGGAAAACCGGATGCAAGACTATTGAATTTTATCAGCAATAATTCAATCAGTTCCTTAATGGAATGAATTTTTTTAATTTCAGATTTAGGCATGTTTTTAGAGCCTTTAATTGGTCATAAAGATTAACTGAGATGTCTTTACTGTATTATTTAGCCGACAGTTTTCCGGAAGCGTTTAATATCTCTTCGTTTAAAGAAGACATGAGTTTTTCCGGTTGTAAATATTTCGAACATACTCAGGGCGCAACGGCTCTGAAATCTTTGTTTAGGTTGAGAAATTAATATATCTAAACAGCAATAGTATACATTGACTCTTTGAAATAGGATTCTGGGTCTGAAATTCTTTTATGTTGTGATAACTCATAAAAAAAACCGCTTCGTTATCTTTTGCCTTTTGTTCTTAAAAACAGTTTTTACCCTCCACTCTTTTGCTAAATCTTTGGACTCATTTAGCAAACTATTGAATGAATTTTGATTCCATAATTCGCACAGTCTATTCAAAAGATTACTTAATAATACCTGCCAACATTCCTCTAAGCTCTGTCCGTAGTCCCTTCAGCGGGGGCAGGCGATTGTTTACTAATCACTCAAAAATAATTGATTACCGGTTATTTTTCTTTTAAATCGGCCGATTCACGATGGAAGAAAAATCAAGCGCCAAAGTTGGTCATTTAGTGGGAAATTTGTTTGAAACACGTAAAAAATATGATTTCACTGCGAACCTTTAAAACTTATATTGCATTAAAAAATTATTGTTTTGTTAATTCGTGGTTTACGAGCACTTCAGTTCTATTTTAAGTTAAACAGCAACCTCCATATTTTGTGTATGGCAAACGTTAAATAAATTGTCTTTTGTTTTTCAATTAAAAACACAATAACATTCCCTCAGCAACAACAAAAAATCCTATGTAGTGATGAAGACACAGGCCATCGTAATTTTGGAAACAACAAAGAACCTGAAATTTGGTTGACTGATCTGTCCTGAATTAAAACTAAGAAAGAAATTGAACCCTGATCCTATGCCGATTACACTGCCAACTAGTAGATATTACGAGGATTTATGATTGGTTGATCGATTTTTTCAGAAAAAAACTTTAAAAAACAAAAATCTGCTACGATTACGTCTCTAACTAACAAATATTACTAGGTGCTGAGGCTGATGGTTGACAAATCTGATCATAGCTAGAACTATAAAAGGAACACCAATTTACTGCGAATCCGACTCTATAACAAACATTACTTAGGCGCTGATGCTGGTTGACAAATTTGATCTGATCATAACTAGAACTATAAGAAGCAGGCGCGCAGCCAGGGGAAGGGCTCGAGCCCCACCCCCGACTGCGACAAAGTGCCCTTCCATCCAAATTAATTTTCTCAAATTTGTGTAATTCTAAAATAAATGAAATCGAAAAAATGTATTTTAATGCAAAAAAAGCTCATTTGCACAATTTTCTTGCAAAACGAAACCATAAACGTTGCTTATAATCACTTTCCAAAATTAATCATTTGATACGGATTATTATGCTAACGACTGACTAAACGGACGACGGCTTTAAAAAGTTGCTTTTGCCTGTTTCTAGGCTTCTACAACTGAAGTCTGGCATTATAGCCCTCGTGTAGCTCTAGTGAGACGATAATTCAAACTAAACTAAACAAATTCGGCATTAATCTTCATTCACAGGAAGGAAGGTTGACATTGGAAAAAAAAATACTAATAGATAAACTTGCACTAAGGGCAAAAATAAAGGGGACTGAATTTCGTAATTTGATAATTAATCACAAGAGTTTGTGTAGTGCTACTTATTGGTATATCAATCATTATTTGTGAATTTTGATAAACCAGCAAAGATGTTACTTGTATCATATCCTTTTCTATTTTGAACCCCACAAAATAAATCACTTTCAAGAAAAATATTTCTTTTGAATCATCAGTGATCGTTAAATAATAATAAAAAGAAAAGAACAAGAACTGTATATCTTTAATAAATTATTTAATTTGAAACTTGAAACATGCTTTTGAATTTAAATATATCTTTTTGGACGAGGGTTTGTTTGGCAACTTTTGAAAAGAAAATTAAAAAATATTTAAAATATTGCTCTATCCCATAGCTTTTGGAATTCATTCGATTTCTAGGTAGATGAATGAATTTTTAGCTAACATAACTTATAGACATAGTTTTAAAAAATCGCCATTAAAAATTCATAATCGTATGTCAAAAACGACATAGATATCAGAGATTTGTTGAAAACATTTTACTCCTTTTCACTCATTTCCACATTTTTTTTTTTTTGGTTTCGAATATTTTCCCGGGGGTTCCAATTCCAATGAAAGAACTATTTTCGTGCCAATTTTCAGAATTTCAGTAATTTTAGTTTCCTCTGGGAATTCTTTTTTATCAACCACTCACTTTCTTAAGCGTTTTTCCCAGCAGTTAAGTTTGTAAAACATTACTGTAAATTTAGTATATTTACAAGTATTTCAAAACTAGCATTTTGGAAACTTAACATTTCAAAATTTCCCGAACCCTTCTCAGATCCTGGGTGTAATCCAGACCCTCAAGAATTTATGTAAAAGTGCCCTTCTGAAGTTAAGCCCCCTCCTTCAAAAAATCCTGGCTGCGCGCCTGATAAGAAGAACACTAACCTACTGCGATTACGCGGCTACTTAGCAAATGTTACTAGTCGTCTTGGGCAGGTTAAGTTTTCTTTCCGCAAGAATATTTTTAAAAAAATGTTGATAAAATATTTGGATTAAAAAAAACGGGGAAAAAAAGAAATTGCTTTTTTTTTACTTTTGTCATTTGTGAAATAAAAAAAAATGGGAAAGTTTTTATTAATTTTTGCTTGCACACGTTGGGGGCCCCGTATAATTGATACGGTATATACGGCGGTAGCTACGCCTCTGAGTTAGTCATCCAAAAACTGTCTATTGTGAATCTTGTTTTTTTTTGTATTTGCATAACTTTTGGCTTATAAATTTATGTAGGTTAACCACAAATGAGTTATTTTCAATATCTAGCTTTATTTATAAGAAAAGGGTTAAATTCAGCCTAAGCAAAAAAAAGTTTTTAATTTATTAACATAATTTTTTTCATTAAGATTGCACTTTAAAATATGATTACGAATTAGTTTTATTTTACAATGAATAATAAACCTAATTTTTACACAAATAAGAGTATATATATAAAGTTAGACATTTCTTTTCCTCTGGCAATTTTTTTTATTTATTTTTCTAGGTACCAGTTGAAAACGTCAATTTTGTGTAAGTTGATCCTCAAGTGTTTCTAAACGTGATTGAACCGCTTATACCTCCAGGGCATATAATGGAATTGTACAGAAGATGCCTTTTGTGCAAATTGGGATATCTGGTTATTTTATGATAAGGTGTTTATGTGTCATACGAAATGGTGGATTTGTAATGGTTTTTATTTCCAACCAATGTTGTGTAGTGGGATTTTTATAGTATTTACTTGTAAATTTATCGCATGAATTAAATATATTGTAAGAGAAAATAATTGATTAATTTTTTAAAACTTAGTATTGTTACATTAAATCACCCTAATGATATTGTTAATGTTCTGAATATTTTAAAGGTATTAGCATTTTGAATATTTTTTTATTAAATATGTGTATTTTATTCACAATTTCGACAAAGAAGAAATTTAAACTGTATACATAAAAAATGTAACATTTTGGTAAATGTAAATCTAATGTGCATAACTGCAATATTAACATAATTGCAGCATAGAAATTTGTATATAATATAACAAAATCTGAGATTATTTTTAAAATGTGTTTTTAGTTTAGAACAGCTTTAGATTGGTTATGAAACTCAGATTGAGTTTTACTTGGTATTTTTATCCTCGCATTGTGTGTTAATGAATTTCTGTATATTAGAAATTTACTATTTCATCTGTATCAGATGCATAATAATCAACTTGTTGGGATATGTATATATGCTTTTAACAAGTATAGATTTTAGATAATACAGGGAACTATATACCCTTTTACCTTTATATCTAGTGTTCGTTTGACTGGGAAGTTATTCTAAATGCTGCTTTTTTTTACTTATGTTCATAAATTGTTTAACTAAGGAGTTTTAAATTTTTGGCTGCATTGGTTTAAAAAAAATTGACAACCCTGATTTGTATGTTAAATTTTCACAATTATTCAAACATGAAATTCTGTCACATGAAATAAGTAAGGGTATTAATTTTATTCCCTGTTCAATCATATGTTAATTTGTTTTAAAATTTAAGATATTTTAAATATTTTTTTTCTTTAAATATTGTGTTAAATATATTGGTGGGGTTTTTTTTTGTACATAAGTAAAAATATCAGTATTTACACTAGATTTTTGTACATATATTTTACTGCTCAAATCTTTTGTGTTTCTCTAAATAAAACTAAATTAAAATTACTTCGGCAATGCATAAAAAAACAATTTTTCCCTTTCCTTTTTAAACATCCAAAAATGCTTTTTCCTTTAGTACACATTTAAACTTTATTTTTAAAAAAAGCAGATGAGGTTAGCTTAAGAGTTAAAATAATCTTTCTTTAAAAATAAACCTATTTATATTAATTTTTATCTTAATTAAATTTAGTGTATTATGCATATTTAACTTTTTAAATTTTTTAATTAACTGTTAGTTTTATAGTATTTAGTTAAATATCTAAATATTTTATTTTATGTTATCTTGTATATATTCTAACTTAAATGTAATATAAGAAAGCTTTAATTTCCTTGTCCCTTTGGAGAATTTTTTGAGAAACCAAATGTATTATAGTATTTGTATTCTTATTGTGTATTGTTATTCTCCTGAAACAAGTATGTTTCAGATTACATATGATTCTCTCCTGTATCAGGAGGCTTTATATTCACTGTAATTATTCAGTGTTGGAAATAAATGCCTTAAAAATTGAATTTGTAGTTTATTTTCATTAATTGTGAAGTTTTTCTGCTCAAATTTAGTCCAAGTATTACATATTTGACATATACTATAAAATACTTTATTTAATACTTGTTTAGTTATATATTGACACTTTCGATTCAAAAAACGTGTTTTGGGTATTGGCAATTTAATAGGTAGGAAATCAGGGCGAATTCGTCACCAAAAAAAATAAATGAAAAATTTTGAAACAAAAACAATGCTACTTTTATCCACTTTTCTGAAATGCTTCATAAGAAATTTCGTTAGTCTATTTTGAACAAGTAATTACAGTTTTTATAATTAGTGTGTCCACTGAATAGACGATAGTGTAAACAGAGTGGACATCCATGATCATGCACAAATTACGGTTTTACAGTTACGTTAATTGCAATTTTTAGTAATTTGAAACAAATAATTTATAATTTAAATTAAATCCTAATTTTAATTATTGTTTAATTCAAAAAGTGTGTCCACTTCAGAGACAATCTTGTCTACTCCTTTACCAGATGAAGTGGAGTCAATGACATTTTGTCCATTAATTTTATAATTTTTACTTTCGAATACAAAGAAAGTAGCAACATTGATATTATACAAGAGTTTCATTTATATCAATTCAAAAATTGGCAAGTTATCTACTTTTATCTGAAGGATTCTCACCTCCGTTACCCACACTATTCAAGTATTCGTGGAGGTGTGACAAACAAAATTAAGTATCCAAATAGATTTCTAATTTATAAATATAATTATGTTTTATTTATTTTTTGATTTGTTATTAATTATAAATCGCCTGAAGAAAGAAAAATAGTGAAAACCTCTGTCAATTAATTTATGTAAAATTTTTTGTTCATACTTGAAAAAAAAAAATTCTCAGTCAATTTAAATATTTGTAGTTAGTTTTAGTAAAACATACACACTTATTGTAGGCATTGAATTCTTTAGTCTCAAATCCGTTACTGAAGTCTAACCTCCGTTACCAGTAAAGTTTTTAAAACATAATTTTTAATAAAAAAAAATAAAAGAACCACTTCTTTACTAATGTTTTTTAGTTGTTTATACATTCAACGGGGGGGGGGGGGGGGGGGGGATAGAACAATTAAATCATTTTTAAATTTAAAAAAAAAAGTGAAATCTGCCCTTTTTTTGAAGAATGACCCAAGTAATCTATATACACATACCGTATGTGATATTTGCACACTTAAATAGAGTTAATACACCAGGGCCGGATTTCTAAAATAGACGGCGAATTTTTGGGGGCGGCAAATTTTTAGACCAATTAAAGCGGCATTCGGCATATTTTGTTTTGTATAAATGATTCTAATATGTAAACAGAAAAAAAGTGATCAGTTAATTAAATCATTCAATCATCAGAACAATTAAATCATTTTTAAATTTAAAAAAAAAAAAGTGAAATCTGCCCTTTTTTTGAAGAATGACCCAAGTAATCTATATACACATACCGTATGTGATATTTGCACACTTAAATAGAGTTAATACACCAGGGCCGGATTTCTAAATAGGCGGCGAATTTTTGGGGGCGGCAAATTTTTAGACCAATTAAAGCGGCATTCGGAATATTTTTTTTTTTGTATAAATGATTCTAATATGTAAACAGAAAAAAAGTGATCAGTTATCAGAAAATAAAAATATCTGATTTTCTATTTCTATATTTTCACTAGAAGTTCACTAGATTTCCACTAGAAGTTGTATTTCAAATAAACCTATTTTCTCTCTTTTATATTCGTTGTGATAATTTTAAACAGCACATATACCACCCTATTTTGCAGCTAACCAGCTATATTTCCCCGAAAGGGGAGAATATTGTGAAAGTGGTGACAAATCGATCGTAGCCTACAGGCGGCAAATCTTTAAATCCGGCCGTGTAATACACTTTATAAAAAGAAAAGTAAATTCCAAAAAAGAAAACAGCGTACATTAAAGTTCAATAAGTACTTGGCTTCTATCAGATTAACCTTTCATTAGAGCATCAGATGGGCTAGCTTTTTCGTTAAACCTGTTCAACAGTCAATGAGGCCGACATCAGTCAGAACGTAATACAAACTAACAGTTTATTAAAAGATAAATTGGTTAACAAAGCTTCGTCTTGACTTGTAGAATTAATTCAATGTTTTTATGATAGGTTTCACAGCCAATCATCTGATATAATGGTTTTCTCTTTTACCCTTACCATTTTTTTTTCATTGAGTTCTAATACTCATTTTAGCAGTGAAAACTCTACGACCGACCACCTCCACTTAAGGCCAACTTTTCAAGGCACCGATTTTTCCCCCCTGTGTGTCCAATGTTAAAAGCCTCTCTGGGAGAGACCAGATCTCATTCCTCAAATGACCGGTTTCAAATCCCATTTCATGAAAAATTATCTTTTTCCCCAACACGTGTCAATTTTTTTTCTAAATTAGAAAATGAGGGAGTTTGCGAAAAATCGAAAAAAAAATAAACAGTCAGAAATGTCTTCTTACATTCAAAACGTTTAATTAGTAAATACTAGTTTGTTAAAAAAAAAAGTTAGTGTAGTATTTTTTTACATAAGTATAACAGTTTGATCAAAAGTAAGTTAGTATAATTTTGTGGATATGTATTTGAGAATTATAAATAAACGTAATGATAAAGCGATTTTTATAATTTTTTAATGGTTAATAATACGTTGTAAAATGATATTTCAACTTTCTAGCTAATTCACTTTTTGTACTCTAGGAGCGACCAACCTCCATTTACGACTGATTTATTAGGGAACGGGAGGATGGTCGCTTTTAGAGGTTTCACTGTAGTTCAATATACTTTGTAAGCGCTGTGGTGCTTATAGATGATGCCTTTGTTGAGAAGAAAATGTCACACTTTCGTGTATGTATTTTTTTAATTAAGTTGCATACTATTAAAATAAAATATTCTTTTTAATAAACACAGAATTTATTTTGATATACAAATATGGGATAAAAATTATATAAATATTTTGGATTAGAAAAAATAAACAATTCTGTAAATAAAAATTAATATTTAAAAAAAAATTATAAAGGTTCTTAATTTTATATTTTAAGAATAATGTACTTCAACTAACATTTTTAAAGTAATTAAATAAACAGAATTTATTGAAACAATATGAAAAAATTCTCGCAGTATAGTTGTACATATGATTTGTGACTTGTTAAATTTCACAAAATGGATTGCGTAGCTGAAAATCTAAATTAAATATATTAGGAAGCACTTTTTTGTTTTTCCCATAACAATTGACAACTACAATTTATTTATTTTTAAAAAACATTACTCTTTAATAATAAATTTTTAAATTTAAATGTGTTAGGTAATTGTACAGAAATTTTTTAAGTACACTTATTTTACAAAAATATCACAGAAATCATTCAAAACTAAACAATTTATATCTATGTACACAATTAAATGTGCAGCATAGATCGAATATTTCATTTATTGCTATGTAATAAACTGCTTTAGATATTTCACATTCAGCTATTTACAATTTTTAATAAAATTTTATGGACAAAGTATTTGCTTAGAAAACAAAAGGCACTAAATATTTTTTAAAAAATGATTATAAAACCTTATATTTAAAAAATATGTTATAATAAAATAATACATGCAATTTTGTTAATATTACGCAAGAAGCTGATAGAGCTACGTTGACAATATAACCTATTTTTGACACACAAAATACATAAAATAGTGCATTAAATAAACTTTGTGTAAAACAAAATTTTATACAGAAGTTTAAAAGAAATATCACAAAATGTATCATTTGTAAGAACCAGAATTTTTTTCTAATGTAAGAAAAAAGCATAACAGTTATAATATATATAAAAAAAAACTTTCCTAAATATCCTCAATTTATATTTTAAAAATAACTAAAAATATTAATTTTCTAAATCATGAAAGTTCATTTCTAAACTTCCCTAAAAGCTTGAAGCCAAGAAAAGTAAATGAAAATAATTTTAATTTCAAATTGAAGCTACAACTGTGTGTGTGTACAAAAAGGTTTAAATTAATATAATTTTTATAATATGGGGAACTAACTTATGTTTTTATGTATATTTCTCCCAATTAAATTTGTTGGAAAACTAATTACTTAGCTCAATAACCTACATTAAATTTCCATTTTCAAGAACAAATAACTTTAAAATAATACTTCTTTTTTAAAAGGTGAAAATAGCATTCATACTAACATAATACTTATTTGACAAATCAAAAATAACTGGCATTCTTATATATTATACTAATAAAAGCAAGAAAATGATACAAACGTACAACCAAAGAGTGATTTTTAACAAATTTAATTAAGGAGATTTAATATATTAAAAAGGAATAAATAAGTCAAGTTAACTAAAATAAACTTTTATTGTTTTTAATGACAGTAAATTCTCTGAAAATTTTCTTATTATTTGCATTTATTATTGCAATTTTCTTCTTATTTGCAAATTTTCTTATTTTTGCTATATTATTGCATTTGTTATATTACTTTATATTGCACATTTTCAGTAAAAAAACTTGTAAGCCAGTGTGATTTTATGAAATTACAGGAGTACACTCTCTCAGAATATACAACAGAATCTGATAACTTGCAATATAAAAATATACAGAAAGATTCAGATTACAAATTCTTTGACTTGAACTAGAATTTTTATTTAAAACTTATGCTAAAGAACTGTCGAATCAAAAGTTCTAACTTTTCTTTTAACAAGAATGAATGTAAATTTAATGATTTTAAATACAGTGGCCGTCGCTTTTTGGAATCACTGGTTAATTGAATCAACCGCTTAATTGGAATAAATTTCGTAGAACAGAACAGATTCACTTTTTACATTGAAAATCCGCCGCTTATCGGAATCAAACCACCCTTTTACCGCCGTTTTAAGGACTAAAAAAATTCTAAAAAGTTCATTTTTTTCTTATGATTCATGGTATTTTTTTACCCCAAATGACCTCTAACTACAAATGCGAACCAAAGAGGCGCCGGCGAATCCATCTTTAAAAAAAGGAAAATCGCAGAAATTGTATTATTAAGGCAAGGAAGGAGAGAGAGAATTATAGTGGGGGGGGAGGAATTTGTAATCAACACGTGTGCATGCAGGTGTAGACAGTAGACTCATTTTGATTTTTGATCGATTAAATTAAGTACGTGCTTTTGGAGTGTCATCGTCATGTCTAAACGGATAGATTTTAGCTTAGCCGAAAATATGAACTCCTAAAAAAATTTGATAATCTAGAAAAATGCAGCCAAAGAGAAGCTGCAATTAATTTAGGAATTTCTCAAACAACTTTATGTAGGATTTTGAAGAAAAGAGATGAAATTATAGAAAGTTACGAAACAAAGCCCAAAATAAATCGGAACTTATTCACAACCACCACCGACAGCTAATGAATCTCGTCTGGATCTTCAAATATTAAGAAGAACTTTAGAGCAACGAGGTGCTACGGCCTACGTGTGATGATTATGATTCTTTTTATGACATTGAAAGGAAGGTAAACAAACTTATCAGTGAAACGACAAAGCAGTATATTCATTAAAGTAAGCAAAATATAATAACTAAATTTTAGTACTATAGTAAACATTGTTGTTTATGCTTTTAAATTATATTTTAAAATTATACATACATAATATCGTTTGAATTATGTATTAAATTTGTGTAGGTATTCGTATATTATCGGTTAATTTGTATAACTATTGATTTTATCTAACATAACATTGCATGTTTTTCTTAATAATATGTAGTACTAGTACTTAGTAACAAGTATAAAAAAAATGTATGTTGTGTCTCATGACGACCACTTTTTCTTGATAATTTCATGACTTTCGGTTAAATGATTCAGCCGCTTTATTGGTTCAAAACGTACTAGGACGGACGTGATTCATTTAAGCGGCGGCTACTGTAAATGCTTTTTTTTAAGTTTTTGAAAATAAAATTTCCTTAAATCAGTGCTTTCTGATCAAAAGAAATTAGGCATTCATAACACTTTATTAAGTTATTGGCTCCATAACACTGTATTGTGGTGGCAATAAAAATGTTACGGGATTTTGCAGAGGAGCCCAAAAATCTTCCAGGATATTTTTAACATTTCCAATGAGGTAAAAAATAATAATAATAATTTATACTTTGATAGAAAAAATATACACCCATTTAAACATAATAATATCACTAAAACCTTTTGGAAATGTAGCATGTTTGACCCGAATGAATAAAACATTCAGAAAAATTTAGTTTTAATTCTACAATTTAAATGAGTTTTCTTGGATATCTAGGAGATCCAGAAACCAAGTTAAACTTACTAACTGGATTTTACTATGGAAGGTTGTCCAACATAACTTTATGATTAAAAGTAATTGTTTTAAGATTAAAAAAATCATTAACAATAACTGATCCAGAGATTTAAGAGGTAAATCTCAACTATATTTATTATCTTTTGATTACTGACATGAGTATCTCCACAAAATTGCTTGGGTGCTGTACATTCAATACCGCCTTGAATAATGCTAATATTTCGACACAACACGACTCTCTGTACACATATTCTTATTCACAAAATTTCTATGTATATCTTTACATAATGCATCAAGTTATAGGGAACATCAGGACCTTCGCTCGCATGTAGGACAAGTCCGGAAGTTGGTCCAACACTGCGTTAGCCTCCTCGCTTAAATTTGTCGGACGGTGGGTGATGTTGGTGTCGGGAATAGAGCTGAGGTTTTTGGACAGGAGCTCTTCTAGGATAAAGGTCTTGTTGTTGGTTTCGGGGAAGGCATCGGTGGGACTAGGTTTGAGGAGTTCGCTTTCAAAACCTGTAGTAGGAAAGAGTTTAAATGGCAATTAAGTGGTGAAAATGAGACATAAATAATTTTATTAATATTAATTTACCTATGTATGAAATAATGGCCGAAGAAAAAAAGAATTCAATTAACATGAAGAAGAAAAAATCAGCTTTTAAAAACTGTGCTAAACTTTTTTTAATGTGGCTTTCAAAATTTCGAGATTGAACACTTAACATGTTTGGTACAACTAATTATTGTTGCTGCTTCATTTTCTCACTTTTCCAAATACTCCTGCTACATTAGATGACATGTTAGTGCTCCCCCTCCCCAGCAAACATTTTAAAATAACTGTCAACTAAACTAAACCATTTTCACACCTTCTATAATTAGGATGGAAACATATAATATAAAAGGATTCGTAGCCTTGTACATAAGACGCCTGTTTATTCGTTAAATATAACATTGGAAAAGACTTAACACCTTCTCAATTATACCCAACAGGTATGCCTAAGAGTAGCACTTATATTTCAAAAAAAGTACTACAAAATGAACAGAGTGCCACTGATGAATATGCTAACTTAATACTACTGATTAAAAAATTACTAACATCAAAAACAGTAACGAGGAAGACAAAGCTTCAGGTTTATAAAACTATAATCAGACCAACAGCTATCTATGGATCAGAGACATGGACTTTAACGCAAAAACAAGAAAAAATGCTGATTACTTGGGAAAGGAAAATTCTTAGAACTGTTTTTGGACCTGTCAAGGAAGGAGATCTTTGGAGAAGGATATTTAATTTCGAAATTTCAAGACTATTTAAGGAAAAGGATATTATCAGTTATGTAAAGGCAAAAAGAATACAATGGCTGGGACACCTGGAAAGAATGGAGGAAGACAGAGGCACTAAGAAAATATTCAAGGGGCAGGGCCAGGGATAAAGGAAAAGAGGAAGACCAACTAAGAGATGGTTTGATGAGGTGGAGAAAGACCTTAAGACTCTAAAATTCCGAAACTGGAAACAAAAGGCTAGAGACAGGAGGCTTTGGAGGAAAATTGTTAGTGAGGCCATAGTCCAACATGGGCTGTAATGCCAAGGAGTAAGTAAGTAATACTACTGATATTATATTCTGACTAAGGTAGAAACATTATGTTGTTTATGTAAGTAAAAACAAAAGTGCAGTCTATGAATGTTCAAAGAAGTGGTCAGAATGGTAAACTAAACAGGTTTTATAATAGGTTATACATGGATATTAACCTCTGAGGAATAAAGACGTATAAACCCGTCATCTGACTGTCAGATTTTCCAGCATTACACATAATTTTTAAAAATTAATAAATTCTTAATTTTACTAAATATAAAAGGTAAGTTTTAAAGTTTGGAGAAGTCGTTTGTCATCTGCTACAGAAATATAATTTTTAAAAAATGTAATTAAATTTTTAGTTGAAAATTTTTATTTTATCTAATGCAGTTGAAAACAAGTTTACACAAACTTCAGCCAATTTTCTTACGCCTCAGAGGGTTAACCAAAATATTGCAGCATTTTCTTGACATTTTGGTTTGAATTTTAAGCATGCTTACTGTGATCTTCTGTAACCGTTGACGATGAGTTTGTACTAGTAGAAGACAGAAATGAGAGATCCATGAGTATAGAGGCAGACTGCCCAGTATCTAAGGGGTTGACTAATCCACTTGTGTTCCAGTCAAACTCGACGGGGGGTATTGGATCCTGAACAAAAAAAAATTAGCAGATAAATTAGCATGGGTGATTGAATGAGTGTTTTCAAAATATCGCTATCTAATAAATAATATCCATTAGCATTTTCTAAACCTTCCCTTTTAGTTTGATATGGTTACATTTAGGCATCAATACATAAAAGAATTACAAATTACTTGCACAAGGTTAATAATTAAAAAAAATTAGGAAAAGAAGATGGGAAATGTTATGTTTTTAGCACAAGCATTCATTTTTTAATAAATCGCAGATTAAATGTTGGATCATATCAACTGTTGTAACATTTAATATGTTCCTTGTATTGCATGGTCAATACAATGCAAATAAAGGATATTTAGCTGTTTATATTTGCACACATATACAGTATAGCCCAGTTATAACATCATTCAAAGGACCACAATGTTTATGACGCTATAAACAAGTATCGTCATAAACAAGGTTAAATAGTAAGTGTAGTAAATCATGTTAAATACATATTATTAATTCAATTTTGCATCATTTGGCGAATAAGATAAAATTTTAACAATGATAATGCATTTCTTTTTTTAATTATCTTTTTATTTAAAAAGAATAAAAATACCATAAAATCGTATATTTTTAGCTTTATAACTGAGGAGTTAATAAAAAACTGCCATTATTAGCAAGTCATCACTAAGGTGTATGGGTGAATTCATAAGACCGAACATTTATGGCCTTATAAACGAGTATCAGTATACCTCAGTTTGATTGTATTTATTTTACACTCTTAACGCAACCTAACCTTCAGGACTATTAACTTTATTAACAGGTTGAGTGATCCCCTTTGAGTCCTTAAAGACATTTAAGGCTAAGACTTATAAGTGAGAAGTAAGCTGAAAACAAAGGCAACTTACTCTCAGCTTTACATGCAACAAGTTATTTGAAGAAGAATAACTGAAAAATAAATATATTAGGTCTCAGCAGGCAGGCGACAAATGAAAAGCAGGCGTTTTAGAGTGTTAGCTAGAAATTGGTTAGTAATAGGTTAATATTTAAAGAAATTGTTAGTTAAATGCTTTTGGCTTGTTTTGATTGTCCAACAATGATGATGAATTATTTTTTAATAATCTGCAGCTATAATTTTTAGTATTTTGCAAATATAATAGCTATATTTCAAAAGGTAGGGACAAAAAGGCTTAGGAAAACATATATTCAGATTAGCAATGAATATATATCGCACTGCATGTATCAGAGACATTCCAATTTAACTGAACGTGGAAGCATCATTTTTCCATGCACAGTAGGATTTTAAAACTAAGAGTGCGTAACACAACACGGCTTTCAATTAACACACAATAAATCAATACATTTAAGGGTAATTATATACCCAATGAGGTTCGTTAAGTAACTTTAAAACCTAAAAAGTTCTATGATCGCTACCCTTTGTGCATGCATGATTTTTCCTGGAATAGTTATTTATGCAACACGTGTGAAAAGTAACACTTTTTAAAACGAGTGGATTTTATTTCACGAGCGAGTGAAATAATGACACATGTTTTAAAAAGTTTACTTTTCACACGTGTTGCATACACTATTTTTTAGAATTACGTGAGAAAAATCAAATCTCATTGGTTCAAAAATAATTCACATGCTAATATTTTTACGTAAAGAAGATCGGCATCGATAAATCTCTGGAACTACAAAAGGCAAACTTATTTTTTAGTTTAAAGTCAAACATTTGAACATGGATACAGATTAAAAAAAAAATAATAATAATAACATTCACGCGCATAATATTTATAAATAAAGCAGATCAATAAATTTCGGGATTTTATGAATATTATGAAATAGAAATTTTACTTGAAATGTTGGCATCTTATGAAAAGAGTGAAAAAAAGTACTTTTTTTCACTGCTTTTGGGTGAAATAAAGTAATTTTTTATCACTGTTTCTAAAAAGTATAACTTTTTGCACGCGTCTGATATTAAAATTATAATGTAAAAATCGGATTTTTTTTCACGCAATTATAAAAACATTATTATGGCATCCAACAGGTACTAGGAACTCATGTACCGAATTTGGAGTCAGTATTTCTTTTGGTTCAACCTGCAGAGTGCGACCCTCCAAAATGCGGTAAAACACAGAATCTCCATTTTGGATTGTCGACCCCCATCGCAATACTTTTACTACCTTATATTTCATATTAGGTAATTAAAAGAAAAAAATAGGCTTAATAAATTATACTCTTTTGCAATAACATGTCGGTCAACACAAAAACCACTAAACTCACTCTTGGACTTGGAATCGGTTTGTCGTCCAGCTCTAGATTAGCTGAACTTGTCTGGCCTTTCACTGGTTCTAGAAGACTTAGACCTGAAGCAAATATTGGGACGGACGATGTGCGCAGCTGAAATAGAAATAAATCTCTTTATAAAGAATATATTTCTTTTAACCCTTTAGAAACTAACTAACTTTGAAAAAAACTTACCTTTCTCAAATAAAAAAGTCAGGTTATAGAAAATAGTGAATCAGTGTTAAGACTATAAAAAAACATTTAATTTTTTTAAAGTATATGCTATTGCTTAAGAATATATACAGCAATGGCAAATACGTATGTAGTTGAATACATGCCAATTTACATTTTTGAATTTAAATTCAGAGCATTCTAAACAGCAACTTATTAGTGAGAACTGATTAAAAATATATGTATCCCTAATCTATCATTAGTAATAAACATTTAATGTCATAAAACCCACAAGAATTTATTTAAAAGTGCCTAAAACTGGTAACTTATACAATTTTGAATACAATGTAAATGCAAAATTCTTAATAATTATTGTTTATTTTAGTCAGCTTAATGTTTAACAAGAGTGGCAAAACAATGTCAAATATATAATATATAAATTATTAATAAAATAGAAAATTATTAAGTAAATTAGTTTGGTACAATTTAAAAGTCACAGAGTACCCAGTATTTGCTAACTTATAATAGTATCACGCTCCAGACAAAGAGAAGACACTGAAACTCTGATAGCTGATCTTCAAATCATTTTAATTATCTCTAATATTAAAACAATTTTTTATGTTGGTATGGGAGGTAAAGTCACACGCGTCCTTAACATCTCTAGGCTCCATGTGCCCTACGGATAGCGCTAAATGTGTAACAGCGGTTGCCGTCTCCCAAGCCTCCTACTTTCCTTGTGATCGCCGCAAGTCGAAGAATGAAGCCTCAAGCTACAATAGCTAATAATACATGTCCTTCTCAGGGTGCTGACAGCCATCTCTGAATCTTGTTTTGAAACGCTTGAGGTCTGAACGATTCTAAATTCTCTGAGCTAAAAACTAATGTTTTTAAACTCGCAGACATTATAATTATTGTCGAAACAAGCACTTCTACGGAAGCCACACAATTTTATCATATTCCGGAATTTACATTATTTTGATCAAGAGATCAAGGCAAGTTGCCTCTGGCATTTTTATATTTATACGCAACTCCATTGCAAGTAAAGACACTATCATTCATGAGATGAACCATCAAGACAAACTGGAAGCATTGTGTGTGAAAAGACAAGATCAATTTTTGACTTGGGCTGGCTGCTAATGAGACTTTCCCGTACTGCGACCATGTTAGGATTAAAGACAAAAAATCATAAAGACAATAGCACTGATAAACGTTGTCAGTCGTTATTGAGAGGCTCGGCGTCAAATGGCTGAGAGGTCAAGAATGGGTGTTGGATAAAGTAAATTAAGTAACGTTGGTAACTAAACAAAATTGTTACTCGTTCAAATGTATACCAGTACAATGATAAGAATGACAAAGCAAATAATGAAAGCACAAAGTCAGGGAACGTCTAACAATTTAAATAGGACAAAATACAAATTTCTTAAAAAGAACATGTATAACAAATATTACTTTTAGACTTTAGCCATTATTTTACAACTATTGAGAACTATTGAATACAACAAGGATTATTGAATAAAAGTTACTTACAATACTGTGGTAATCTACATTCACAGAACGCAAAAGCTGCTGAAATGAGTGAGACACACCCCATTGAAATCTCAGACCTGGGGTTTGTTCCGCTTCATGTAATTTCTCCCACAATCTTCGACTGAAACATTTGATATACAACATTAAAAATAAAATAGTTGTATAACTTTTGAAAAATAATAAAATACAACTAATTAATACTATAATATACTAACTATAACCATACTAACCCTTTAATGCTTTGATCCACAATTTCAGATTCAAGATCGTTAGAAACATCTTCATTTGGTTCCACTTGAAGAGGGAAAATGGCATTCATCACAGTTGATAACTTGTCCACAGTTTTTTCCTATTAAAGAATATTTTATGTTTATTTGATGTTTACTATGAAACAACAAACATTCCATTCCCTCAAAAAAAATCTGATCTATAAGTATAAGTTATTGAATAAATAAAAAAATACCAATTCTTTATATCTGTTTATAGTCCTGATTACAATGCAAAGCTGCAAAAGAACTTTCTTCCTTACCCCCCTCTCAAGTGGTTTCCCAGGAAATGGTATAAGTGTTGCTGTTCTAAACCAGCCTCGCTTGAGGCTCTGCTGCAGGGTTAATCGCAATTGCTTTCCAAGGGTGGGGGGGAAAACAAAAACAGCTACTCTCACGCCGTTCCCTGGGAAAACAACTTGAGGGGTTAAGAGAAGAAAGTGCTTTCGAAGCTTGTGTTGTGATCAGGAAAACTATAATAATGTTTATCGTTATAAAAATTATATCACAGAAAAGAGAATTCATAAATTAAAATTAGGCATAAGAGAAAATAAGAAAACTTATTTCGCTAACTACTACTTCAACTAAAAAGCATATCTATATACTGATAATTTAACTCTATAAATTAATATCAATTACAATCACCTGATTATGGGATGAAGAAGAAAGACAGGGAGAGTTCGGATAAGTTTCTCCTGATGCCGAACTAAAAGATGCTCTTTCAAAATCTGCAAACTCTGGAGAATCAGAACCATCTTTATCTGTGGTTGGTTCCTCTTTAAAAGCAGCAAATTCTTCTTCAGCAGGAACAGCAACTTCAGAACATGCTTGGAAATCGTCAAAGTCATCAAAATCATCCTGCTCTGCTGGTTGTCTAAAGCTGTTTGATGAATTGTCAATGTTCAGAGGCTTTACAGTCGATTTGTTAGATGCTGCTAGATCACTTGAAATATTATCACCAGGCTTATGAAAGCTCTGAAAATTGTCGAATTCGTTGACAACGGAAGGGCTTTTTTCATCACTCGCCGCTTTGAAGTCATCAAATTCATCGTTGTCAGAATGGCATTTTTCATTGCTTGCAGCTTTGAAGTCTGCAAATTCGTCATCATCATTGGATTGCTCCTCATTAAGTGGAACGAAAACCGCAGGGCTAGCGCTTTGAAATTTACTTGATTCACAGTTTTGTTTATTTTCAAATGATTGAAAGTCGTCAAAGTTGGCTTCAAAAGATTCATCCTCATTTACAGACTTATTGAAAAATAATCCCCCTTCCACATCAGGTAGGGATGGGGCACCTTGAAAAGCTTCAAATGATTCATCCTCATTTACAGGCTTATTGAAAAATAATCCCCCTTCTACATCAGGTAGAGATGGGGCACCTTGAAAAGCTTCAAATGATTCATCCTCATTTACAGGCTTATTGAAAAATAATCCCCCTTCCACATCAGGTAGAGATGCGGTACCTTGAAAAGCTTCCAATGATTCATCTTCATTTACAGATTCATTCGTTAAAAGGACACCTTTTCTATCGGAAATATCTGAAAATGATTCAACAACTTGAAAATCATCAAAATCTTCTTCAAAACTACCATTTTCTTCATTTGGAAAACAAGTTTCAAATTTATCCTTTGGAGTTTCAATTTTATTTTCACCATCATTGATTGATTTCTGTACATTTTTGTAATCCCTTATAGAGCCATTGACACCAATTTCACCATAGCTAATAGAATCATCACAGTTTGGGATACTTAAGTCTGTACTTTGAAGGCTATCACCTGCACATGGAATGTTAACATCTTTAGAAGAGCCTGTCACTTCAATTTCATCACTAGGAGGCACAAACATTGAGTCATCATCATCAGAACAGTTGACATTTGAATGAATAGAATTTGGAATAATTCTTTCATTTGACTTTTCAGAAAACAGTTTTCTTTTTGATCTGTCATTTTCTTTATAGGCATCACTACTGTCACTTTTGTCTTCTGGCACAGAAATATGACTAGTCTCAGAACAATCAATGTTTTTTGCATTGAGTTCTTTGGTCGAAGTACGGCACTCGTCCGGTACTTTGCTATCGGAATTGGAAACAATTTTGTCCTTGTTATCCCTTTTATTTTTAAGGACATTGTTGATATGGCTATTTTGATTCTGTTGAGAAAATTTTAAATTGTAATTTTGAGTGGGAAGTTCGAAAGAATTTAAATCATTTATGCCATTTTCGCCAGTTTTGAGGAAATTTTTATATTTTTCTCCTGCAACTGGACTATCGAAGGAAGAGTCAAATGCAATGTTAGCAGAAGTAAATGTTCCAAATTCTTCATCATCATCATCAGGGCAATCATCAAGGGGTGGTGGGCTTGACGAAAGCATTGGAATAAAATTGGAAGCCATTTTGACAGAAGTGAAGGGGATTTACATCATTTTCCTGCAAAAGAAATTTTTAATTGTTTTTAAAAGATAAATTAATATAAAAGATAAAAATTATAATGCGTAATAGTCCTAATACAATGCTTAACATTCATCTAATGATAAATTTGTTGTAATGGGTTACAATAAGACTAGTAACATCTTAATTTTTTAACAGAAATCAAAATGCATAATTGATTTTAACTTTTGTGTGATAGACAGTAATTAAAGATGCCGTAAAATAGTTTTTTTTATGTGATAATTACTTTATAATCGCTCAGGCATTTTAATGAATTTCTATCATTTTTATCTACATTGCTAAACAACATGTGCAAGTATATATCATATTTCAGACAAAAGTAGGTCCAAAATTAACACATTAGGAGGTTAATCAAAGCATGTACTAATATAGTTTTAAATTCAGGGATGATAACAAACTAAATGAAATGGAAAAGGATTATGATTGTACTTGCACACTAACACTAAATGTATCTCATTTTAAAGGAAGAGTTAATATGCACACAATGGTATAAATAAAATCCTATTTATATTAATAAAATATAAATTTGGTAATTCATTGCACTATAAGAGCTAATAACATTTTCTTGCAAAAACTAAATTCCCAAGCTACACCATTTTCTGAAATTACTTTAGATTAGGAATTAGAAGTAAATGGAAGCATATTAACTTTCCCTATTATAAAATTCGACTGCCAATGAAACCTTATGGGAAAGAAGACTTTTCAAGTTATGCATGCTAAAATGTTCAAAATTTAAATATCTAGCGATTAGAGCAAATCCCAAATCGATTGGAAGAATAGTTGGAATGCAGTTGGCGAATCCGTATTTTTCTATAATGAAATGCAATGGGAAAAAAACTTTTCTGAAAAACTAAATTTTTGACGATAGGTACTTGTTCGCACACGGTGCAATATGAGTTTCCCATCTCGAACTATGCTTTAAGTTTAAGCTTAGATTTTCTTTTGAGAACAATAAAATCTAGGATCCAAGACTCAGTGCACCAATTTCTTTTTAGTTTTTATACTGAATGTGCAAAAAAAAATTGTGAAATTTGAATATATTAACTGATATTTATCTTTATTTGAAATGTGATAAAATAAAGAATGAGGCCCAATGAGATATGAACAGAAATATTTAGTATTCCAAAGTCTAAAGCTCATTGATTTTTTTTAATATAGGTACTTTTCTAAACATTGTTTTAATAAACAAGGCCTATTTTATAACGGAGTGTCTACGCGCACGGGAACCGTACAAGCATTGCGCGCGTGGGTACTAACTGCGCAGGAGAGAGGCTTATTAGCAGTTTTATTTAGGTTTTCCCGGACCGTCGTGTAGCTTAGTGGTAGCATAAGCGGTTCGTAATCGGAAGGTCTCGGGTTTAGATTACCCGCTCTCGGCTGAATTACAAATATGTTTATGTTTTTTTCTAAGCTTTTTTTATTTCACTCTGGAAGATCATCGTTTTAAAGTTGTCGTGAAAAGTTTACTTGCATTTTTTTTAATTTTCCATGAATTATTTAAATTTCTAATTTTTTGAACTTTCATTTAAAATGGCTAGAACTGATGATTTTTTAGAGAAAACAAAATTTCAAGGGCCCCAAACGAGTGTTTAGGCTTTCAATGCACCCTACAATACTGCCCCATGTTGGATATTGATGTATTTTTAGAGAAAACAAAATTGCCCCCCCCCCCCCCCCCCGAAAAAAAAAGATTTCATGCCTGTATGCGCAATGTATACACGGTTCCAGCAAGCCCCGCCTTGGGCATGCGCAGTTAATACCTGTACACGTAATGCGTGAACGGTGCCTGTGTGCGTATCCTCTGCCATTTTATAATTAACTCAATACAATAATTACACAAATATGATTTAGCTTTTACATAAGAATAAATTATAGTTTTGCTTTTCTTTTTCAATATTAAAGCTAAAACATAGTAATTAATTTCTATAATGACATAATAAAATTCTGGAAGAAATAACAGAAATATGACACAAACTCACATTTATAAACAAGAAAACAAGACATGCCTAATGTGTTCAGTCATGTTCATTTGAAATTTTCAATGGTATTTAGCATTCTATTGCTGGAAACTTAATGGTTCTATAAAAAAAGTGGATATTTAAGTACCAGACTACTTGAAAGATATAAATGTTCAAATTAGTTTAAACAATTTGTCACTTTGTGGACTAAATATTATGCTTAAATAAAACTATGTAATAAAATGTCTTAATATATAAGTAAATATTTGTAATCTCATTGAACTATTTCAAAATTAAATCATTGTTTTTCAAAAAATAGCCTAATTATGGGGAATCACCAATTAGGAATTAGTTTTTTTTTTTTTCATTGATATTCATACAAGTTAACAGAAATATGTCTTTCTTTAAAAGAATTTCTTGTGTGAATTATAAATAAAACGATCGTTTTAATACGTTAAACATAAAATGAATAAAGAATTCGAAGAATTGTTTTATAGCAGATCTAGACTTTCATGTAACATAGATCAATAAGAAAGAATACTAAAATCATCACGCAATACATAATTGTACTAACATGTCTAAAGTGCTAAGGTGCAGTGTAACGTTTAAATTTAAAAAATTATTTACCTATTAAAGAATCCCTTAGTTTATTATACATCAATATTGGCTAAAGAGGAAACATACGATTGGGTGTAACCATGTTGGAAACCATAAAATCTCATAAAAAAGGTTTTTTTCAAAACTTACCAATAGTGAAAACGGATAATCTCATACAAATTTAAGATTCCTAACCGCAGTTTTTTCAAAAAATAACTTAATTATGTGCATATGTTTTATTCCAAATGGAAAAACTGACTGTAAGTTACACCCTAGGTTTTCAATGGGGTGGTTAATAATGAAAGATAGAGATCAAGAACACTCTTTGTTTTAGAATATACCATAAATAGTATAATATAATTTGAAAATGGCTTGGTAAGAAAACCGAAACCTATTTATTTTAGAAGTAAACATAGATACGTACGTAAGCAACATGTCATTCGTGCTTCGATCATGTTATCATTTCTCATTCCGCAATAATTCAGCTCGCAGTCACAGTGAAACACATAAGAACCTTTTGTTTTTTATTTCTTTGAGTATGATGATGCTGATTACCTGAACTTAACTCAGAAAAAATAACTAAATTATTAATAGTTAAGTGAAAATTACAGGATTTAACACATTCGCTGCCACTATAGCGATGGAAAATTTTCATCCATAGAGGCTGATGTGAAGTAGAAGAACGTCCTGTTTTTTAAACCAGTTCGTTACAATGAAAATGAACTAACTCTTTCTAATTAACGTCGCTAACTAAAGCTAAAGCTACACGACAGCTAGTCGGAGAAATACTGTTGTACGTTCCTGTTAAAATGTTCCTGGCCTTTTCCAACCGGATAACTCATCATTTGTCACTAATTATTGAATTGAAAGACAATAACCAGATTTGTTTCAGTGATTTACTTTTCGACTATGAAATCATCATTCAATTTTCCTAATTCATATTTTTTGTTTTTGTTTGAAAAAACTACAAAAAAAAAAAACAGATACTATTTGCAATTTTTTTTATAGCTAGATAGTTGAATAACAAACTAAACCGCACTGCGAAATGCAGTATGTCTGCAGTGTCTGGTCGCCCTACACTTGAGACAAAAGATTTAATTTTCTCGTAATTTGAAATAGAATATACTCTTTCAAATCATCAAGTATTATTCTAAGCACATCAGGATCGGTTGCAAAAGTGTAAAATCTAATATTCTATGTTCTATATCCTCAAATTGATCGATAATATAGGTGTATATATATATATATATAGGTGTTAACATCCCTACATAATTATGGCTACATTATATTTGTCGTCAATAGGCGAAGGCGAAAGATACACTTCGCGTTCGCAATAACACAAAAACTGCATAAGCTTTAAAATACTATGTAGGGCCGTAGTGAGCCTAGTGGTCAGCGTCTCGGGATCGGAAGGTCCTGCGATCGAGTCCCGGTACCATGAAGACCTACCGAGTATATGCGGAGTACGTGCTCGTAAATCTGTTGGGTCGAAAGTCTCCAAGTTCCCATACCAAATCAATACCTCTGGGTGACAAGCCATTCTGGGATCCTCTATCTCTAAAAATTAGATGATCCACTTATGTGTGTGTGTTGTCTGTTGTGTCTGTCTACTTGACGACGACGGTTATAAGCGGTCGCTGACCAAACACACAAACCTGAATATATATGTCTACCAACATTAAAATCTATGTATGGAAATTTATCAGTCACATCTGGGATTACTAAGTGTCAATTAAATATGTATCATACAAAAGGGTAGATGAAAGAGCTAGATCATGTATTTGTGTAACCACTAGACCATCATGTTTATCAAGTTTTCAAACGAACTTGAACTCATAAGAACGGTTGGCGAAATGGTACTATGAATTTCATCAGAATGTGCTGTTATCGGTGAATCGGAACCACGCGACACGATGGCGCGTCATTGGCAGCCAACGTGAAACTTATTAAAAACCGGGGAAATTAGATAATTGTGCGGTCCCCCCCCCCCCTTAACAACAAAAAACTACACAGTCCCAAAAAGTATCACAAAATTTCAAACAAACCAATATTTTTACGATGCGTATGTAAGCAACGTTAAAAAATCGGTAGTCTTAGCTTTTAGTTTTACTCATTTTTTTTAAAAGAACCTTTCTACTTTCCACACTTTATTCAACTTTGCATAACATATATTACTAAGCCACTGTGGATATAAGAATTGTATTTAAAAAATTGTACTAGCACATAAAAATTTTATCCCACAAATCAATATATAAAGCACATTAATTGGCCTTTTTGAAAAATAATGGAAAAAATAATTCACTCAAATTTTAATGATAAAAGTAATATATATAATCGTCTTGTTTCAGTTGATGTAACTTCTTCCAGCTTTTATTCCTGAATTTCCTTCAAATAGTGCACATGTACTCATATAGGCAGTGCTCTGCTCCCGCTTGACAGTGATTCACCAATCGAAGCTTGAGAAAGAATTTTTCATTCAAAATCACATCTGTTGCCACTCAAGACCCGAAACATGCCCATTATGTCTATTTGTAGCAAAAGATCAACACCAAACTCTATTCTGAAAATTCGATACAAGTTTAGGCAAATTTTTTAAAAAAATAATTTACATTAAATTGATAGTCACATTCAACATTTCAAAATCCTGCAACAATGGCAAATATACATTTTACCTCCCAATGCATTAATATTTTGATGAAAATTAGAAGACAAAAAAAAAATTTAGGTTTTTAGACAACAATGATTAACATCTAATTAATTTTGCTAGAGTCCAATTAATATGCAACTGTAAAGAATTTAACAATCATTAACAGGATTTTATTACTGCCATAAAAAATGTAAACAGCTCATAAATTATGAAAGTTTTTATTAATTGAGTATTTTTACATAAAAAAAGATACAACAGCAACTGCATATATATATATATACAACAGAAGGCAAAATCTTTAACAGTTTTTGATTTTAAAACATTTAAATTTCATCTAGGTCATAAGTCTCTTCTGGAAAATCCCCAATAATAATATCATGAGGTTTAACAAAACCTCCATACTTGGGCTCACACTCAAAATACCTTTTTCCACCAACAGAACCATCATTCTTACCAAGGGGTTCATCATACTTAACCCCAACCCAGAAGCCAGGTTTAAACTCTGTCTTCCCAACATACATTACAGTTCCCCGACGATTCGGTTTACCAGAAACACGAACATTACATCTGTTGCCAACAACAATTTTTTTAATCAGTTCTTCTTCCTCTTTCAGTTTCTTTTCTTCTAGAGCTGCTTTGGCATCACCACCACTTTGAAGCTTCATTTTCTCTTTAAAAGCTCTAAGGGTGTCTTCTCTTTTAAGGTATTCTTCCTCGGATAGCTCGAATTTTTTTACCTAAGAAAAGCATATTAAATTTTATTCCTAAATGCAAAATAAATGAAGCCAAGTCAAAACCAAGGCAATACAATAAGAACAAGAAGTTTTTAAAGAACTAAAATAGCCTACTTTCCTGTTACTTAAATACTTACTGAAATTCTAATCGGGAAACAACTAGGTTCATAACAGTAACAATCATTTCTACACTAGATCTACACACATTAGAAAAAAAATTGCTAAACACAACATCCAGCTATAATTTAAACTTCTAAAAGCCAAAATCAACTATTTTCCATAATATTCTTTCACAAATAACTTAATATTATTTATCGTCTGCTCGATTTATTTGTAGTTCGAAGAATAATTAAATATTTATTAATAACAAAAATAATGAAACTACTCCAAACTGCATTAAAAAAATAAATGTAAATTAAAACTAAGCAGAATTGTATGCAAAAAATATGCCTTGCCGCTTTCTTAGTAAACAATTAATGAACAATCAAAGAATCACATTGTGCTACATTTTATGACGTCATTCCAAAATGAATCATGAAAAAATTATTTTGCTTCAAATATTTTTAAATAAAGTTTCTCATGCCATTGTTGATTTGGCAACAGTGATTTAAATGACTCAAAATTGAATTTCAATGCTAATTCAATGGGAAATTCGCCGATAGATTTATGTCCGTCCGGACGTACAGACAGGTGGACAAAAAGTATGAAAGTTGGGTCTCTGAGGTCATAGCTTTTTAACAAAAAAAGAATTCTTAAGATCCGAATGATAAAACTGATTTTGGAAGGGGGTTACGGACGGACAGACAGACGGACATCGACCGCATGTCAATACCTACTTTTTCATTTTTTAAAATTCTTTCGAATTAAAAAAAGAAAAGTAGGCTAAAAACTTAACTGGATGAATGGGGAACTTGCATGTATTTTTTTTATTCTTTTAAAATAATCTCCATGCGATTCTAAGAACATCGACATAAATTTTACCTCAATCCGACCATTAGTTTATTTTTAATTAATTTTCAAAGTTTGCGATTTGCCCCGCCCCTTGAAAACGCTGCCTCTGGCCTTCCCTCCCCGCGTGACGTCAGTAGACCCAACTGGGAAAGCCAGAGATAGGCGGCCGCTATGTTTTGCGAATGTCACTCTTCCTGATGCTTTTCTTATCGCGTCGAATCCATTAAAGTTATGTAAATTCTGGAAAATATTAGTGCATACGAATGTTGCAAAGTACCTTGTTGTATTAGTACCACGAAAAACCCTTTAGAAAAGCAGTTTTTTTTAATGTTCCTTGAGTTGTAAAAGAAATGCTATTTTTATTCTTAATGGTAACAGACTTATGTTATAAAATAAATTTCTATGCAATTATATTATGTAATTGTATGTAGTTGTACTTATAATTTAACTATAAAATATAAATGTAGATTAAAATTAAATTTAATTGATTGAAATACCTGTATTTAAGATTGGGAAATATTTCTCATTATTACAGGGATTCGACATAATAATGTACACACCTTGCAATTTTTAAATTAAATCACATATTTTATAAGTTACTTAGATATAAGTAAAATGCTTTTTTTAACGACTTGTAACGCGTGTTACGACAAACATGTTCGAGCAGATATATTGTCTCTTATGTAATTATGTGGAACGCAGAATTCAAGTTTTGTACATTATTCTCGTAACAAGTTCATCCAATCCCTGTAACTATGAAAAATATTTCTCATTCTTAATGCAGTTATTTTCATAATTTAAATTTAGTTTTAATTTGTATTTGAATTCAAAGAAGCAATTTAGTTTATAAACATGAGTATGTTATATGGTACAATTAAAAATAAAAATACCTGCTTCCTTTTTGAACATTGTTGAACCTAACTGTCAACACGTATTTTTTTTACATCTTTAGGAAAACTACAACACGTAGGTGTGTAACAGTAACTATCACCTAGAACCTCTGTCACACACGCGCGAGTTATAAAACTTGGAAACAAATTCGTAAAACACAGCATTTACTTCTAATTTATACTTTAGTTTCCAAAATTGCCGATCTTCATTAACCTTCTTTTGTAAATTTAATCAAATTAAAAATGACCAGATAATTTATCCAACTCCCACTCTCTCTAAAACTTTTTTTTTTAATACAGTATATGTACATAATCATTTCTAGCCTCCGTGGACCTTCAACAGTGCCAGTTACACCTGGAATTATCTCTATTTTCTTTTTAAATGTCCATTAATGTTTTGGTTTTTCAAATTTAAAATATAATTTTAAATGGAATTTTTGTGATGAAATTTTGTTTAATTTCATTATTGATTTAATTCGTTTAGTTTCTGCACTACAAATTAAGTAACTTAAATTATCTAATAAGTTAAATGCTCAATAAAAACATTCTGTAATTAATTGATTTTTTCCCTAATTATCGCACTTAATTTTTATTTTAAAACTAAAACATTAATTGTTTATTAAATTATACAAACATTAGTTATGTAAAACAAAAACTAATTGATGTCCATAATTAGTAATAATAAATTAGCAAAAAAAAAACTTAACATGGAATAACTCTATTTACATTGAAAAATATTTTTTTCAATTAAAAACAGTTTTAATTAAAAATAATTTAAATTGAAGTAATATTAATTAAAATATATAAATAAAATTTACGACAACTGCCCCAACCCCAAAATTTCTTTTCTAGTCGCGCCCTAGGTGACGAAAGGACATATAGCATTTTTAAAAGCTTCCACTTTTCTTTATAAACGTTCTGTGGGAGCTGAAATATATTTTCTGGTGTAATTTTTTCGTGGTACTATTACAACAAGTTACTTTGCAACATTCATATGCACTAATATTTTCCAGAATTTACATAACTTTAATGGATTCGACGCGATAAGAAAAGCATCAGGAAGAGTGACATTCGCAAAACACAGCGGCCGCCGATCTCTGGCTTTCCCAGTTGGGTCTACTGACGTCACGCGGGGAGGGAAGGCCAGAGGCAGCGTTTTCAAGGGGCGGGGCTAAGCGCAAACTTTGAAAATTAATTAAAAATAAACTAATGGTCGGATTGAGGTAAAATTTATGTCGATGTTCTTAGAATCGCATGAAGTTTCATTTACAAATGGTATTTCGCTATTTCCCGACACATGCAAGTTCCCCATTGTTTGCCTTTTCGTATTTCATACAAGACTTATCAAATCTTATTACATTCATACTTCAAAATTCAGTTGTGTATGGCCTAGAATAAAAGAAATACACATAAACCACAAATAGTTAATCTGAGCAGTTTCACGTCATCGTAAGCAAATGTTTCAGTATTTTTTTTTACAATAAAAATTTGCCCGCGACAATTTGGAATTTTAATACAGGAGAATAAAAAAACTGATTTCCACTTTCTAAATAAAGTTTTTGCTCCCTAAAACTGTTTTATACTGTTAATTTCTTAAGTAGTGCTACTTGATAGAATCATGGTTAAAAAATTTCTTAAAAATCCACAATGAAATATAAATAGTACGCAGTTATAAAGAAACAAGTAGGTTTGTAACAGAATCTGTCACTTAACCCGCTTCCACACAAAAGTTGTGTTAAACAGGTAAAAAGGCACCAAACACTGTATTAATTCTATATTAAACATTTACATGCTAAATTTGGCTAGTTTTATTTATTTTATTTCGAAAATTCAATAATTATTACTTATCGTTTGCAAAAATTAATTTGTATTTCAAAGAATAAATATGTACTATTCCTCGCTTTTAAATAGAATGAAAATATTTCATATCAACATACAAAGAATTTCGTAGTGAAATATATTTGACATCATTTCAAACTGATCGATGTCGCAAAAATAAATTTATTTTAATTTATTGTCTAAAAGAATTAAGTTTCTCGGGCGATTGTTGCGAATGGCAATGGTGATTTAATTCTAATAACAAACTGGGCCTTTAGCTATTTGTAATTCAAACTTTTAAACGCCAAAATTAACTATTTTCATTAATCTTCTTTCTCAGATTTAATAATTAGATTTAATTAAATTACAGTTCGAAAAATATTTAATTAGTACAAATGATGCTTTAAAAATAAAAGCGAAACTTTGCACATTTTTTATGCCAAGTTAGAATTCTCTTTGCATCTTTCTTCATACATATATAATGAACCATCAAAAGAACTCTATTGTGCTATTACAACAATCCAAACTGAATCATATCACATAAATAAATATTCTTTCAAATGTTTGTATTTTTTTAATAAAATTTCTCGTACGTTTAACGAAATGGCAACAGTGAAAATATTGAATAAAAATGGAATGTGCATGTTATTTCAATGTAGATTAAATTTTAAGTTATTTAAATTTTAAATAAACTTCTAATTTAAATTTTTTAATGAAATTTGGAATGTAGCATAATCTGATTTTTTGTTTCAAAATGACGTATTCCACTTGTCTGTGGGACTTGTGGTTCTTTCTGTGAAAGTGGGTGACGGACGGACAGACAGACGGACTGAACGATTATAAAACCTTCCACTTTTTACGTTATAAACGTAGTGTGGAAGCTAAAATGATATATTGATGGATTAGCATGGAAATGTCAAGTGCATTGGTGATAGAAAATATTTGGTGAAAACCTTGGATGTACTTTCAGCGATAATAGACTTGAATGTATCAAGATTGAAATGCTGACAACATACTAGCACTAAAAAAATTACATCCTTTTACTGCAGTTTTGTTTTTGAGCGCTAAGGTCTGTTTTTTACGACCTATACATGGAGTATTTTACAGTAAGGGGAGGAGAATTCAAATTACAAGTCAATTATAAATTAAAAATACAAAGATATATCCCAATGTGCTCTTTTCTAACCAAGTAACTTTCAAGGAAACCCAATAATTAGGATATTGAGAATGTTAAAACCACATTCCAAAATATGTTCATGGAAAAGTGGAGTATCAGCCATGCTAATGAAAAGAAGTACAGATCAGCGTTTCCAGCATAGTACCAGGTCTTCTTTTGAATCAACTCTCTGGAACCCCAAATAAACTCGTTATAAAAAGAGAATGACCATAAGAATCTTCTATGACTACATACATGCAAGTCCAGTGACCTAAAAATCGTACATTTGGGCACTGCAGACTAAAAAATTGTGAAGAAATTTTTCAAAAAGTTTTTTTTTTTTGTGATTAAAAAAAATGCTCCAAGGTAATGTGCATTTGCTCCTAGTTTTTTTTAAATTTAGGCGCACAGATTGCTCCTAAATTTCTTTATGCAATTTCGAACACCAGTAAAAATGCTGACGAAAATGTCTTGGCGAAAAGTGGCAATGTTTGGTAACAGTTCACATGCCCTCCCTAGTAGCATTGTTTCCCGAAATTTGCTTGATCGGTCATCGATTGTTGATCGGATTTAGCGAAAACTCGCCGTTGATCGCATCCGTAATCCGAAAGTTCACAAGACGACATCGGCAATCGGTGACCGAAATCCTATCAATAAAAGTCATCGATTCGATATCGGTCAAAGGTGAAAATTCGATCAACGTACGCTACATCGGAAAAAAATGACTAATCGATATTGTAAACGATAAGAAAATTTTGGCTTTTTTTGTTTTAGTACATACAAATTGCGTTAAATTATTTCGAAAACTTAATTTCTGAAAAATATCATGTTCAAACTGTTTTAATGGGTAGTTAATGGGCAGTTTTAATGGGTAAACTTTCAAACTTATTTTCAATCTACAATCAATAACAAATAGTTACCTTGGAAACATCCTCAAACTCTCCTGCTTGGTGGAATGTGTCAGTGACATGAAGAACCTTCGCACCTTCTAATGGATATGAACCCAAAATGGAATCATCGCCAACTAGTTTTGCTATAATCTCCTGCTTGTCATTGAGCAACTCTAATTCCATGGATCCAGATGACGCACCAGTTAATAGCTCCAGCTTCTGTTTGAGTTCCCCAATTTTAAGATCTTTCGGGAACCTTCGCTGGGTGCCAAAAGAGTTGATGCTACTTGTGACAAGTATGTCCAGTAGGTCGGGTTTGCTTTCGTCGCCCATTTTTCTTTAAACTGGAAAAAAATTAACATTAACTTCAAGTTTAAAAGAACAGCTTTGATATAATAGCCGGCCGGTCTCGATCTAGCGATTCCCCTTACGTTTCCAAGCGACGAAAATGCCCAGATATGGTAAAATAAACCGGCCATTATATTATAGCTATAACAAGTTTATACATCATTAAATTTTTCTAAAGATCAAAACATGTTACATAATATTTCGAAGCATAACTCAATCCTTTAAAACGGCTTTTAGTAACAGTGTAATTACCTATTAGAAATTTATACTAGTACTATGATACGGTAAACTTGTTTCTCACTTTTAAAGCGTGCCTAGTACAATTCGTTGAAAAGTTAAGCTTAAGTTAATAAAAGGGAAGGTTTTTAAGTGCAGCACTTTAAAGGGAAATGTTTTAATCAATTTCAAATAACCATAGAAACCTTCAAAACAGAATGGAAAACAGACGTACTAGTTTATGAAAATTTGGGATAGGCGGCAGGCAGACGACAAAAGAAAGTATTTGTTTAAATGGCGGATACAGTTAATAATACTTTAAATTACACGTGATATATTTTTCAACGTATATATAAATAATGTAAACCCTATATTTATGTTAATCAATGCACTACAATAAAAATTAATGATTAAAGCTATGGGTGAAAAATAATACGTCCCATTAACATTTAAAACCATTAGCTGCATCTAAGCCTATTATACGAAATTTAACTTTTGAATTATTGAGTGGCAATTTCTTGATTAGTTTACAAAGTTTGATTTTTTTTTTCAGCGTGTGGGCCGAATTCATTGTTTATAAATTTATTTTTCGGTTTTTGATTGGTTTGATGATCAAAGTTGTTTGTATCATAGATATGTATTCTAGAAATTTTTATAGCATAATATAAATAGTTTCTCATTTGTATTTTAACATTTTCCTACAAAACACTAACAGTGATGAACTCAATTTCTTTGGGTACAAACCAGTTTAATTTTAAATTAAACACTGAAATAATTGAAACAAAAATACCCAATGGCGATTTTACAGTAAGTATTATAGTTGGATTTGTAATGATATTATTTGTTATTCTAGAATAACTTATTACAAATTAAGATGAACTGAACGTGTTAGCAAAAATACACGTTTATTTAGCGCTGGAACGTGTTGCAAACTATATTGGGAGTTGGAACCCAACAAAGCCAAAATGCTCTCTATCTGAAAGTGATTCAATGGTTGACAGCTGATTTTCCGCCAAACTTCGTAACTAAAAAAAAAACCTTAACCCCATGGCGAAAAATGAAATTTAACTAGCTTTAATTAAAATTTAATGTGCTGTTGGTTTACAATGTTATGTATGAGTTTGTTGTAGTTCAATTTCTTAGTGAAAATTGTAATTTTTTTGTCAAGCTATTTATTGCTTCAAGTATTCCAAGTTGAAGGTCCCTGAATTATTAGTAAACAGTAAACAAAAAAATTAATAGCACTGCACTAAATCTATTTTAACAGGGAATCACAGGCATAAAATTGGATTGAGAGCACTTTTTTGTATTCTGGAAAGCAGATTTGTGTGTGTGTTTTAAGATTTCATTCATGAACCTTTTTAAACTGTCTGAGTAACAGAATAGTCAATGTCTTTTCTTCAAATGTGCTTCTTGCACTGGAAACATGCATTATTAAATCAGTTAATAAGATTCACACAAAGCAAAAAATACTATATTCTTAATTTTTTTAATCTATGTAAATAGGGAAAGCTTAGTTTTAGCTTCCACACTACGTTTATAACGTAAAAAGTGGAAGGTATAATAATCGTTCAGTCTGTCCGTCTGTCGCCCACTTTCACAAAACCAACCGCTAGTCTCATAAACAAGTGGGATACATAATTTTGAAGAAAAAAATCAGACTAGGCTACATTCCAAATTTCATTAAAAAATTCAAATTAGAAGCTTATTTAAAATTTAAATAATAAAAAATTTAATCTACATTAAAATAACATGCAAATTCCATTATTATTCTATATATTTTCACTGTTGCCATTTCGTTAAACGTGCGAGAAACTTTATTATTTAAAATAAAACTTTTGAAAAAAATATTTATTTATGTGATATAATTCAGTTTGGATTTTTGTAATATCACAATAGAGTTCGTTTGATGGTTTATTATATATTTATGAAGAAAGATGCATAGAGAATTCTAACTTTGCACAAAAAATGTGCAACTGTAAATTAATTTCACAAACTATATATCACAACTGAATTTTCGAAAGAAATGTAAATGGGAAATTGTGGCGACTCAAATATATTTATTAAAAAAATTACATAATTGTTCTTTGAACTTCAAACAAATTTAGCAAACGATAAAGTCTAATTATTAAATCTGAGAAAGAAGATTAATGAAAATAGTTAATTTTGGTGTTTAAAAGTTTGAATTACAACTAGCTAAAGGCCCTGTTTGGCAAATTTCTTTCTGAGGTGTATAAATAGTTTGTTTCCTGTTGAGCACAAATGTTGTGTGGAAGCGGTTCAAGTGACAGATTCTGTAACAAACCTACTTGTTTCTATATCTAACTTTTCTGTTTTTCAGATGGGTAATTTGGCAGCGACGCAAGAAATGCAGGTAAAAAAATTATCTTTATTTGTTTATGTTGTCCCACAGCTCTTTTATTATGACATTATAACTTATTTTAAAATTATATTGTTGAATTAATGTTTTTTAGCTTCCACACTACGTTTATAGCGTAAAAAGTAGAAGGCATTATAATCGTTCTGTCCGTCCGTCACCCACTTTCATAGCCCAAACTACAAATGTTGATAAGTATGATACGTCAAGAAATTCAGCACATCGAAATTGGAATACATTGAAAATTTCAGAAAAGAATTTGATTTCAAAGTACTTCAATTATTTAAAAAACTGCAAAATTTAATGCTCATTTAAAAAACATACTAAGCCATTTTTATTAGAATTAAATCACCATTGCCATTCGCAACAATCGCTGGAGAAACTTTAATTCTTTTAGACAATAAATTAAAATAAATTTATTTTTGCGACATCGATCAGTTTGAAATGACTTACTTAAATATATTTCCCTACGAGATTCTTTGTACGTTGATATGAAATGTTTATTAATTCTATTTAAAAGCGAGGAATATTACATATTTATTCTTTGAAATATAAATTAATTTTTGCAAACAATGAATAATAATTGAATTTTTGAAATAAAATAAATGAAACTAGCCAAATTATGTAAATGTTTAATATAAAATATATCAGTGCTGTGTTTGTCGCCTTTTTACCTGTTAAACACAACTGTTGTGTGGAAGCGTTTTAAGTGACAGATTCTGTTACAAACCTATTTGTTGTCTTTTAGGAAATTATCCCTGGTCTCTTTCTTGGGCCCTTCAGTGCAGCTAGCAAAGCAAATGTAAGTGCAATTGAATACTTTTTGAAAACTGAATGACTAATGAAATTAGTATTTTTTTAATTGACTTATGTTGTCTGGCAAAATGAACTAAGATGGCAGTATCATAATTCTAGAACTCAATGTTTGGTCATGGAAGCACCAAATTTGGCACATACTACCAAGATTTATTATATATTATCTAAATGTGGGTTTGGCTATATTTTAGATGTCTAGAACTGCCAGTTAAGATTTTTTTTTTTAAAATTATAAAAATCATAATTAAGAAACTTATAATTATCTTGATTTTTGGAAACAACAGAAATATCCCTTTATTGTTTTTCATAGCTGGGTGCTCTTCTGAAAGCTGGGATTACTCATATTGTGTGTGTAAGACAAGAAGTGGAAGCTTCTTTTATTCATCCCACTTTTCCAGATAAATTCAAGTAAGCATATTAAATTTTCCACATTATGCTATGTGTCAGTGTATGATGAACAATAAAAAGACATTCAGTATGAAGCAATTCTGTATTGAAATTCAATCAAAAACCAGCACTACTTGGAGGTTTTATAGTTTTGTTAATTTCAGGTTATAAATTCACAATTACATAAGGTTTGAATTTTTTAGAATACCTATTAATGAAAAAAATTAATGTTTCCACAAGAACAATGGCATTAAAGAAACATATCAATTTGATTTTTTTTCTTTCCTCGGAAGTTTTTGTAGTTGCACTTACAAATTTGATGATAATTTCGCTTTTTTCAAATCTTCAAGCCTATTCGAGATGTCTATAAGGTAGCTTATTAGTTCTTGACATACTTTTAATTTAAAATATAATAGTGTGTGAACATCCCTTGCATTCTTTCTTATGAAAAAATCTTTTTAGGTACATTGTCATCAACCTTGGTGATTCACTTACATCAAATATCATTCCCATTCTACCACAGGTAGCATAATTATTGTTAAATTAAATAATAGAATTACTGTATGTTTTGTAAAAATAATTCTTTGAAGTTGTGTAAACAGTCTTGTTTTGTAATTTTATCAAGGGTGGACCTAATTTTTACAGAAAACCTTGTGAAAATAATAAGACAACTATTTACCAGCTTCCCTATTCTAATTGTAGCCATTTCTGTTAATAAAACAAAACATGATTGCTTACATCTTTTTCAAGGGCATTTTTTTTAACATGTAATATTTATTTACTGTTATTTTGTCTTAAATATTATGTTAGCACTGAAAATGTTTCTTATTTCGTTATCCTGTGCATTAATTTCATTTACACACCTTGTTAAAGTAATTAGTAATTATATTTGCTATACATTTAAAATTATGTGTATAAGTTTTAATGCAACATTTGGCATTTCAGGTTAAATGTTTCATTGACAACTGTTTCAAGCTTGGAGGTATTTTAACTTTTTATTATTATTTTATTTCTCTAGTGTTATTCCACGCATGAATATCAATAATTTTGTCCTGAAGAAACGCTTATCTACAATTCGAGTTTTATGCTTTACCTATTTATTATTAATAGAACTGAATAAAAGTTGCTAAAACTATATACAGTAGAGTCCCGCTTATCCGAAAGGTTCGGGACCGGAGCCCTTTCGGTTAATCAGGAATCATCCACTTCACAGCTAGAAAAACGCTGGCATAGAGAAAATTTGACGTCATAGAGTGTTCGCCTTGTTACAAAAATCTTAGATACATAGAAGCGCAAAACGAAGCCAGTACTTCAGACGTTCTCTTGTTTAAAAGAAGGTAGGACAAGGTTGCTTTAAAACGAACCAAAATTGAGCAGTAAAAAAAAAGATTATTGCATATTTTGAGATATAAATCCAACTTTGTAAGTACGTATTTATTTTTCGTGTATTTATTTATGCATAAACTTCATATTTTAGCACACAAACAATTTCGGAGCCTTTCGGTTAAGCCAAATTTTGGATAACCAGGACTCTACTGTCGTATAGAGCTCGTAGTATTGCATATGACAAATTGATAAATAAAGAGATGTTTTAATGCAAAGAGTAGGAATTGTGGTTAATGACATGCACTTCTGAAAATTCCTCATCATTTTTTGTTTCGGGGGGGGGGGGGGATTGCATACTATTCCTGAATTGTGTGTTCACTGTTACCATATTACCTAATTCTACCAACAATAACGAATTTACTATATTGCTTTGATGTGCAATACACAGTTAGAGAGAAAATATTTATAGCAGTTTGCTGAAACTAATAATTGCTGTTTAAGGTATCCTAACTAATAAATTTGTGCTTACGATCGTAACTAATAAAATAGTAATTGTACATGGCCCAATCTCCACCCCATTTTCTTTAGTTTTGTTTTGGAGATATTCTTTGTTTTTTCAAATGCATTCCTTATACTGAATAGGACTGCATTTTATTATAAAAATAGCATGCTTCCAAAACTTCTATTTACTTTTGATGTAGAGTTTTTTTTTATTATAAACAAGCCTTAAATTTTGTACTCAATCATCATTTGATTTCTTTATTTTAGGAAAAGTGCTGGTACACGGTAACTCAGGCATCTCTAGGAGGTAATTATAGATTTAAGTTTTTATTAAATGTAAATTGATAAGTTTTGTTTTACTTTATGTGGTATCTAATTTTCATCTATTTTTCAGTGCCACTCTAGTCATTGCTTATGTCATGGAAACAAAGGTTCTGCCATATAAGTATGCACCTTTTGACCTTATAAGACAAATGTATGTAACAAATTCTATTCTGACTGGTCATTTCATGGTAATCAATGTTACATTTAAAAAAATTAAGACTTCTTTGAGCTTCTTATTCATAAAAACTGGTTGATTTTTGTGAAGCCATAATATGCAAGCAATAAATACATTATCAATAAAATAAAACATTAAATTATAAATAGTTTTGAAAATAACAAATTTTAGTGCAGAGATCAATGTAACAAAAAACCCCTCAGTAAAACTTACCTTTGCTTTTAAAGCAATTTCTTTGCAAATAATTACTCAATAAATTAAAATTACAGGTTTTGTAAAGAACAAGTATCCTGTTGATCAATATGACATGTAAATGCTACTTATAAGAGGAAGTTATTTTAGCTTGAGGTTTATATTTCCATGTAATGACCCAGAATAGATTTCCTTCTTTTTATCTTGTTTAAAACCAATTTATTTTGTTTCAGAGATGCTTTCTTACTTGTGCAAAATAAAAGGAATTGCATAAATCCAAGTGATGTATTTATGCAGCAATTAAAAGTAAGCTTGAAGCAATTTAATGTTATTGATGTTAAATAGCGTTTGTTCTTTATTTAAATCATTATTTAAATATATTTTCTTATTTCTTGTAAAATTTTATAATCTTATATCAATAATATTTTTTTACAGGAATATGAACCTATTTACAAGGCATTAAGAACCCATTTGAGTGGCCATTCATCCAAAGTAACTGGTAATAATGCATAAGTGCTATGGTTTTTAATTTTCTACCTTCTTTCAAATACTTTGTGGTTTAACATATCAACTCTTGTGTTAGATTAGAAATAAATTTTTAATTCAATTGAAAACTTAATTTCCTTTTTGATAAAATGATTTACAAAATCAAAAGTTGGAAGATGTATCTAGAAATTTTGATTTTTTGAAATTTGTGTATGCTTACTAACCAACAGATTTACAAACTTTTTTTTATTTCATAATAGGCTTGTTTATTCAGTTTATCTTTATGCTATGTGCTATACACTTTACGCAAATACTTTTTTAAAAAAATATGAAAAACATTGTTTTAAAAATAAAAACGCCTCGGTGCAACAGCCCGTTAGTAGGCCAAGGCCTGCCTTGCACATTTCAGCGTACTTGACCAAGGGCTCTGAGGTGCTATGCATATGTCCCGGTTAAGTGGTCAACCTCATGTAAAAACCCTAGTGTTTAGTTCCCAAGGGTGCTTGGTCCTCACTTTATTGACCCACTTAAAGAATGAAAGGATGAGTCAGCCTCGCCCATTGAGCTAGAAGGGAAACTGGAGTGAGGTGTCAGCGAGCTGAAAACCCACTCACACCCTTTTGAGTGAACAGGGCAGAAAAGAACTATATTCCCTACACTTGTATGCAATGCTTGTATGAGACTCCTCTATCATATTGACTTGGGCTCCTAAATGTATTTTAACGTTTTTAGTTCGAAAGAAATTAACTTTCTTTAACTTTAAATTATAACTTTTTAAAGAAATAACCATGTGGATACTAACTAATACTACCACTAACTAAGAACCAGCGAAGACAAACCCAATAGTGAAATAGGCAAGTTTCTAGGTTTTCTGCCCGGTTCGTTTCTGCTGCAGTGCCGTGTATTCCTCCGCGTTTCGTTATTGAACCGGCTCGTTTGCCGCCCTGTTCAGTGAATCACACGCCTCACTCCACGTTTCTTCTAGCCCAATGGCCTCGCCCAATCCTGGACTTGATCCCCTGACCTGTAGCATGGCAATTGCGAAGCATTACCACTAAGTCACATTTTTTCTGAAATGCAAATGTAATCATTGTTATCATATTACTTTAAGTCATTATTCTTTTTTTTTTAGAATAAAAAAAATTAATGACTTGAAGTAATATGATAACAACAATTACATTTCCGAAAAAATATAAATCAAGAAAAGGTTTGTCGAGGCCCAGTGGCTTAGTTTTAGTGTTTCGCAATTTTTTATTCTAAAAAAAGCCAAAAGCATTAAAAAAAATTATAGCAAGAAAACTTTTGCAATCCAAGTAATAGTAACATCTTTTTTCTCTTTAACAGATAGAATAAAAAGAAGGTATAGTGAAGTTGATGGTGTTTTACCTACCAACAACAGAATGGACATATGTGATGATGTATAAATGTTTCTAAAGCACTAGGAATGAAATATAACAAAACATTTTTAAGAGCTTCAAACAATCTTCCAATTTTAACATTCTCTTCAAAACAATTATATTTCATATGTTTTTGTATGAAATATTATTTTAAATAATGGACATAACAGGGCATTTTAAGATATTGAGCTTATATTTGTTTATTTGTGATTATTAAAGCTTTTTTTTTTATTTGTCTGACATACAAAACTTTGTTAAGGTGTGTTAGATTTTAAAATTGTCATTTTTTTACCGATTTTCTATTAAATCATGCCCTCATATGTTTTATGCTTGCTCAATTAGATTAATCAGTGGCCCTTTTTTTATTCATTAAAAAAATTTCAGTTTTCATCTTTTAAATGCTCTTTTTTTGTATTATTCCTTCTAGTGTATAATTATAAATAATTATACTTTTGTTTTAGTTCCATACAGCTAATAATTGTGAAATGTTCACATAATTTTTTTTAGTATTTGTTTACATTCATTGTTGTATTAAAAGTTTCTTTTATACGTGCATTTTACAACCAACAAAACGCTTTCTATTTTTGTTGTTGCTGTGGCTAACCCACCAGTTGTCCAAAAGATTGTTCCAGATAAGTCCAAAATTTTGTTGATCCATAGAAAATCAATAACCAGAAGGGACATAAAGAGGAGAAAAGAAGCAGCTCTTTTAAAATTATATTTTTAATTAATTTAATTTTCTATTTATAAGTTATACTAATTGGAACAATCTTCTAGTTGTGGTAAATATGCTCATGTAATATAAACAAATTTTGATGTCTGTATTTGTAATGTATAATGTCCTTTCTTGATTTAGTTAGCCCAGTAAACCAGTTTTGTACTTATATATCTTGAGAGCTTCTGTAGTACGGAGTTTAAAATATTAAAAAAAAGAGCACATAATGACTATTGACACCTTTATATCATAGTCTAAACATGGTTTAATTTTTCTACAATAGTTTTTAAATCCTTTCGCTTGTCTTAATAAGTGAATTGTCACTTTTTTTATACCTTCGCCAGATCTTAACTCCTAGAATATGTTTTTCCTATAAATTGTCAAAAGTGTTGTTTTATAACAGATAAAGATTGTATTTAGCTGGTTTTTCGTCCTTATATTGGATCTTCCTACATCATCCATATTGTATTCATTTGGGATTTATATTTTATTTATTTTACAATCATTCAGAATCTCATTTGTCATCTTTGAGTCAGTAAAAAGTTCCTGGGTTTTTTTAAAGCTATATTGTCCTTATAGCTTAGTCAGTTTTTTTATATTAAACTGAATGTTGTCGGTTTTTTTGTTTGCTTTTTTGCAATTCGCATTCAATGTTTTAGTTGTGGATGTAGGTTTTTCATGTTTTAAAGCCAATACTTGTCAACATAATGCAGAACAGACAAATATTTTGTCTATTGGTTTCTATTAAACATTAAAGTTTTTTATTTAACTTTTTATAATATACAATAAATTTATATTTAAAATTGCAACGTACATAGAAAATGCAATCTATTTTTATGATATTGCACTTAATAGGATTTTAGGCATTGGTTCAAAAATTCAGCCATAAATGCCACTGTATATTATGTAATCATAATTTAATTATTCCATGAAGCCTAATAATTTCTATAAATTGATTTTGTAAAAAGTATAAACATGTATGTTTCTAATATTAGATACTTGTGGTAATTGCATAAAAAAAAAATATTTCTCAATCTAAAATATGAAGAAAGAAAATTAATGCTTAATTTTTTTTACTTTTTCAAAAGTTCTTTTTATGTTAAATATATGCACCTGATTTCACTTTATCCATGACATTTAAATGACCTTTATATATGAGATTTTTAAATTTAAACTTTATACCGCATAATTTTAGTGCTATTCCATGTTTACTAAGAAAGTTATGTGCCAAAGTTTGATCTTGTTTGCCTAAATGTATATAATGTGTATTTTTGTATATTTGTTTTGATGGCCCAGTTATTTTTAACTTTGTCAATTTATGTGTTTTTACATTCCAAAGCAAAATAAATAATTTCTACAATTTATTAAAAAAAGTATCTTTCTTTCTGTAATTTGTTTACCTTAATAAGTGACTACAGTCCAGTGGTCGGCAATCGTTTTTCATAAAAAAGACGATATGTTAGTTTTTGAGAAATTTTGGTGATATTGATATTTTGCTTGCGGGGAGGGCGGAGTGAGCGTTAAAATACTCATTAAATCCTTACGCTTCATCATTCTTGAATAATCAACACTTAAAAATAATTATAATCATAAAATGTTATTTTTTCAATGTTTAAAAAAAATAGTATTAGGAAAGGTTTTTAACTATGTAGGGTTTAACTATGTAGATTGCAAAAACCAATAAAATTAGTTTTCCCGTTTCGTTTTGAGTAAAAAAAATACTGATGTGTACCTTTGTTTTTTAGCAAAAAAATATCGATTGTGCCATAAATAATTATTGAATAAATCCTTATTTGGAGGAAATAAATTCAGAATATGATTCATCATAGTATTTAAAAGATGAAAAACGATACCCTTATAGATTTAACATATTTTGCATTAGTGAAATAAGCTAAGAAAATTTTGCAAATCATGGATCATAATTCACCTTCCATCTTTCTCAACATGGTGAGAACTGTTTTTGTAATATATAATTATCCATTAGTAAAATAAACACAAGGAAATAGTTTTGTTTAAAACGTGTTAGATTTAAAAAGAGTTATAGTTTTGTTTTGTAAAGAATTTTTTATTTTGAGAATTTTTAAAAGTGCGAAGGACCATGAAAATGCTTCAAAACGCCTAAAGCTGCCGATGTCTATCACCGCTGATACAGAGAAGGAGTAGAGGGTTAAAGAGTCACATTTCTATATTAATCAATAACCATTGAATATTTACAACAATATCTAATGCTTCCGTACCTGGTCTGAAATTTATTTGGTTTTAATTTAAAGTAGTCTTAAGATCTAATTAAAATGTTTTTTTATGTATTTAAAATGTTTTTTTAAATGTTTATTATATTTGCAAGATTAGTCTTTTATGATGCAACTTCTATGTCTTCTAGAGCATCGATAGATTGCCCATTTGGTGCTCAAGGTTAAAATTTAAAACTATTTTAGCCATTTAAGGATTTAAGTGTTTATACAAAATCAGTATTAAATCGGAGATCGATATAACTGTTTGTAGTATCGACACTGTGCGTCCTTCCTACACATCTAAAACATCCCTAAAAAGGGCGAAACGTATTTGGAGTATACGAAATGGCCATAGGCTTATCTAAGAATAAAGAGGGGGTGGTCCGGGGACGGGGACCTAGCAGACGCTAGTGTGAAAAAAGGTTTAAAAAAACGGGACCATATCGGTTACCATGATGTGATGGATCATGGTGTATGGTTCTGGGGCGTTTAAACTTTTGCTCCACGAACTGGTCATAGTCGATAATTTGGGTGAGCGACATGGTAGCAGAAAATACCGGACTTCTTGCATTAAAAAAAAGCAAAGGGACAAAGATCCACTGCCTAAGAAATAACAATTGAACTTCGAAAATCCTTGGGATAAGTGCTTGTGTGGATGAGATTTGATGGATTTTAATCCATAAGAAAATTCTAAGCTGCATTTAAAAATCCTTTAATTTAATCGGGTAACTCCTCCGGATATTTAAACGACGTCTCTCTCTCCGGGAAAGAGTCTTGTGTACATCATTATGTAAATGGAATATTTCTTATGATGTTACGCTCTCCATACTGCGATTTCATTGGTTGTTTTGTTTTCTTTGACAAAGTGTTGAAACAAGCCCATAGATTTTTTTTATAACCTCACGCACTCCGAACTGCGATTTCATTGGTTGTTTTGTTTTCTTTGATAAAGTGTTGAAACAAGCCCATTCGCATCATAGCCCAGGATAAATGGTTTAAAATTACGAGATCTACCACCAAGGCGAATTCAAGCCTAGGCAATTATAAACTTTTGCTTGGTTATCTTAATTAAAATTTTGGATTTAAATCTTTCTATGAGACACTTAGACTTTGAACTGTTGTCAGGTGCTCATTGTGCATACAGAATGTTGCTTTTGGGAATGGAAAACCAAACTGTGTTGTAGATAACCGAAATAAAAGTAAGCTGTGTAAAGAAAACAGCACATTATTTTTTGTTTACAGTTTCAAAATCGGATCTGTTTGGCGATGTGTTGCTTTGAAGACTAAAACTCTCTGATCATAATTGTAGATTAATTTGTCTTTTCGAACTCTGAAAACAATGTTTGAAAGAAGCAACATATCAGACCATATTCGAAAATTTGATGCTTATCCTAAGACTTTGGAAGATTTTAGAGTTAAAACGTTTTCTGGTGCAGCCGGTAAGGATTATGAAAAATCATATTTATTGACGATTTTTTCTCTTGCTTTATATTTGGACTAATTTAGAGTTCTAGATTATAAGCGTTTTTGAATAATGTCTATAAAAAGACAAACACGCATATACATTTATAAAATTAGGGTACTTCATTTAGTAATTAAAGGAATTTTCTGATCTATTTTAATGCTCATCCTTTATTTCAGTTACAATTGTGAGTGCTGTCATCATCACACTACTTTTCATTTCGGAATTAAATTACTATTTAACTCCAGAAGTGACAGAGGAACTATTTGTTGATGTATCCCGAAGTGAGAAACTGAAGATCAACATAGATGTCACATTTCCAAAAGTCATGTGCGATTGTATGTAACTGTTAATTTTCATTTACTTACATGCATCCTTTTTGATAGTATTCAACATAATAATAATAACTTTTTTTATTGAATGTAAATGCAATTTTAAGTAGTGTCAGAAATTGCACTATTGGCTAATTCCACGTAACTGTAGTGTAAGTCACAATTTAAGAGGAGCTTACAAGCTTTTTAAATTTGAAAAATAAATCAAATTAAATAAAGTACACTGCATTATTTGGTTTTAATAAGTGTAGATCAACTATTCCGCTATTTTTTTCATTTAATGCAAAAAGTTGTAGTTTTAATAACTTTTTACAGACATGACTTACACTACAGAAAGGTTAATTTTGCATGAAATTAGCCTATTATGCTATCCTAGATATCACTGTAATGTCATACAAGCAAGTTCAACACATTTCCATTTACTTCTACCATATTAAACAAAAGGTCTGAAGGAAAAATTCATGCTAAGTTCAGTATATTTGTCTCTGAAGCTATACAAAATGTGCCTACATGAGAAAATACGGTATTTGTAAAGTATAGACAACTTACAAAAAAAATTGGAACAGCTATGATTTAATGGCCAGTCTTAATTTATGTTAGGTTGTCAAGCAATAAAATATCCAATTGTACTTGTAGTAAACATTGCACTTCACATTTCATTAAATGCGATAGGTATAGAAACCCAACGTTAAATTTTCAAGCTTTCTGAAAGTCATCAATGAGCAGATCAGCAATTATATCATCGTTTGTTTCTTAGTTTATTGTAAATTTGAAATCTTCATAAAGTTTAGTTTTTATCGTAGGTGTACTAACAAAATATACGGATTTATATCTTTGGTGTTTTATTTATGTCTCTCTATTAAAATTTAATTCATAAATGTAATTATTTATATAAATAAATCTATTTTCAGTTTTATCCATTGATGCAATGGATGTGTCTGGCGAACAACAAATTAATTTAGATCACAATATATACAAGCGTAGACTAGATGAAAAGGGAATACCTCTTGAAAAACTCCCTGAAAAAGAAAGTAAGTTTGCCACTTACATTTTACAAAAATATCCAGGGTGGATTAAGCAGTGGATTTTGATAGTGCGTCGGTTACAACCCATGCAATGTACAAATCAACACCTTTACAAATGGTTACTATCGATTGTTAGTTACTAATAGTTAATTTGATAGAAAAAAATCTAACTGTTCTTCTGTATAAAAACAGAAAATGCTAATGAAACCTCTAAAGAAGTAAATTTGAAGTTTTCAAGTGCATCCAGTGCCCATTGTAAGTTTAAATTCTGATACTCACTACTCATCCTCTCAACCTGCAAAAGTATAGCAATTGTGAGCAAATTAACATAAAGATGTTGTACTTGGAATCTGACAATGGCAGAGGTATTGTATTTTGGTTTTAAAGCGAAAATAAAATGGTTGTTCCTTTGAAATGAGATATTTTAAATTATTCATTCTAACCTGTAATTTTATAAACGAACGTTACTGTAATTAAAAATTCAAAAAATCTTGATGTGGCCAATTGAGTGTAAATTAAGCGTCATGTGAAGAAGCGGTTTATCCCTTAACAATGCTGATATATATTAATTTGACTATTTGTTACCATGTCAAGATCATTTGTTGGTAACTCATTGAAAAATATGAATTTACATTTCATTTTTTTAATTTTGTTTACATACTATTGTTAGACAAAGGATCCTATAAAATCAAAATGTGGTAGCCCTTAAGTTTGATATTAAATATTTTACATTAAATAAGGTTTTCAATGTATAGTTTTGTTAAAATACATATTATTATTATTTGTTTGCAGAGGTTGGATCATCTGAAGTTCTAAATGTGGTAAGTAAACTATTTTAAACAGTTATTATGTAATTGGTTTTAATGTTAAGGTAAACCTACAACTATATTATACGTGTATTTAAAAATGTTTCTTTAAAAAGTTATGAGAATATTCAGTTATTCAAGTTAATTTCTTTTTGAATTTTTCAATTACAGACAATTCCTCCTACATTGGATCCCAATCGCTGTGAAAGTTGTTATGGTGCTGAGATACCACCTAGAAAGTAATTTTTGAAACCTGTAATTTATATCTGTAGTTAAAACCAAATTATTAATATTAAAACTAATAATAATATTAAAACAATTATAATAATATTAGAACAGTAATAAGAAACAATTTGCTAAAGATAGTATGAATCTTATTTTATCGTACTACTAACTAGTTTTAAACTTATGTGTGTGGCAAGCTTCTCCTTTTAAGTCATGGTATACGTATCACCATTCACTATTTGCCAAATGAAGTAAAGATTTAAAAGAAAAAAAGTCTTCTTGTTAACACATTAAGAAATAGCTGAAGAATGCGTCTGTAACGATATGTGTCAATCACAGAAAAATCTCTATATAGCTATTCTGATTTTTATGCTTTACTGTATTTTATAACTCGTTTTTTAATAATTTTTGTAAGGTCATAATCCATATCAATTAGATGCATTGCATTTGAATATCTTAAACACAATGTAGCAAGTATTATAACTTTTACTCTTCCGAAGTTGTTCTCAATATATTATATAGTAGATCTAATAACATAAATATTAGAAGCAAATGTTTTTCCCAAAAATTGTTAAATATTTAAGCACTGATTGGCTTAATGTTATTTTTTTCCTTGAGAAGAATGGATATTTTTGTTGGTATGTAGTAAAGTAGAAACCTGCATTACATTTCCATGACATGATCCATACTTTTCTTTTCAGTTGTTGCAACACATGTGAAGATGTGCAGAATGCTTACCGTATGAAAGGGTGGGCCGCTCCTGATTTGGAAAGCATCGAACAGTGCAAAAGAGAGGGTTGGTCGAAAAAGATGGAGTCTGTGGACAAAGAGGGTTGCCAAATATTTGGTTACCTTGAAGTAAACAGGGTATGTATAGTGTTAAGTAATTTAACATATGTGTTATATACATGAAGATTACAATGAGATGCAGTGCTGCCTGGTGAAAAACTTATGTTAAAACAAGTGTTCAAATGAAGCTATGGACTGCAATATGCCCAAACATACCCTTGGTTAATTGTTGGAGGTGGGGAGCCCAGTTAGGCGTTCGCCTAGCATGCGAAAGGTCCCAGGTTCGGGTCCGGGCCATCGCCAAAATAACTGTCGACCTATAAACGGCCCGTGCAGCCAAAAATGTCCGACGAATAATGCTCCGGTAGAGGTAGTGCACGTTAAATGTGCTTCGAAGTCCCAACGCTGAGTACGATGTCGCCCTTAACTGTTGCGTTGGGTGCCTACTCAGGTGTTGGCTCGTCACTTGACTGTGGTTCTAAAATACAACGCCCATCTCCAATAGCCCTTGTGTAGCTCTAGTGCGACGATAATTGAAACTAAACTAAACAAACTTGGTTAATTGTGTAGAGCTATGTTACATGTTACAAAATAAATAACAATTCAAATCTTTTGTGTGAAGAGAAATATTTGAATCTAATATTATATAGAGAAATATCTGGATCATAATATTAGAAAAAAAATCAGGTGTTGTCCCACAATATGCAATTAAACAAATGATCAAATTTTGAATTTAAATTACCTATTCTTGAAGAATGAAATTTAAAGTTTGGCATAGAAGTCTTATGAAAGTGTGCACTGCAGTTGGTTTGGGCAGAAGAAGCAGATCAGTTTTTCAGACACCTCCCCTTTTGCGTACCAAACATTTAGATCTTATTTGAATGACCAAGGTTATTTATATAAACAGCTACCATACAGTTAAAAATAAACCAGTTACATGGCAGGAGAAACATACACAAGTAAAAATAGATACACAACTGACAGTTTAAAAAGCCAGTAAATGGCATGAAATAAGACTCACTATATATATACAAGAGAAAAAAAGAAAAACAACACCACAAATAAACAAATAAACCATTATTTAAGTTATATAAGGAAATTATATTTGATTTAAATGTCCTGAAGTTATCACAGAAGATGTCATCATTGAAAGGTAAGCTATTTAACAGTTGAATAAATTGATTTATGGGTTGATTTTTTATATAATTTGTCGAACAAAAAGGTTCTTTAAATACAGTTTTATTACGAGTTTTATAAATTGGTACATATAATTTTAAATCTTCAAGGATATACGGGCAGTCAATTCTGTTTTGCAGCAAATTATAAATTTTTTTTTAAATAGACAGTACTCTCCTGCATTCCAAGGAATTCATTTTATGTTCCATTCTCATCAAGTTATAGGGAGGGTGGTGGAAATGTCTATTATTCTTAAAATTTATGTACCAGAAAAATTTGTTTTGTATCCCCTCAATATTACCTACAGAGTAGCTGTTTGAGGGATTCTATATAGCACAACCATATTCCAGTAAGGGTCTAATAATAGTACTGAAAAGACAAATAATTACAGATACATCAGTGAAATTATTGGTTGTTCTCTTAAGGATTCCTAGGAATGTTGGCCAACTGCATGTGTGCCTTATTTTGCTATAGCCACTCCACTTTCCAATTGTTAGCATTATCTGAATATGCCACTTTCATTTGGTTTACTCTTGGTTCGGTTTAAACCAGTTTTTTTTCATCCTGAATGAACTGGTTTCTTTTTTTGTGCTTTTTATTCAACACAATTAAGATTAACATGCAAGTGGAGGCTTATAGGCTTAGTTGGGATTATTATGAACAGTATATTAAAAAATATGTATTTATCGAGTTTTTTGTGTGCATATTTTGTATGAGGAACCTTAATTGCAAAAAAAAAAACCCAGCGTAGTATGTTTTGAGCATAGAGTTTTGTAGTAGGTATAGTATTTTATGGTAATTTTTGAGCATCATAACCACCTTTCATATGTTGTGAAACAATTTGTTTTTATTTAAAATAATAAGAAATTTAGTAAAACCAAGGTTTTTCTTCTGGAAAAAATAACATTTGGTTTAAACCATGGTTAAATCCAAATAGTGTAAACCGACAAACCATACCAGTTTGTTCTGTGTAAGTTTCCTTTTAGGGTGAACCCTTGTACAGATTGGTTTGCTTACACATCTTTAGACAATTTTGTTTTTGAATACATATTAACTAAAGGGAAAATTTTATCTTAATTCTATGTTACATATTACTTCTTTCTCATTTAATATTTATCTTGATTGTAAAAACTGTAACTTGCTTACACTTTTTATTTAATAGGTTGCTGGGAACTTTCATATTGCTCCTGGAAAGACTTTTACACAGCATCATGTGCATGGTAAGTTTGTGATAGTTTTGTAACTGTTCCCTGGAATGGGGGGAGGGTCTAAATGGGGCTGATGATTTATATTATACATTTGATATGAACAACTACTGAAGTATACACTGAGAGACACCCAATAGTTTTATGCAATTACAACCCTCAGTTTTATGCTAGCCATAACACTTCAAGCTGGTGGAATCTATATTATGGTTTTGGGGATGGCTTTTTTTGGCATTGTATGAATCCTTTTATTCCTGTTAAACAACGCCTGAATGCCCAAGGGAATTTAACTATTATCGCAGATCAATCACACCCTGATTTGTTAATGGTGTACTCTGTCGGTGATGATTACATTCAGTAGTACAAAGCTACTTGTCCTAAAGCTGACAATGTCCTATGATGGTTAAAATAGCATGACAGAGACTTTACCTTGCTTCGTAGGCCTACACAGTCACCAGATCTCACCCCAATCGAGAATTTGTGGGATGAGATCAAACAAGGCATAAGGAAGCTATATCCAGTACCATCAAGTCTTAAGGAATTGCTAAGTCTAATTCGTCGAATATACTCTCAGATTCCTTATACCACCTACCAAAATCTCATAGAATCTATGCCAAAAGGTGTCAAATTTGAAGGGGAGGTTATAAATACCACTCCCGCCACTCCGTATATATTTGTAAGAGTTATGATTTTTATTTTACAGTAAATTTGAAGTCTTCATATTGATAATTTAGTTTGTTTTTATTAAATGTTTACTATGCCTGTTACATGTTTTTTTTAAAGGACCATCATAAGTATTGAAAACTGTACTTGCTAGTACCTTTTTTATAAATATGTAAAACTATGATCTTTTTATCTTTGGATTTACATTTGAATGCCTTGATTTTGAGTAAAAAATAGTTTTAACACGTTTTTTACATTCTGAATTGAAAAAACAAACAATTTCTTTTTTTTAGCCTTTAAATTTAAAGTTCTCAAAAAGCTTGGCTAGAATCGTTTTTACGCTTCTTTGTCCAAATTATTTCATAATATTTGGTATTGATTTTAAATATTACAGGCTCTAAACATAATGAACTATAACTGGAATCTCTCTTGAATATGGTGCAACCCACTTAGACCGTTTGTCATAATATTTTCATAATATTTGGTATTGATTTTAAATATTACAGGCTCTAAACATAATGAACTATAACTGGAATCTCTCTTGAATATGGTGCAACCCACTTAGACCGTTTGTAATTAAATAAATGATTTAAAATTATTTTTTATATAAGGTTTTGTGAGATTTATTTGAAACTTATTCCATATTTTTTGATGATGTATAACTTATTATTCAAGTGCAAAAATATTTTAAACAGCTTTGCTAATTAGTTAAATTGTAAATTGATATATAATTACTTTATTAACTTTATTTTTTTAATATTTTTAGTCCATGATCTTCAACCATTTGCTTCTAGTCAAGTAAGTTTCTACAATTTACAAGTATTTTTTATTGTTATAAGTATAAATTTAATGACCAAACATTATTTTAATGAAAGTGTTAATCTAAATTAGTTTTTTTATGAAGTGTCATATTTAATTAAAATCAGCTTGGAAATTTTTTGTTGAATAATTAAGTATTAGGGCTTATAGAAAATATATATAGGCGAACCCCATTAACTCAAACTCGAAGGGAGCACCCAAACACTTTGTGTTAACCGAATTTCATGTTAACCGTCAGGAATTTTTTTACATTGAACCAGTGAATATTTAAAAAAAAATTTAATTGAAAAAATAGTCTTATTTTATTGTGTAATACACTAATAATACAAGCATACAATTAATAATTTAATTAATATAGTGCATTTGGAGTAGTACATACTATCTAAAAATTAGGAAAATTATTAAGGAATAGCAATTAAGAACAGTGCATAGTTACAAACGCTATTTAGACGCAATTTCCGCTTTTTTTAAAAAACATTTGTCGTCATAATTAAAATTTTTTGTTTTGTTTCTGAAGAAATATACTGCTGTTTTCGATTCATTTTGAATGAAAATCAAGAAATGCTAATTTCATATGTCCTTTACCTTTGACCTCTGTAGAGAAACACCTACGCTTTTCATGACGTAATGGATCATCCGACACGTATTGATTAAAATTGACGAATCATGGGAGATTTCGTGATTTTCTCAGGCTGTGTCTTGACTACGACATCAATTGCAACAAAACTTGGCGACCGCCAAGGGCGCCAAGTGATGCAATAGCTTGGCTGACACTCTGCCAAGTCGCCAAGTTTTGTTGCATTTGATGTCGTAGTCAGGACACAGCCTCACAACCAGAAGTAGAAGAAATTTATTTTTAGAATGTTCGTTGCCGTTTTTTTATGTTTTGTTTCATTTGTTTCTCCAAACTTTGAATTACTAAGAGAAAAAGTCAAATCCTGAATTTTTTGTTCGAATTAAGCGGAACTTCGCCTAAAGCGACTTCACGTTATTAGTCATATTGTTAGCGAACCTAACAATATGACTAATATTTTATACTTCAGCCTTTTTTAATCATTTAAAAAATAATTAACATTTATTTAAGTAAAATTTATGAGAATTACATTTAGTTGTTAGTAAATATCTTAATTGAGTTGTTTAACAATTTCACCATTCAAAGTTAGCAAAGGATCAACAGTATTCATCGTTTTAAGTTAGCAAAGGTGCAATTCTGCACTAGTTACCTTCCCCTAAAGTGTATCAATTGTTTTTAGCCTTAGTTACTAATTGGCAGAACATAAGTTGTATTGAGATACTGATTGCAAAAGCTCAAAAATTTATAAAACTGAGTTAAAGATAGTCAATAACCATATAAAATATGCTTCTGAAAAGTTATATAATTTATTTTTTCACCAATGTGCAAAAGTGTCTTGATTTGGAATAAAAAATTTCTTTGTTTTATAATATGGTGTCCTTTTAAGATAAAGTACTTAAAAACCCAAATGGCAAACAACACTCTTGGTGTAAATTTGCGAAGCCATGTGTCTTAACTCTTTATCTACTGATGGTACTTATAAGTATTACTTAAAAAGACCCTTTTTTACTTTTCATTGTTCAATTTGGAGAAAACCGAGAAATGTGAAACTTTTTGATTGTCATGTTCGGTTTTAGCTCATTAAAGTTGATAAAGGAAAAGTAAATTTTTCCTAAAACTTTTACTTTTATTTATCCTGCGTCAACTCGTGATGCCCTGACAGTACTTATAATAGGCAATTGTTTTAATTTTCATTGGTCGTGTGAAGGAAAGTAGATAGTGGGATTTTATTACTGCAGAATGTGGTTTCAACAGACATTAAAGACTAAAAAGGTAACACATATTCAGTCAACAAAATGTCATTGTTAGTCAGCGTAATTTAATAATTATAAGTAGAAAGGAAGGAAATAGAAAATAAATTTGGGACATAAAGTGTATTTTACGTCCCAACTACTTTTTAACCTTTTATCTTCTAATCTAATTAATTGCAATAGCTAACATTAAAATATTCAAAGACAAGTAATAAAAAAATAAACAATTAGGTGTATAAAGGGTTTTAAGTGGTAGGACACAGATCTGGTGATCAAATCCCGTATTAGGCAAGGTTCTGCCATCCTTTCTCCTGCGGTTAAATAAAATGAAGAGCAAACATGTCTGGGAACCCCACTATGGGCTATCAAGTTTAGTAGTAAAAAATTAGTGCAGATGATGTTATGATATGGCTTTTTAAAACAACTTTCATGAGCACCTACTAAAAATAGTTTTCAGTTGTTGGATCGAACTTATGTAAATTCACGGGTTCATGTTGCGTCGAACTCTCTCCTGTAAAGCAGAACTTTTGCCGCTCAAGTGCACTAGAATGAATATGAGACAGATATTAGCTTTTACATTACACTTATCCTGGCACTTTACTTTATACATGTTTTGACTGTGTGTGCTATGCAACACAACACAGACAGAAGGGCATAGTACATTAATCCATTATTCATGTTATGTGGTAATCAGCCCCCCCCCCAGAGCTAACGACACACCCCCTCTAGAAAATTATTAAATCCCCTCCCCCCAAAAAAAAGAGATAATTAGTAAGAATAAGAGTTAGCTGAGTTTTTTTTATCAAGATTGGCAGTTTATTAATAATTTTTATTAAAAAATTCACCCCCCCCCCTAAAATTTCAATGACGCAGTCTGCGTCGTTGACCCCCCTTGTAGGCACCCCTGTGTTAATGCACACATTGTTATTGTAAAATGGTTTCTTTTACAGACATTATGTAAATAATATGTTATTTTTGTGTACAGTAGACACCTTCTTAACCAGATTAAATGGGACCGAGGGCAAGCTAGTTACGTGCAAATCTGGTTAAACTGGAGAAGTGAAATAAATTAAGGTTTAGATGTACATTTGTATTTCACATTTATACATTGATGTTTTCCTTATAAATAGCTACACAATTTAAATAATAGGTTATTTTATTCAATATAATCAAAACATAAAAATTACATACCCTTATAAAAAGCATTAACCTTTTTTTTGTTTAAGAATAGAAGTTTGGCAATTAAACTTACTGCATAGTTTCACCATTTTTTTATTTTTATTTTATAATCATCCCATTGATGTGGGATCGATTAGTAAACAAGTTGCTTTTTAGATATTTTTAACAATAAAGGCTGAAAAAATTCGCTGGTTAAAGAGGAAATCCGATTAAATAAAGTCTGGTTAAAAGGGAATCTACTGTGCACATTTTGTGTGTGTGTTTTTTTTTTTCAATAATTTTTTAACTCCACAGTTCAATTTAACACACAAAATAAATCACTTATCTTTTGGAAAATCCATACCTGGGAAACCTGATCCATTGGATGGAACAATGCAAGTTGCTGAAAAAGGTATTTACTAAAATGTTAATAAGGAACTTAATCTTTTTTTTATGATATATTTTTTTTAAAAATAATACTGAAAAATCTAACTTTTTAGTAATTCAAGGAAAAATTAGCTGAGTAGACAAAGCATTTTAAGCAAAAATATATCAACATTTTTCTCATAGATTAATACATTTATTTCAAATAAATTTTCATAAAAAAATTTCCGAATTCATAAGTATTTTCAATTTTTTCAGTTTTTCACTTTGACTAAACAAAATCCATGAATCAACAAACTGGATCAATACATGTAATTAGTGTTAAATTTTTAATTTACAAGTTTTGGTTTTTGTGAAATTGTTATTTTAATAAATCATTAATACCCTTGCCCTCACACATCAGTAAGAATGAATCACGTCGCAACTAAGGAAGCTGCTATATATTTCTTTCCTTTCTTTAATCTTTCTTTGAAAGTCTGACCGCTAAATACCGAAAGTCGGTACGATTTAAATTTAATCGGCAACTAGCTATCACTAAAAAGCAGAAGAGAAAAGTATAAATAATATATAATTTTTAGTAAGTAAACGCATATTATAGCAAAATAAAATGAAAAACACTGTACTATAAATTATTTTCTTAAATTTCGTAATGGATTTTTTACTATTTTAAATTTGCTTATTTATTTAAAAACAAAGGATAACAAGTTTTAAAAGCCTAAATTTCTTAAACTTAAAAAAAATTCGAAAAAGTAGACGTACAAATAACTCAATTGATTACTACCGTAACCACACCAGTGTGTGTGTCGGCTCAGTGGTCTAGGGGTATGATTCTCGCTTCGGGTGCGAGAGGTCCCGGGTTCAAATCCCGGCTGAGCCCAAGATTATTATTTTTAACTTGGAATAGCGAATTTTACTGTGTTTATCACACGGTTCTTACTCTCCTTGAAAATACCCCAAAAAACCCCTATAAGTTGCCCTTAGTTTTGAGTTGGGAATTCTGTGTCTAATTTAAACGGCATTTTAATTAAAGTTATAAGTACTCCTATCTTTATTCGTGAATGTTCAGATTTATAAAATAATTAACTTGTAACTAGCTTTTTTTACTAAATATTTCTTTAAAAAAATCCTCCAATATTTTATTTATATTTATTTTTGTTTTATAAAATTTTTCATTTAAAACCTGTAGAAATGTAAAAGGCCAATTTTTTTTAAAGAATTTAATTGAAACTATGTTTATTGAACATTTATTCGCACCTATTAATATAAAAACCTCACAAATTTATTTTCGATTAAATTTTGAAAACCAATATTTGATTATCATAATAATATTTGCACGACATGTGAAAAAGTATTTATGAATAAAATTTATTTTATTTATAAAGTTTGAAAATTAAACGTCTTCTGCATATTTTTAAGTCACTTAGTTTAAATGAAAATTTATTATTGTTAATATTTTAAATTCAATTTATATGTAAATAAAGCAGTAATTTTTTTCCCCAATTGCATGGCCACTTTTAAATGCTGTTTACGAATTGTTTTTTTAAATGCTGTTTACGAATGGCGTCTTTCTCGTGCTGCCATCTATCAGAAATAAATGACAATCTTTATTGTTTGAGAAATGTTTCTCAATTTTTTTCAGGTGCAATGATGTTTCAATATTACGTAAAGATTGTCCCAACAATGTACGCACATGCAGACGGACAGGTGCAGTAGTTTTTTTTTCTCTTTTTTTCCCTGTCAGTTGATGATGCAACTCGATAAACTGAAATGTGGTTTATTACATAAATGTAATTGAATTTCCACGTGTTGCAGACATGAGGGTTTTGTTTAGAGATTTGAAATGTCATTGTAACATCAAAAATACATATCATAAATACAGATGTGATGTTAAATTTTTTTTATTGTATTAGTTGCTTAATGTATTTAATATATTATTATGCAAGAGAAGAGGTAATTTCATCAGTTTGAAAAAAGTAATAAGGGTACAATATATTGGAAATATTCTTTAAAACCTCAAAATTAATAATTCCTCAATTAATAAGACCTCAAAAATGTTTTTTATAACAACGTGCAAAAAATTTCACTTTTTTATATCATATTCATTCATAAATCGTTGCGAAAATGACACTTTATGTGCTTACGTCACAGACAGTGGCGAAAGTACTACTTTCGGCACTAGTGCGGTAAAGTAAATAAGAGTATCTGATTGGTAGAAAAACAAAAGGATGTCAAGAATATCTCCCTGGAAACTAAATGATGTCATGAAACTCACTTATTTCTATTGGTTCATTACTTTTGCATTTTCTAATATCTCCATGGAAACTACAAGTACTACAAAAATTATTAAAGGAAATTAAATAAGACAAAAGTAAGAACACAAATTTCAAGCCAAACAATACGTTTATTTAACATGCATATTTATAGTAACACTTAACACGCATACTTTTTTGCACGTTATTATAAAAAATATCGTAAGCAAGCACGTGCCAAATAATACTTTCTTAAGCTCTTGTCATTATTTCACTCGACCTACGGTCTCGTGAAATAAAAGCCACTCGCTTAATAAAGTATTATTTTCGGCACTAGTTGCTTAAATAACTTTTAATGCATTTTAATTTTTTTTTGTTAAATTCCCGATTTCAGAATTAATTTGTACTATTTATACAGCCAACAGTTATTTAGAGTTTATATCTCATTATAATTCTATTACACATACACATCGTATACTTACTGTATACAATGCTAAAGTTAATTTTTCTGAAGGGGCTAACCGTTAACTTGGGTTCACTTTCTTGAAAAGATACAGAATTTCAATTAAATTCAATTTGTGTGATTTAACCAACATGCATTTTGCAAATGCAATATATTTCCTCATGCTAATCTAATTCAATTTAAAACATTCCTTTGTGAATTTACCGATAGATCCAGCAGAACTCCAATTATTCGAATTTCAGAAAAAAAAAAAATTCTGTCCAATCAGCCGAATTTCTGATTATCCGATTGTTGTTAGATCTCATTCGCTTCGGATAATTGGAGTTCTACTATTTTTGTATTTTTTATACATGTTTACAAAGAAAAAATGTGTTTTTTAAGACTTGGCATACGAATCAATTCGCTGTGACTCGGCATCAGAAACAAGTTTCTTCCGCACTGTTTGGTGACCAAGGGTTACCCGGCCTCTTCGTAATCTACGAATTGGCTCCGCTTATGGTCAAGTACGGAGAAAAGCAGAAGTATGCATTTTTATATAGCTGTAATATTTATTTTCTTGCAATTATAACGTCTAGATTCCAAAACTATTTAATTAAACTTTATTTTGGGAAACTATTGAATTGTTAAAGTTAACCTTAGAAACGATATTATCACGGTTGAAGATTATTCTGGATTTTTTTCTCTTTTTAATAAAATAAATTTGTGGGTCGAAAACAAGGTTATGATATTACTAACTTAGAATAGGTTTATTTTTATTTGTTAATGATGTTATCCCTCTGACTAGTGAAAAAAAAAAGTACAAGTAAGTCAAAATTCAGCAAAGAAGTATAAAGCTGGTTCATCTTAATTCACATTTTACTTGCTTTGATCCCAGAGTTATTGAATGCTATTACAAAAATAAAGTTCTATCACCACTTGACATTACAAACTATGCAATCATTTAATTTTATTTTGGATTTTTAAGAAATGCTTATTTTTTTTAGGTCATTTTTTCACTTTTTAACAAGTGTTTGTGCTATAGTTGGTGGTGTATTTACTGGTAAGTTTAAATTGTTGATTGTTAGAAATTTCTTCTTAAAAAATATTCAAACAAATGTCCAAAATCTAAATATCTATTTTTTGCAGTTGCAGGCATGATAGATGCTGCCATCTACTATTCTTCTCGTATGGTACAGAAAATAGAACTAGGCAAGGCTAGTTGATATTCACTACAATGCTAGTTTTTTTTTTGTGTATGAAAAGAAGTTTTGTATCATTCTATGCTTCCATTCCAAGCACAAGATATTTATTCGGATCTGTTATTTATTTTAAAGCACGTTTGAGTTTATCCACAATCACAAGTTATATTTCAGGAGATGAAACCTCCACCGGTATTTTGTAATGTCATTTGAAATTTTATATTGATGAATTTATTTTTGTATTTACGGTTTTTATTTTTACTGAAATCTGGATTTGTGTAAAAAGGAAATACTCAACATCATTCTCTTTTATGAATTATGTGCAATTGATTGTAAATGAAACTATTAGTGCACAAGTACTCAATGTGCTAGTTATAAAAACTTTATAAAATTGATATTATAAAAGGATTTTAAGTTAGAATTTAAATTTTAAAGGAGGAAACCTTTTATTTGTGAAAATATGTTGTATAAAGTTTTATTAGTAGTTCACAAAATACGACTTGTTTTATCTTGTCCATCAAATTTTATTGAACATGTCTAAACAATGAAATATGAAAAATACACAATGCAATGAGGTTGTATCAAAATGGTAAGCTTTAACAAATTCCACGAACATAACCAAGATAATGCTCAATATTAATAAACAGAAGTTAACAATTTCATTTGCTAAAATATTTAGATTTTTTTTCAAATAGTAAACATATTTGATAATAAATAATTGCTGTATAAATGTAGATAAACAATAAAAACTTATTTGAAATCCCTATTTATTATATATGCCTCCATTCTTAAGACAATGCAAGTGATATGTGTTGTATTAATAAGATTGAAACAATGAGCAAATATGAAATTAGGTTTTTTTACAATACAAAACAAATACATTAATTTATTTGATTTAACTCACATTTAAGTTTGGCATTCTATCAACCTTTTCAAAAAGGTCGTCAAAGAAAGACTTCATATACAGGAAACATACAAGAAAGTGAAATTCAAGAGCTATGACTTGTAGCTATACAAAATTAATAAAAATATAAAATTTCTAAAGTCATTCATTTAAGTTTGCTTTTACCTAGACACCATTCTATTTAAAAATACACAACATATAATTTTAAATATCATTGCATAGATTAGTCTAAGAGACCTATAGTTACATCAAATTCTTATCACCAATAAATGATTGCTAATAACACTGACAATATTTTACATTTTAACCGAAGTGATAAGCACAAATAAATTCAGAATGATAAATTTCGCTACTCTAAAGGTAAGACAGATTTTAAAACCTGTATGTAAATTAAATAGATTGAATGGAAAATCAGTTTTAAACATACACAAGTGTTATTTAGTAAGGAGCAAAATAAATATTTTTTAATTCATACATTTAATGATACCGTAATAAGTCAACAGCAAACTAACGTAGACTTCTCATTTAAACGTGGTTTTTTTTGCTTTAAAAGCTAATTATGAATATAAACAAGATAGTAAAAAACTTTAAAATGTTTTTAAACAACTAGATTGAAAAATTAGTTACATTGTTATAAAATACATTTTACAGTGTGGTTATTTATGCCGATTTTTCAGATTACACAGTAGCATTATAGGTATTGTGCACAGTGATTACTAAATTCAAGTTAAAAATGTTGAGAATAATTACAAGACTTTCTATTTTAAACCGAGGAACAAAGTACCATTCTACAGGAAATAAAACCATCTTTCCAGTGAGTTTGCAACTACCTGAGAAAGTGTAGGACAAGGAAAACAGATAACAAGTCAACATTACCAAAAAAGACAACAGTTACATTTAATTTTTCAAAAGGATTTATGTTATTCTCTCATACAAAGAGGTTGTTATATCCCAATTAGCTAAAACAAAAATGTACAACTTATTTTAAATTACAATTCAATGCAACTGAAATGCAAAACATCTGGCTGGCAGTGCAATGGCATTGTCCTTCTGTAATCCAAAAGTCTGCCACAGAAGTATAATACATCCCGCTGAATTTAGAATTCGAAATAGTTCCAAATTATTTTGAAAGAAGGCAATAGATAGCATCCTATGCCCATACAAAATTAACTATCACAGTGTAAAAAATATTTCAACTTGAGAACAAAAACACCATCAACTGAAACAAATCCTTGCAACTATCAAATTGCTTAAAACTCTTTAAGCAAACACTTTTAAGACATAAGACCAAATTTATGAGAACAAAAACTGTGATCTTAAAACTGTTCAACCAAAACAAACATCCTCTGAAGGACAAAGATGCATGAAGAATAGCTGCCATGTCTTGGATGATGAGGGATGAATCAGGGTTGACACTTTTCAGAAATTATCCGACTTCCAGATATCTCAGATAAAATAAATTACATAGTAAAATTTCGTTTTAAGAAGGGGGTAAATTTGGAAACTTTTTAATTTGCATTGGGTATATTGATATATTTTCTGTGAAGAATGTTTAATTTTAAAGATAAGGACACCGTATGGTAATCCATCCGGCACAATTAATATAAATAGTGAATGTTGAATTTTATTTTCAGCATTTCTATTATTATTCAAAACAATTTCTGAGTAGCAACCCTGACGAGTTAACGGAATCACACACACGAAGTGACTATATCCAGACACACGTCACTGCTGTCCGGCACCATCTGATCATCGTCCTCTGGCAGCTCCTCAAAGAACTTGGCAGACCTGAACCAAGGATGGTCTAGGACCTCTTCTGCCGTGAGCCTTTCCGAAGGATCCATACGCAGCAGGCTCCTGATCAGGCATTTTGCTTTGGAGGACAGATGTTCTGGAAGGTTGTAGCAGCCTCGCCTAATCTTGCTGAAGAGGCCGCTGGGCTCTGTGTCGTGGAAAGGGTAACGACCCACCAGCATTGTGTACAGCATGACTCCCAGGCTCCAGCAATCGGCTGCACGACCAGAGTAGTTGCTGGTTGGGCTCAAGATTTCTGGGCTGACGTAGGCAGGGCAGCCATGCTTGTCGTTCAGCCAGTCATCATCTTCTTCCAAGACAACAGCGTCATCAAGGGTTTCTAATTTTAGTTGTGTCCTAAAAACAAAATAAAGATGATTAGTTTACAATTGCAATGGCTTAATGTTCAATGTTAACATATTTCAGAATTTTGCATCAAAGTAATAAGACATAAAAAAAAAACCCTATTAATTATGATATAATGGAATTTCAAAAAAAATTAGGTATAAACATGAGCACTGGAGATTTTAATTAATGTGTAGACTAAATGACAAATCTTCATTTTAGCACATTTCTCAGAAATGTCAAGTAATGTAATTGTAATGTTGCTCAAGATTGAAATTAGTGTTGACAAATGTTTGTAAATCAAAACAGGTCGTTTAATAATTAAAAGTTTTTATTGCTATTTGCTATTAGAGGCAAAATTCATTCCCATTTCCTAAGAGTTTATATATTATATCAAATGTCTAACTTCGGTATTTTTCTTTAAAAAAATAAGGATACTCTTTGGAAATCAATATAAATTAACATAATAAAAAAGGACTATCATCTATTTTTTTTATTGAAATGTCTAAAGTGCAATCGACATCTGCGCAGAGTGCAGAAATTATCAATTACACAAGACCAAAAATATACATAGTGTAACAGAATATCGGAACACTTTAGAACTAGTTGGAAGCGGCTGGCATATCAGATATCGTAGTGATGGGGAACACAAGTTGCGTAACGTTGAATGTGTTGCAATACGAAATCGTGCATACACATTCACAATGTACATAATCATTTTACCAAAGGAACCAGATAAAGAGATTTTTTTTAGGAAACGTTGTGGGAGAAAAAGTTATTGCGCAAGGTTTTCGATACAGTCCTGTTTCGTTATTAGGGTGCAATATTTATGATATTTTTAGATGTCAGCCACTTTCTGTTTCTGTTACTTGAGACACACAGAAAACCCGTAAGAAATAAATCGTTATAATAACAAAATATGTCCGCATTTCTATTTTAAAACCCGATTACGTTTACAAGCTTATAATCGGTCAAATCTTCTCAACATTTATAAAATTTCGTCGATGAATTTCTTGTTGAATCGTAAAATTCGGAGTTCCATGTAAATCAAACATGTTTTATTATTATTAGTAGTAGAATGGTTACTCTTTGGATTTAGTAAAAGAAACAGATTTTGCGTTTATTCGCGGAACCACTTGTGATGGACGAGATCGTGACAAAATACTTTGGGATTCCCTTAATTCGCTTATACATGAAAAACATGTCACTTGTGTGTGTTCTGCATCTCGTAAAATTTCACTGGCAAGTAGCCATCGAAACCACTCGCCAGCTTATCCATTACGCACAAGTTGAATTTTAAAATAAGTCTTCCGCCCAAACGTCACGAAGCGGCAGGTGTGCACAGCCCTTATACGACGCAGAATCCGATGATACCAACGTCCGATTGCTGCTTACTAAAGGAATTTTTATTGCCGAATGACGATTCGCAACTAAGAAATTTTGATTAATCGATTTTTAAAGCCGACTCTGCATTATTTCGGTGTGTGGAATAAATTGCCTTGTTTAAACCCACCACTACATTTGCATATCCGTGCCTCTTCAGTGTCATTAACTATACGTATCCGTCACGTAGTTCATTTCTTCTAGTCACCCAAGTTTAGTTTTGCTATTCAGTTACTAAGGGGGTAGGAATAGTTCAGATAGTCAATAAGATAATTAAATGTGTAACGATTAGCAAATGAAACTGTAAGTAAGAGAACCTCTATAACTTTCGAAGCTGACAATTGAGTATCAAGGAAAGTGGACGTTCTGCATTTTATAGTCTGTCAGGGCGGAAGACAAACATTATCGATGTCACCAACAACTAAGCAACAAAACAAAATAAAACCAATCGAAACCTATGACAATCATTTCCTGCACAGCTGGTGGGATATCGAAAATCCGCCCAACTGGTTCCTTTTGCGCGATCGGCCTGCAACAAGTCGCAATGGGACTCGATCCGATTCCGAATCTCGGGCGAATTGCCGCAAACAAAGGCAAACGCAAAAAGGTCGTTCGCAGCGACGACCTCAAAATGTGTGTGACCTGCCGCATAGGAAAAACACGGATCTATTAAGAACAAAACGGTAGGGAAATGAAACCGACACACAAGGCGTAAAATGGAGAAAAGATTTCCGCAATGTTTGCCAACTAGCACGCCTTGTCGCTTTCTTGTTGAAATAAAATAAAAATACATATTTTTTTTGGAATGAATCACAAAGAAATAAGAAATTGGTTGTAAAACAAGTTATTGAAACTAAAGGGATTAAAAATTGGATTACAGCAGTCAACATTCTAATGCTACATTCAAATCGTACATACAATCGCATACAGTTCAAAAAACTAAAAAGGGTTTTGTATATTTTTCATAAATCAAAATTTTTTCGAATCAGGATTTTCAATTGAAAGTTCAGTTCCTATTTAGGAAGAATTTAAGAGAATCTAATTCATTAGTACGAAATTATGCACATGATTTGAGAAACAATTGTATTGTTTAAAATTATTCGCGTACCCGATTTTTATCTTTTTGTAAAAAAAAAAGAGGACAAGGTTTTATTAAACATTAAAATATCCGAAAATTATAAAAAAGTTACATAAACTCGAACCCCAATCTTAAAAGTCATCACGAGTTCGCTAAACCACACATCCGTATAACCCCACCAAAATCGTTTTTAAAAAAATGGCGCGCCAGCGTGCGAATTAAGTTTGGGGTGAAAGAAACGAAGGCCAAACTTAACTCTTTGTGCACGCGAAACAAAACAGCGACGAAAAAAACTAAATAAGTTTCGTTTTTTATGTCTTCACACACGCACGAAAAAAGAAAAAACCGGTCTGAGCGGGTCGGATCTCTAAATTGAAGAGAGGATGTGTTAAAAGGGTTCAATGGAGAAAAATTCCTCTGCCGCATCCTTCTTCTCTCAAGCGGAGGATGCAATCGCCCGAGAAGGAGGGAACTCGAGCGAAAACTTCTTTATAAGACACACGGTCTTTATTTAATACAAGACCGTGTGTCACATAAAGAAGGACGCTTCTAAAAATGTCACAAAGGACGCTTCTACAGGTGTCCTTAAATAAAAATTAAAAATAGGAGCACATCTTTTGTTCAATCATTTGAGGGATGATCTTATTCGCAAGGGTTGTAAATATTGTAAAAAAAAATATATGCATTGAAAATTGCCAAACTACTCGAATGCTCTGCCTTTTGTTAAGACGCTGTATTGTCACCTATATTCAGCCTTTCTTCACCATTTTACAACAAGAAAGTAGAAATTATATTAAAACATCAAAAGCTTTAAAGTTTATTTGTTTTATCAAACCTAATATAAAGTTTTCGAACCTAATAAAAGGACACGAAGGAAACATACCGCATGCACCATAGAAAAACATCTATTTTGGAATAAGACCATTTCCCGGAAAATCCTCCATAAACGGAAAGAACCGCGCACATCTCATCTCCTTATAGAATATCCTGCTTATGACGCGTCAATCTCCAAGGAAACACACATTTTTTGTTCCGTCTCTGGAGGATGGTATTTCTTTAGATTCTTTTTTTGAAATGAGAAAACTCAGATTCGGGCTAATTATAGCAGGCCTTGCGCGCACAAGGATTTCGAGCAGTCGGAGAAAGAAACTCTATTCAAAAGAAAACCATGCAAAAATAAGCTAGGATCCTTATTTATAGAGGGTGATGGCGACGATTTTTTTATAGTATGGATGATTCACATACTACATGCACTTCCCGAATAGGAAGGAAAAAATCAATCCCCGAGCAACAACCTCTCGTGTGGATGTTATTAAAAATAATATTGCCATGACAACAATAACCTCATGAGAGATCGAATTTAGTATTTATTAGTTATTTTCGGTGTCTTAGTTTAGGTTTATATAAATGAGCTAGATCGCGTGCTCTCCACGAAACACATTGATACACGCCAAAAATGCAGTAAGGTATTTGATTTTTCGTACAATAACGGCGTTCAAAACGGCGTTTTATACAAGCAATGCTAATATGCTTCAAAGACATAGTCAAACTATTGATTCCCCCTCATTATTTTGAAAGTTGTATAACCTTAAAGGCAAAGTTGTGGGTAAATAAATACCTGGATCATTTTTAGATCTTCTGGATTAAAAACAAAATTAAAACTACAGTGAAACCCCGATTTTACGTTTTTTCATCAGGTCCCAATTTTTGTTACTATGGAATTTCCCGCATTTTACGTTTTCCCTAGAAATTAAAAAAGAAAAAAATTCTAAAATGAGCAATATTTTCCCTTTGTGCTTTTTTAAAGCTAAACGCACTCCAATGACTACAAAAACAATCCCCTATTACGGACGTATGTTTTACAGATTCCTTTAAGAAAAGAAAAATCAGGGTTTCACTGTAGTTTATATCAGGGCTCGAAATTAGCGGGTGCACGGGTGCACCGTGCACCTAAAAAGAAAATTGTGCACATAAGTTTTCAACTTGGGTGCCAACGTGCACCCAAGTTCCGAAAGTCGCAAAACTCTGGTGATCCGAAAGTCGCGAAACTCCGGCGTTCCGAAAGTCGCGAAACTCCGGGGATCCGAAAGTCGTGAAACTCCGGCTGAACCGAAAGTCGCGAAACTACGCCGATCCGAAAGTCGCGAAGCTACGCCGATCCGAAAGTCGCGAAGCTACGCCGATACGAAAGTCGCGAAACTACGGTGATCCGAAAGTCGCGAAACTACGGTGATCCGAAAGTCGCGAAATTACGGTGATCCGAAAGTCGTGAAACTCCGGTGATCCGAAAGTCGCGAAACTACGCCGATCCGAAAGTCGCGAAACTACGCCGATCCGAAAGTCTCGGAACTCCAGTGATCCGAAATCGCGAAACTACGGCGATCGGAAAATCGCTAAACTACAGCGATCCGAAAGTCGTGAAACTCCGGTGATCCGAAAGTCGCGAAACTACGCCCATCCGAAAGTCGCGAAACTACGCCGATCCGAAAGTCTCGGAACTCCGGTGATCCGAAATCGCGAAACTACGGCGATCGGAAAATCGCTAAACTACAGCGATCCGAAAGTTGCGAAACTCCAGCGATTCGAATACAACGATTTTCATGACTTTTGATCGTTTTTTGCTAAATTCATGACTTTGATCGTTTTTTGCTAAATCATGACTTTTCACGACAAATTTACCCTATGTCCAAATTCATGACTTTTCATATGCGCGGAAACCTGCATTTAGTCATTTGTATGAAGAAAGTTTTTTTAACTTGTTATTCATATTATATGTTTGCACATATTTATATTTGTGCACCTAACTATTATTTAGTGCACCTAATTCACAAGACTTGGGTGCACTCGTGCACCTGGCATAAAAAGTTAATTCGAGCCTGGTTTATATTCAGATCGTTTAAAAATCCAACTAAAATTTATACACTGCTTACTTTTGTGGATCCTTGAAGACGAATTTCCTGAGTTTGAGATCCCTTAAGACGATGCCGGAGGCGTGACATGCCGCCACTGCCGACGCCACTTGCCTGAAGAGGGGCAATGCCTCTTTTTCAGGGAGGTTCCGCTTGTTCCGCACGTAGGAATGCAGGTCCCCGTAGCATCTCTGGAACACAATGTAGGTGCTGGACTTGCCCACAAGAACCTCCTCGACGGCGTTAATGTGGGGGTGGGAGTCGAGTCGGAAATGGCCTCGGAGCACATCGCGATACCTTTCGTTTGGCACTACCTGGAAAATCGCACAGTGTGAGGGGATTTTGAATTTTAAGAAAGTAAACTATTCATAATCATATAAAATTTGAGGTGATAACCTTAAAAGTTCACGTTGTTTGGAGTATGTTTCCTAGATTTTTAATTTCCCAATTTTTTTATTAACCAGATTGAAGGAAATTCAGGAATGAAAGCTGGAAAGAACTGCGTCACCTGAAAGAAGTCAATATAGTAACTCTAGAAGCTAGTTTTCCCCCCTTATTTATTCTTGTCATTTTCATGCAGAATTTGTTAATCTAGTCCAGCTTATTTTACTGAACGAATGAGAAAATTATAAGTATGCGTTAATATTAATCCTCCATAAAATTATCGTCTGTTTTTACGTAATTTTTATTAAAATAAGTTTTTCTTTGTTCTAATTTTAAATGGCAACAGTCATTATACAACAAAATAAAGTTTTTTAGAGTGTTTTTTATTAAATATAATTTACGATTTACCGAAATCTAAAAATAACTTATTTAAAAACAATGTTAAAATGCGAGATCTTTATATACTTGTCCGAAATGCACTCACTTCTACGCAAGTTTGGTTAAGTTTTCTTAGGAACTAAAAAAAACTTTTAAAAAGGGTATTTTAAAGACTGTTGCAAGTTGAAAATATTTTTTACTGCGCTTTATTGAAAGATGACTCCTTCTAAATTAAAAAAAAAAGTGAGAAATGTTGCGATATTTCTAAGACGGAAAGGCAACAAAGAAATATGCGATTTCCGGCTTCAGCGGACGAAGAGAGAAAAGAAAAAAAAATAAAGGTGAAATCAACTACTGCGTGACGAAAAGTTAACTTTCGCACTCGGCAAAACTTCAAGAAGCCAGAACTGGAACAAGGGCAAGCGCTAGATATCAGAATACAACGTTTACATTTACTATTTAATGTCAATTTTTTCTCAATTATTGCAGCTGTGTATTAATTTTAAAACAAAACTACCAATTAAGTTTAAAATACACAAGTTGCATTAAAAAATCGTACTTCTTATTCGAACAAAACAAGATAACTACTAAATTGATTCATTTATCATTCTGAAAAATTATTTCAAGCAGTTTTTTACAGTGTTATTTTTTATTCCGAAAAAAAAAGGAAACGGGAGTTAGTGTTGAGAGGGATGATATTGAGACCTCACATTCCCGGATCCTGTGCATCGGAATCCCTCCAGGATATAATAAGAGGGGTGTGTTGAGTCGTGACTCATCCTGTTCCCCCCTTGAGAATAGACCCATTATATGAGTAGGATGCAGGGGAAAGGAGCAGCTGCATTCCGATACACCAGGATGAATCATTCCTACCCATTTTTCAGCCCTTGTTTCCCAATTCCATTACACACAGTAAGGTACATACTTAAGTAAATGTATATTTCGGAGAAAGGTACCCGAAACAGTAGATACTATCAACGAAAAAAATATTAATTTTAAAATTAACCTTTTTTTAGTGTACCGGAATTATATTTTTATGTAATTCACTGCAACTTTTTGCAATATTGCAAAAGGAAGTGTCAAATTACACCCTGCTACATGAATGTAATAATTTATACAAACAGGGGGGAAAGGGGGAGCATACTTTTTAAAAATAAAGATGCAACTGACTTGTTTAAATTAACAAAACTAATTAAAAAAAACCCCACTTAGTATAGAACTACATTTTTGGTCAAATACAAAGGTTCCAGATAAATACTACTGGGTATTTTGACTAGAAATAATTTCAAATTGATATTTAAATAACAAATTGAGAGATAAGAAAGATAAATGGTGGGCCTTTTTTTTATCTGGAATCTCAGTTTCAGTTGGTGTAGTTTATCTCAGAAGAATGCATGTTGATTAGCAACCTAATTTAACAACTATTAAGTTTAGAGGGTTAATAATGTTATTGTCACAAGGGACTGTCTAGATTTTGTTACAGGTTCTAATTTTGCGATTTTCTAAACTATTTTTATTTAAAAATTAACACAGCAAACTTAGTGAGAAAACATAATCATGCAAGAATTTGATATAAAAAAAATCCAGGCTAAACAAAGTGGTCAATATTACAAAATAATAACCGTACATGGTATTAATTTAGTTATATTGTTTCATATTCCCAATTACAGGGTGTTAAATGCTAAATTTCGGGTTTAATAAATAGTAATTCTATTATGCATGAAAGTGTGCTTAGCAATAAACATTCATTGAATAATCTGGGTAGTGCTACCAACTGGGACATTTAACAATGTATAGAATGTGTACATGGTATTACATTATTATTAGGTTTTTAAGTGGCTAAACTTGTTTTATGAAGCTAATAAGAATACATTTTTTAAAATTAGAATCAGGGGCAGATTTAGTTCTGGCCAGATAAAAGTGCCTCAAATTTTTCCTTCAACATTCTTTTCAATTTACCTTATAACCTACTAAATTGCCTCATATTTTGATAATATTAGTAATATGTTTTAATGAAGAATAGTCTTCTCACTCAACCCCTTAGGAATGGACTGCTTATATTGAATAGATAGAAATGTTTTGAATTTTTCCAAGACACACTAGAAAAATTACTATGAGACAAAGACTAGATACAAGTTAACTTGAGCTTTAATTAACAGTCTAAATTAAAATTGAATGATAACACTAGATCAGTTTTTAAAAAACTCCTGGGAATTTCTTTATATTATCAGCAGTGGTTGCTTGCTCACAAGTTTTTGTAATCGTTGAGAGGAAAAACAGTCTTATTTATTTTGCCATTCGCAAATTTCCAAGCAAAGATAATTTTAAATAATTTAGCTGGCCCTGCAGTCGAGAAAGAAGTGAAACAAAGGGTGCTTACCTTGCATACATATTCTTGTTGACTTTCAATATGAATACAACGTCTGAGGATGCTGCCTTCCAGTCGATTGAGTAAAAGATACTTATCGGCTACCTTAGTGGCAGTAAGAGGTTCTTTGCTATTAGGAAATGTTGGAGGTGTAGCTGGTTGTAAGTTTGGGCTGAGGCAACCCCCCACAGTAACTGGCTTTGATTCAAAGTTCGTTTGTGCTTGTTTGTGAACGACATCTCGTATATCGAGTCGCAAGTTCGTCTTGGCTTGTCGTGTGGCAAGATTCATCGAGGTACTTCGATTTATTCCAAATGGTACAAATGAAATAGGACACAAATATTCCACTTCACAAGGGATGATGATTGTGGCAATCACAGGACACACTTGGTCGATTTAATGAAGACTAGGAAATATCACAATAAGAGAGTAATCCAAGTTGCTGTGTTCACCTCGGCCTCTAATGTTGAAATACCTGCAAGAAAGATAACAAGCCTTAGATAATGAAATAATTTTTTTTGAAAAATTGGTATGACTTACACCCGGTTAGAACACATCTCAGAGGTCTAAATTAACCATGCCAGATGATAATTAAATTAATTACAATTCAGTTACACATTTCAAATAATCAGCTGTGTAAAATACATTTAAAATAAATTCTAATCATTTTATCCAATATCAAGAGCTTTATTAAAATTGACATTATACGACTTGTCAATAATATCATTGGCATTACGAAAATACACATGAGAAATAATAATAAAAAACTTACCACCATATAAGTACCAAAAATAAACTATACTACTATAAAGTGAAACGTACCCGCAGATTTAAAGGAAAAGCTCTTATGTAGGAAAAGAAACAGACGCGTTTATTATAGTCCTTATTTCCTTTTAAACAAGGTAAATTTACATTTAAGTAAAAACTCATATTAATATTTTAACATGTAGGATAAGAATAATTCGATGTAGCATTTCAGAAATTTTTACGATTGTCAAATGGAGAAATGTTAAAGACCGATGCAACGCTATCGATCTGGTTCAGAAAGCAGAGAAACGCCAGAGTTTCATTCGTATTAAAAACACATACCAACTAAATTAAGATCGGAAGCAATCAACATATAAAAATATGGATAAAATAATCTGTAGAGATATTCCATAAATATTTTTTTAATTATAAGAACATAAATGGACATAAACAGTGTCAATGATTGTGACCTTTGGAGAGCCACGTCCGTTTCAAAATACCACTTACCCGATAAAACGTACAATTCCATGAGATAAAATATCTTGACCCGAGTTCGGTACTTCTATGTTTAGAAGTTAATCGTAATGTTAAAATGGACTGCTTCAGTCTAGGGACAGGCCGTTGGTTCTGGCCAACCCTAGTCAGAAGTCAGTACAGATATCACCGCACGACAACGCTGGTGCCTCCATTGTGCAACGATCGACAGACTGCGCATTTCAGCCACAGCGCGAAATTGCATCCGCGAGAGTCAACAACCGGCATTACGGACGTCCGCCCTTGGTTCGAGCGTCTTTAATTCATAAAAAGGCACATCTAACAACTTATATACAATAGTTAAACACATAATAAAGTGAAATATTTAGTTTAAATAGCCTGTTAAAAATTTTATAAGGGAATAAATATTAAAATTGTTTGGGACTATTTCCCTGCCGCGGAGGGATATTTTTACGAAGAGGCGGTTTCGAAAAGTGGAAATCATTGAAGGATTTTTCGTGGGTGACGCAAGCGGATGGAGTACGCAGATACGAGAATTAAAGCCTTATGTCGTCATCCATAATTCCCACAATGAAAAGATTTCTTTCGATATATTTGCGCATCTACTGCGATTGCGGTAGGGTGGTATTCGTAAAATTTCATGTAGAAATAAATGTCTTTCTTGCGACAGCATTAAATAAACGGAAAAAAATCCGAAAATTTCAATTTTAACGTTTAAGGGAAGGGGACATAAAAATCGGAAAAACACATTGCTTAATAACTTTATAAAACAATTGCAATGTGGTTTTAGTTTTTGTTTTAATTTTAATAAATTATATTAAAATTCAACTTTTAATTTAAATAAAACCCTAAATAAAATACGAATTTTTTTCTTACCGTGCTATTTTATGATGCTCTTTTTTAAAACAAATTTAATTATTAAAAAAAAATTACAATATGATTTACATTAAGTATTCGAAGTAAATCAAGTATTTTATTCGCGGAAATTTTGTGATTACGTTTTTCAAACAACTAGAAGGACTCCTCTTTCCGCTATCGCTTCCCGTGAATATCGTTATTTAAAGACAAATTTTAATAAATTAAATTAAAATTCAACTTTATAAATTAAAATAAAACCCTAAATAATTAAGTACATAAATGTATAGCAATTTTAAATTGAGAACTATAATGAAATAATAATCATTCATGTGGCAAAAACTTCTTTGTTAACAATAAATTAAGTAATGAAATAAATTAAATTAAGTAATGAAATAAATTAAATTAAGTAATGAAATAAATTAAATTAAGTAATGAAATAAATTAAATTAAGTAATGAAATAAATTAAATTAAGTAATGAAATAAATTAAATTAAATATTGAAATAAATTAAATTAAGTTATGAAATAAATTAAGTAAAATGCTGGCAGGAAACAACATTAGTTCAAAATTTCAAATAAAATTAACTTTATTATCATGTATGTAATAACAATTTATAAATCATGTATGTATTGCTAAGAAGACTGCTGTGAAAGCATGTAATTTTGTACGCCGGTAAAATGCACGGTTTTAATGTTAAAAAAGAGAAAAGTATATGCTAAATTTGTTCAAAATGTTTAAAATTATAAAATATAAAAGTAATATTAAAGTATTTCTTTTTTTTAATGCTTGTAAAAATACATAGCCCATAACATTTAGTCTAAATATTTAATGTGATTAAAAGATGCATTGAATTTATTCTCCTGTGAACTGTATTTAAAGTTTCTGATGTTAATACATATTATAAATGCAAAACCTAACATAATAAAAATAGTAATTTTATATCATTAAAGCGGGTTAAAAAGAGACACTTTCAGCATGCAAAAAGAAAGGAATCCATCGAATGTAATAATTTTTTACACAATTCAATATTCAAGGATCCTCGGTAAAATTTTCGGAATTACGACAATTTCAGAAGTTGCACTCGTTGTGATTGATGCAACAAATGAGTCAATCAAAATCGGCCTCCAAAATATTTCCCTCTGACAATCTCGCGTAAACAGATGAAATTCGCGCCAGAATGTCATTTCCGGTTGAGTTGGCTTCACGGCAACAGGAAACCTGCGTCGCCGCTAAAGCAACTTGCTATTCAAGCTAATTCTAGTTTTTTCTCCTCCCTTTCTTCAAAGTGAGAAATTACACTGGAAACCTGCATCATTGTTTCTCATAAACTGCTTCAATATTAAATAATTATTTATTTCATTAAAAATGCGCTTATTTCAAGGGCAAGACTTGGTAGAAAAAAAAACCTTTTTAAAAATACGTTGATTTGATATTAAAAAAAATATTTAGATTGCGATTTATTTTTACTCAAATCAATTCAAACTTAGAGTCAGTAAAAAAGTAATACTGGAATAACTTTCGCTGAGGACATGAACAAAGCACTTTAGAAATGGTACCATATTATGGTTGCACTTATTCTTGAAATGAAAGCATGTGAAAGTAAATGTTGCAATCTTATCTATAAACGCCTAGAATAAAATACTGTTTATTTTTGTTTGTTCTTGTGCAACGCGAAACATAACTTTAGATCCAGTTTTACCACTGAACACTTCGCTTATCAGATAACGTTTGCTAAACACAAAGTGGAAAGTGCCAGAAAAATCAACACAAAGATATTATTTCCAAAAATACTATTTCGTCAAGATACCATTAAATAGTTTTGTTTTTTTAAAATGGTAATTTTAATCAAACATTTGTTCCATAAAAACTCCGCACTAAATACACTTATTAAAAATTACCTTTTTTTTAACCAGCGGAAACTCTACTATGATTTTTTATAAAAACTATTAAAATTAGCAATAAAGTTTTATGCTAATGGGAATGTTTCAGATTATGTAACGCTCTTGTTTTCATTTTTATCCTTACTGAATTTCACTGGTTGCTTCAGTTTCACTCTCAAAATGACCGATATAGATAAAAAGAATTTTTTCTTTCTTGCAAGCTTTTTTTTAACAAATGTTTTGAACAACCAGCAGCACCGCAAGAAGTTGGCATTTTAAAAATGTAATAAGAAAAATATTCGAATACCAAAACATAAGTAATTCCAGGCAACAAATGATAACAAACCGTTGGAGCTGTTGCCATCCACGACGTGAAACAACCCCATTGAAGTAATAAATTTATGATATAAAAAAAAGAATTTAACTGCTTTTTTGTGTAGTTGTTTAAAAGATTTAAAATTTTGAATGTCATATAGTTAATATTTAGTTACAGACAAGTAAAGGCTTCAGAATACGAAATGAATACTACAAATGATTTCTGTAAAAATAGTAAATTTAAAATAAATTTAGTGATTTAAATTGTGTTAAAAGGAAAGGCATGGCATTAAATTCACACGACTTTCCAAACTCAGTACAATTTCTACAACTATATTATAACACTTGTGTAATATTTGAATTATCTAACTCTTTTAAATTTTAAGTAGGTATGTATTAAATTTTAACGGAATAAAGTATGTCAAAACAATTTTTAGTATATAAATGAGTTTTTTTTATCAATTCAAACTTCAATTAAACCTTTGAAATTCAATTAAACAAGTTTCAATTAAACCTTTAAAATAGTTATTAATCAGTTAATGTTATCTGATACCAATTGTAAAACTCTTTTTTATAGCACAAAAATGATAAGGTAATTATCCCTTAAAAAAATACAAAATTAAACAGATACAACTTTCATCATTTTGTAGCAAAAAAAATTATAATACCCGTAAAAATTTTCAGTATAAAGGTTAAGTATATCATTACAACTAAAATAAAATGCTTATGCAGCTTATAACCGTGCGCTTATAATGCACTCTGCGGAGAATTTTCATTTTTATCTTAACATGTCCAAATTAAAAAAACCTTTGAAACAAAATCAGTTTTAGAAACTATTTAAAATTATTACAAATATTATTTTAAGTAAAAAACAAAATCTTCTTTAAAAATTATTTCAAAATCATACCTCAAATCTTAAGCAGAAAATTAGATACAACTTGAAAAGTGTTCTAAAATTGACGTTTAAATAACTGTTAACTTCCAGTAAAACAAACACCACCAAGCAGAGAAATTCTTATAATAAACAAAACTTCAAGATTCTCCATAAAATTTTATACTTCTAACTTGCACCATGACAAAACTATTAAAATAATATGAAATCCACTGAAAATTTATGTCCAAACATTTAATTGGTGGAATTTCTACATATCATTAATATGTGCGTGTAAAATTGCATAAATTATGAAAAATATGCAAATTTTAATGAATGCATGAATATGATTGGACAAAGTGAATGTTATTTACAATTGCCACAAAAACATTTCTTGTTTAAACTACAAATAAAAAAGAAGAAATATCACGATTATTTTAATAATGAGTATGATGTCATTCGGTTTTATTGAATACACTTTTATTTGATTATTTTTTAACGGTTCGATTAAATAAATTTGACTTAAAGAATTTGGCAAGAAGTAAAATTAAGATTGAATGCAAAAAAGTTTACAAAATACTAGTTTTAGAATACCAATAAAACAGAGATTATCACTTTATTGATTAAACTTTTTAGAATTATTGGTATTATTTATTTTTTTAATTTATCAAAATGTAATTATTCAAAATTTATCAAATTGTTATCAAACAATTGTAATTGTTTTATAATTTATATGCTATTTTCCACATTTTCATACTTAAATATTTGTAAATTTTTTGTCCGATTCACTTGATATATACTAATGAAACCTTTTTTTTTTGTATAAAATTGAAATATCAAGTTTTTGGCTTTCGAAATGTTTTGCTTATAAAATAAAATATTTCGTTAAAAACTTATTTAAATTCAGTTAAACTTGTTATTACCTGAGCACCTGATCATCATATAGGATATTTAGTTTAAATATATATGATATACCTCCAAGTAACAAAATATTCTCTGCATCCTAAATAAATCTATAGAATATTTTAGAGGCTCATTGTAACACTCAAATAAGAGTTCTTTAAGAAAATCCAATAAATATGTCTGTTACTATACGTAAGTAAATAGACACAATAATTTTCTTCTTTATAGTTATATTTGAAGTTATTAGTTATAGTATATCGCATGTATAGAAAAATGTTTTATTATCATGAAACTATTCTATATTTATTTTAGAACTTCATCAGCAATTATTCGCATTTTTAATAATAATTGTGATATGCAATATTTTAATAATAAGTGTAACTATACGAAGACAATATTTACTTATAATTTCATCAAAGTAGTTTATAGGCATCAAAGTAGTAGTAGACTTTTCTTAAGATTTGGCATCTTTCGCTGGACCTTCTAACATCACTAACGATTTTAAAACTTAATAAAAAAAACTATAAAAGAAATTCGTGAGATGGACTCGATCGTTTCTCGAATGTTAAACAGCCTCATTGCTACAACATAACCCTAGCTTATGAAACAAGAAGGGATGACGTAATAAAGCTACCCTTAATAGGATTTTGTAACGAATTATATCATAAGTTATTATCAGTTAAATGGCTTTCGTCAATGGATTAAGTATCTTTGAAGTATCTGCTCGTCTGGAATTTGTGGGAGAAACATAGATGTTAAGGCTGTTAAAAAAAAATTTTGAAATTTAGGGAAAAATTACCTGATTTAACGAACGTTTTTCGTTAACGAGATGAAAATGAGATTTGTTCCTTCTAGAAAGGTATTTCCTATGAAAACAATTAAATGGTTCCGTAAACCACGCAAGATATGTAAAAGTAGGATTTTTTAGATGCATAATCTTTTAACCCTATCGTAAAGGCGATAATCACTAAATATATCATACATTGAAACTCAACATCAAATACCTTTACCAGCCTCGTAGCATGTAGGGATCAGCTAGAGATACAACCTCACAGGTGCGGGTCGAATACTACTGCCATTCATCTATAAATTGGATCTGTGCTGGAAACTAGTAAAAATCCTCAATTCACGGATGCCAAGTACACTGGGACAGAACGTGCTCGTTAAAAAATCTGTGAGTCCAAAGTCGACGTTTGCGAGATGTCCTCAAAAATTCGTTGAATGCTGGTGCCCCTTGACTTGAAGGGTTTCAAATACGAGCTTATTGGCTGTTTAAACTCAAGAGGGCTACAATAGCATCCCGAAACGATTACCTTACCTTACCTGTACGGGGAAATGCAAAATGGAATTTTTTTTTAATAACGAAGAAATAAGAAACGGAACTTAAGTAGAAACACGGGAAAATGGAAAATTTTAACAACGGAGAAATAAGAAACGGAACTTCTGTAAATACACGGGAAAATACTTAACGAAACGGGAAAGTCCCGGCAACTCTGCTGCCGGTACTTTTCCCGTTAATTTCAGTACAATTTTTTTTACAGTGTATAGAAGTTGTGCGTTTTCGTTTTAATAAAAATTTAAATAAGTTTGAGTAATTTAACCGGGGACACACACACTCACAATTAAACATAATTTAATTTTGAAATTCGCATTGTATTTTGTTTGAACAGAGATTTTAAAATTGATAGATATTGCTATACTTGTTAGTAAAGTATTTCGATAATGATAAACAATTTTTTAAATTCGGATTTCGATACAACATCACTTCAAAATTTTAAAAGTTTCATGGTATTTTGTGAAATCTTCAAAGTATAATACAAAACAAATATTTTCATTTAAAAAAAAACATTTCTATATATATAAAGCAACAGATAAGATCACGAAAATGCATAGTAGTATGAAATTTGACTAGCTAAATAGCGTATATTTTATCGGGTAAAAAAAAAGTTGAAAACATTAAAAACCCTATAAATGTCACCAAAAAAAAACCCTACATCAACCAAAATCTAATCATAATTAAATCGCGTTTTTTTTCTGTGATACCTATCAATAAAAAAATTTCTTAAAATGTTTGCTTGACATTGAGGTTGTTCCAAAAAGAATAGTTACTAGTTTTAAACACATAAAAAAGAGGTATGTATTTTATCAATTGTAATGCTGTATGTAAATCAATTTGCAAGAAAACCAACTTTATATCTTAGTGGTAGAAAATCGGTGGGACTTCCAAGTAGAAGTTATAGTATGTTTAGAAGTTATAGTATAAATTATTGGTTATTTCATATTTTTTCAAATATAATTCGTTATAACATATCAGTTTAGAATACTTGATTAAATTTTTAAACGATTAGCTTTCTTTGCTAACAATTGAAATTAAAAAAAAAAAAACCTTCTAAATGATTCTTTAAATTAGCATTAGCTTTCATTTAAAAATTCTTTCACTGAAAGTAAATTTAGTTGTTTTTATAGTTATGTCATAATTTTTGTGGTTTGAAAAAGAGTTGCTTACGACAGGTCAACAAAAGTAATTAAAAGTCATTACTGTATTGTTTCATAATCAGATTCACCAATTTGTTTTTGATTTATCTTATTGCAATAGATAATATAGTTCAGAGAATTAAGGAAACTATTTTGTACTAACGTACTTTCAGCATTAATTCTGATGTGGCTAATATTGCTTAATGTTTGGTAGAAAAAAAAATTTCGCACTCGTTTATGGATACAATTCGAAACTTTTATTTTGCAATTTTTTCAGGGGCCCAATATAAAGTCATTTGATTTCTACAACAAGGATCATTTCCTCTTTGTTTCAAAAATCTTGGGCAAGACGGAAGTGACAGGGGTGTGTTGAACCACACAAGATCTGTGAGAACCTAAAAACGCCCTTTGTGTGATAAATCGCCATTTTTTTCTGCTAAAAAAGTTCTAAATGTCGAAAACCTTTTTTAGGCTTGAACTTTCCCCACTCCCCCCTTCTGGCTTCTGTATCTATTTCTAGCAATAAGTCTTATCAGCGCAATGCGGTCTAAAAGGTCATCGATCCAAAAGTAGCAAAAATAATAAATGAGATTTGGACCAAAATCAGTTCGATGAAAAGAACAAAAATAAAAGTATCTCCTCGTTGCCGAAAGCACGTGAAATCGAAAACTTGAGCCAGTTGCGCCATTCGTCCATATCGTCTGCTCTATTCTATGCGGGTCAAGAAAGAGAAGCAGGAGTTGCACAACTCGGCCCCACTTTCCGATAACGGACGATCGAAGCCGACACTTCGAACAATGATTCCGTTCTTTATTATTTTTAATGTTAATTGCCCTATGATCTCGCAGACGTTTCAATTAAGTTACATTTCGTAAGGGCGGGTATGCCATGAGCTGCACACCATTTTTTTTCTTTTAATGTCTTAGCGAGTAAGTATAGTGTTGAAAGTCTTCCTAAATTGCGTCAGGGAGTTTTCTAATGTTGAAGTGTGGTAAATTGAAGAGTTGACCGCTGGAGAAAACAAAGTTCAGTTGGGAAATTTTGCATCTGTTTTAGAAAAAGTTTGACAAGTTTTATTTAACGTGTTTGCAAAATGTTATAAAAGGCTCTCCTGAAAGAAACTACAAAAGTATAGAAGTAAAGCATACGTCATTCATATGAGATTTTTAAACAAGTAGGTTTGTTACAGAATCTGTCACTTAAATCGCTTCCACACAGTATTTGTGCTCGCGCAAAACGCACTATTTATACACCTCTAAAAGAAATTTGAAAAACCGGGCCTTTAGCTTATAATTTATTTCTAATTCAAACTTTTAAACGCCAAAATTAACTATTTTCATTAATCTTCTTTCGCAAATTAATAATTACTCATTATCGTTTGCTGAATTTGTTTGAAATTCGAAGAATAATGATGCAACTTTTTGTAAAAAATATGTTTTAGTCGCCACAATTTCCCATATTCATTAACTTTCTTTCGAAAAAGAGAATAATAAATAATTAGTAAAATTGATGCTTTAAAAATAAAAGCGAACTTTTGCTTATTTTTTATTCAAAGTTAGAATTCTCTATGCATCCTTCCTCATACATATATAATGAACCGTCAAAAGAACTCTACTGTGATATTACAACAATCCAAACTAAATTATATTACATAAATAAATATTTTTTCAAGAGTTTTATTTTTATTTTAAATAAAGTTTCTCGTACGTTTGACAAAATGGCAACAGTGAAAATCTATAATAATAAAAATGAAGTTTTGTTCGTGTGTTTGTGGGTATGTTCCATATAGACTTTTAAACTAGGCATTTGTTTGACTCGTAACTTGGCACAAATGCGTAGTTCATACTTAGATTTATGATTTTTGAACTTTCAGGTTCCAAAATGTTCTATTTTTGGAGAAAATTAGAATTTTCTGAAAAAACTGCAGCACTTTCGCTCAAATCCGATATATATATTTTAAATTTCGTGTTGCCTTCGGCTGAAAAAATTAAATTAAACTTTTACGAAAATAATTAAAATTGGTTGGATTTGGGTTAGGTAGATGACATATATATTCAGGTTTGTTGTGCTTGGTCAGCGACCTCGCTATATAAACCTTCGTCAAGTAAGACAGACACATCAACACACAACATAAGTGGATCCATCTAATTTTTAGAGACAGAGGCCAACTAGAGGATCCCCAGAATTGGCTTGTCACCCCCAGAGGTATTGATTTGGTATGGGAACTTAGAGGACTTTCGGACCCAACAGATTTAACGAGCACGTACTCCGCATATACTCGGTAGGTTTTCAGTGGTACTGGGACTCGATCGCAGGACCTTCCGATCCCGAGACCGAGACGCTGACCACTAGGCTCACTACGGCCCCTAGGGTTTTATGTCTTTATTTTTTCGCCATAAATTATTAACTAAAACTCGCCAAATGGGCAAATTGTTTTTCTTTATAAATAATTTATAAAATGGTTGGTTGTTCGAGGTCATTGTATAAGAGCTGTATAATGGGTGTGTTTGTAGCTATATCTATTTTCTGGCCAAATTATTTCCTAAAACGCGCCAAATGAGCTAAAAGGTGTTATGTATTTATGAGGGAATTGTGATGACATTTATGAGTGCATTTTATATCGTATTTTTCAATTTGGAATTGTAAGGCAATGAAACGGGATTTTATACTTTATAACGAGCGGGAACAATAACATAAGTTTATGATCCTATAACAGGTTATATGGTACATATACTTGGATCGATTTGATCTTTTTTTTTAATCCGTACGAAGAACGGGTATAAATTTGCTAGTATTGAATAAAAATATAATTTGCATGTTATTTCAATGTGGATTAAATTTTTAGTTATTTAAATATTAAATATACTTCTAATTTAAATTTTTTAATAAAATTTGGGATGTAGCCCAACCTGATTTTTTGCTTAAAAATGATGTATCCCACTTGTTTGTGCGACTTGCGGTTCGTTCTGTGAAAGTGGGTGACAGACAGACGAACGGACAGACTGAACGATTGTAATACTTCCCACTTTTTACGCTATAAACGTAGTGTGGAAGCTAAAAACAGCTTAAAAGTCTCACAAATTATAAATTTTTTAAATGATTTTTTGAATACTAATTTCACAAAAATCATATTAAGTTGTTTTTTGTAGTCTTAAAAAAGTCTTCTTAAATTAAAGTATAATATATGAATGCTATTTTGGAAAAATTTCTGTAAATTTATTCGTTGTTAATTTTTCAAAATTATATTTAATTAAGTTCAATTAATAGTACTAATAAATTAATTAATATGCGTTTATAACAAAATAGCGGTTTAACATGCAATAATAAACTCGAAATTAATATTTTTGTAAACAATTAATATAACTGTTATTTACTTCAATATAATTACTAAATAAAAACCAGTTTCAAATTTAAAATTTTCATTATACTGAAAGGGGAAAGAAAGGGAGTAAATTTATTAACTAAGCATAAACGAGGATTTTCTACACGCAACGTAAAACATTAATAGAATTCAATCTCTTATAGAAGAGCTTCATTGAGTAAGAATTCTCGGGGAATTTTTAATCTTTCTCTTATTAATACATAGTTTGAAAAGAATCGCATCAAAATGTTCCCTGAACATTGGACAAAGACCCCAAATGCCCTTACGTTTATCTGGCCATGACCATATTTCAAAATACAAAATGATTTTGTACACTTGAGACACTCTCTTTGCCGATTCCCATTAAAAGAGTGTTGGCGTTAAATAAAATTCACGATCACAAAATAAAATGCTAGAAAAAACTTCTAAAAAGGGACGGTGCCATCGCAACGATAGCATTTTCCAAAGATTAATAAAAAACTAAGATGAGGGAGGGATTTCTGTAATTGCGAGTTCGCCAATCCAACGTGTCGCAAGCCAAGAAAGCCAGTTCACTTCTTCTTTTTGACAAAGCTGTAAACGATTTTTTTGGATAATAAAAATGTGTTTTGCATTTCTTATATATAGAGCCAGGTGGGTTATATTAAAAAATACGAGTTTTAGCTAGCACTTTCTGATGTAGACACAAATTTTACATTAAGCTACAAAAGTAAATTTTTTTAAAGTTAAAAATAGCGATCTACCAGCGAATCAAAATGCATACTTTGATTGCTTTGACAAGTATGAAATTGTCTAGATAGTTTCATGGCTTGCATCTAAATTTGGACAAAATGAAGATGTGTCTGATCTGGTGTTAGATGTAAATTGGTAGTAGTTATTGCAGCGAAACAATATGAGCTTTAAAAAAAAGTCACGTTTCTATATCTATGCAGTAAATATGTAGAAAATTGATTATTAAATTTGATTCGTTTTTGACGAAATATATATACGATAATAATATCTTTTGAACTGCTATGAGATAACGTTTTATTAATTTTTTAAAATCATGTTATCATGATGCACTGTAGTGAAGCACTGAACTATTAAGAAGAAATTTTCAAAAAACAATTAAGAATATTTCTCTTAAAATTGCCATCTTACAACAAAATAATCGTCAATAAATGAAATGTCAGTTGATAATGGGAATGTTTCAGCTGATGTAACGCTCTTGTTTTCATTTTTACCGTACTGCATTTCATTGGTTGCTTCGGTTTCACTCTCAAAACGACCGATATAGATGAAAAGAATTTTTTTCTTTCTATGCAAGATTTCTTTAACAAATGTTTTGAACAACTAGCAGCACTGCAAGAAGTTGGCATTTAAAAAAAATAAGAAGTAAAATATACTTAGAAAACTCATTTTCGAATACCAAAACATAAGTAATTCCAGACAACAAATGAAAACAAACCGTTGGAGCTGTTGCCATCCATGACGTGAAACCTCCCCATTTCTGAATAGCCGAATTACATTAAAATTTTTTTTTAAAAGTGTGTGCTACTCATATTCCAATTCTTATTTTCAAAACCATTTTACACAAATTGTTAGTTACACTGCTATTGAACCAATGTCTCATCGTGTCCTCAGTGTGGCAACGAGAAAACGCCTTGGCGAGCGTTAGAAAAGTCCCGTTGCGCCAGAACTAAGTGTGGAAAGTTGACCGCCAGAGATTGCGAAAACCTCTTTTTACTCCTCGAGATGACGTGTTGGGATTGAGAGAGTCTTCAGTTGCAAAAGAAGACACAATTAGGCGTGTTTTAATGTAAGGGGGTGGAAATTGGACAGTTTTAAAAGCATTTGTCAAGGGAATGAGGCATTGTTCTGGGTGAAAATTACATTAGTTGGGTAATTGTAGGAGAAAAGGGAGTTTCTGTAACACTAGTTTCGGTAATAGAAGGGCTTATGTTCATCGTACATTCACATTAAATGAAAAGTATCGCTGTTCTTTGATAGAGAAACAGGGGTTTATCTGGAAAAAAGTTATGTATTTTTATTGTAATGTGAATGTATTGTAGTATGTCTGCTATTATCATTGTGAATCCCATTAGGGGAACTTTTATTTTCATGGAGTTGCCCGGATGCGTTTCTTTGGGCTGAATAAACATGATTTTATTTAAAGAAATGGTGATTTTCCAATGCTTTGCATTTTGAAGTACAATTTCTTAAATTTAAAGGAAGAAAACACTTGTCCTGTCTTTGTATTCCGTAATGCACGCACACTTTTTTTTTTGCAGAATTTAAATTTCTGAAGAACTTATATATAATTAAATGTTTTTTAAATATTAAATGAAATAGTATGTATTAAGATATTGCTACTTGATATTGGAAAGCTATTATCACTTTTCGTTGTTTATTTAGTCTCAACATTTCAAAGTAAATACTAATTTTATATTGAGAGAAAAAGATGACAAAAATATGATATAGTGAATTCGTTAAAATGCATATTTATTGGTTTTCAAATGAATCAATTATTAAATATATGGGATCCCTTTGGTAAAGCTAACTCATTTCCTCATGTGAAAATCCGTAAAACTTGAGTGTGAAATGTGTGGAAAGACATTCAATCGGAAATCAAGCCTCAAGCAACACAAAAGTCTCCACACAGGAAAGAAACCAGACAAATGTGAAAAGTTTCAGTGACAGATCCACACTTAGCAGGCACAAGTTAATTCACTTGAGATAGGATTGATTTTTGTGTAAAAAAGGCGAAATGCCACTTCACTGCTCTTTGATTTAACTTTACTATTAATACTTTTAAATGAAATCTGTGTGGTTTTATAATAATTTGCATAAATGTTGTCTACTTTTGTGTAGAATCTTTTTCTTTTAAATCTAAAATTTTTGCTTATGTGCATTATTTATATTTAAGGTTCTTCCCCTCAATAAATTAGAATGGCACTTTCAATGATTTGTTTTATTGTTCTTGTTTAAATGTACTTCTAATGTTTTTTTTACTGAAATTTATGTATTTTTATAATAATTGGCTTTAATGTTGTTTATTTATGTGAGGGTTCCTTTCTTATATATAATTCTTGCTCAAAATCATTATTTACATTCAAGGGTTTTTCCCCTCAATAAATTAGAATTGTTCTTTCAATGCTTTTTTTAGATATTGTTTTTGGTTATCACATATATTAAGGATAATTTTAAAAACGACGATTAGTAATATCTTTCTATATTTTATTTATTAAGTTAGTGGTATTTAAAAAAAAATTCTGAAAATTTTGCCAATGAAATGTAAAAGGTCAACCTTGAGAAATTTTTCTTTACACTCATATGAGCAGCATCAGTGTACCATTTTTAGTATGATCCGTGTAAACAGACGAAGTTTCCTTGCAGCCGACTATAGAATTGAAAGTTTTGTTTTTCTTTTCGAATCTGGTCATGTCATTTGTGAGGACCACATTCCCTCCTCCTTTTCACTATCTTGTTTAGATATTATAACCCTATGTTGGCATCATTAGCAATTCCGTGACGCAAAAGAGCTAGACTGCTCTATTAGCATTCTAAAGATATTGCTACTACTTTTCACCTCTTCTTCAACCAAACCTTTTCCAATATTAATATCATATATTTTCTCCTAAGTATATTCCAGGTGAAGTGGTTTAGCTGCACTTTCTGCGAGTATAAAAGTGGCAGGCAGGATCATCTGAAACTTCACATTTTAACCCCCACAGGAGAGAAGCCTTTAGAGTGTGAAACGTGTGGAAAGGCATTCAGCCAGAAAGCAAACCTAAGGAAGCACCAAATCCACCACACAGGAGTCAAACCATACAAGTGTCAAAAATGTGGGAAAAGTTTCAGCGACGATCCACACTTAGCAGGCACAAGTTAATTTACTTGAGATAGGATTGAATTTTGTGTGAAAAAGAGCAGGTGTTACTTTTATTTACTACGAATGTTTTTTTTAGCTGAAAGTTATGTGGTTTTATAATAATTTATGTCTACTTATGTGTAGGATCTTTTTTTTTAAATATAAAATTTTGCTTATAAATGCCATTATTGCTTTCTTATATATTTTCTCCTAGGTGTATTCCAAAGGAAGTTGATGTTCAACTGCTCTATCTGCAAATATGTTAGCTCGATTCAGAGCAATGTGAAAATCCACATGTTATCTCACACAGGAGAGAAGCCTTTTGAATGTAAAATGTGTGGAAAGGCATTCAGCCAGAAATCACACCTAAAGCGACACCTAATCCTCCACACTGGAGTGAAACCATACAAGTGTGAAACATGTGGGAAAAGTTTCAGCGACGGATCCGCACTTAGCAGACACAAGTTAATTTACTTGAGATAGGATTGAATTTTGTGTAAAAAATAGAAGATTTGACTTTAATTTACTACGAATGTTTTTTTAGTTGATAGTTATGTGGTTTTATAATAATTTGTGTGTACTTACGTGTAGGATCTTTTTTTTAATATAAAATTTAGTTTATATATGCCATTATTGCTATCTTATATATTTTCTCCTAGGTGTATTCCAAAGGAAGTTTTTGTTCAACTGCTCTTTCTGCAAATATGTTAGCCCATTTCAGAACAATGTGAAAATCCACATGTTATCCTACACAAGAGTGAAGCCTTTTGAAATGTGAAACGTATGGAAAGGCATTCAGCCAGAAAGCAGACCTAAGGAAGCACCAAATCCCCCACCCAAGAGCGAAACCATACAAGTGTCAAAAATGTGGAAGAAGTTTCAGCGACGGATCCACACTTAGCAGGCACAAGTTAATTTACTTGAGATAGGATTGAATTTTGCTTGAAAAAGAGCAGGTGTGACTTTTATTTAATACGAATGTTGTTTTTTAGCTGAAAGTTATATAGTTTTATAATAATTTATGTCTACTCTTATGTGTAGGATCTTTTTTTTAAAATATAAAATTTTGTTTATATATGCCATTATTGCTATCTTATATATTTTCTCCTAGGTGTATTCCAAAGGAAGTTGTACAACTGCTTTCTGCAAATATGTTAGCCCATTTCAGAGCAATGTGAAAACCCACATGTTATCCCACACAGGAGAGAAGCCTTTTGAATGTGAAATTTGTGGAAAGGCATTCAGCCAGAAATCACACCTAAAGCGACACCTATTCCTCCATACAGGAGTGAAACCATACAAGTGTGAAACATGTGGGAAAAGTTTCAGCGACGGATACACACTTAGCAGGCACAAGTTAATTCACTTGAGATAGGATTGAATTTTGTGTAAAAAAGAGCAATTGTGACTTCATTGCTTTTTGATTTAACTTTACTACTAATACTTTTGAATGAAATCTGTGTGGTTTTGTAATAATTTGTGTAAGTGTTGTCTACTTATGTGTAGGATCTTTTTTTTTTAAATATAAAATTTCCTTATATGCACTATTTATATTCAAGGTTCTTTTCCCCTTAATAAATTAGAATTGCTCTTTCAATGATTTGTTTTGTTTTACATATTGTTTTTGTGGCATTATTATAATGTGCTGTTTTTACTTATCTCTACTTGTGTGTGGACTAATTACTAATATTTAAATTTATTTCTAATGCATTGATTTAATGAAATTTATGCGGATTTATAGTAATTTGTTTTAATGTTGTTTACTCATGTGAGGGAATATATTTCTTACTTATAATCATTATTTACATCCAAGGGTTTTTCCGCTCAATAAATTAGAATTGTTCTTTCAATGCTTTTTTTAGATATACTTTTTGTTTATCACAGAATATATCAAAGATAATTTTAAAACCCACGATTAGTAATATACTTCTATATTTTATTTATTACGTTAGTGGTATTTTAAAAAGGAAAGTTTCTGAAAATCTTGCCACTAAAGCGTAAAAGGTCATCCCTTGGTGCATTTTCTTTACAGTCATGTGCACAACATCAGTGTACCATTTTGAGTTCGGTCCGCTAAAGAAGACATAGTTTTCCCGCAGGCGACTATAGCATAAAGTGATAGTTTCGTTTTTCTTTTCGGATCCCACTGGTCATGTGACTTGGGAGGATCACATTCCTTCCACCTTTTCACTCTCTTGTTTAGTTATTATAACCCTATGTTGACATTTGTAACAATTCCGTGACACAAAAGAGCTAGACTGCTGGGTACCGACCTACCAGTTGGGTAAGGCTGCTCTATAGCATTCTAATGATATTGCTACTACTTTTCACCTCAGTTTAGTTATTTTTGTAACTGTTATATTCTATTAAAATTTTAAAATTGTTATAAGAGCACGTGGATTATTCAACTTCATGCAAACAGTATTAGATTAAGCATTACACATGATTTCGCATTACATTCGGATTCAGTGAATCTTATAGCATACGTAACAGTTTAATAAAGAGTTAATAACTGGACCACAGAACTAATCTATCGAAATAAGGTAAAACTTACGCACAGAGTGGATTTAAATTTTATGTTATTATCCTCACCCTCTTTATACCATCTTGAAAGAGAAAGAATTTAACCTCAGAAAAGTCTTTGCCAGATCAATTTGTATTTTATTCTAATTTATGGTGAAATAAAATCAATTAAATCAATAAGAGAAATTTTAATAGCTTTAAAACCTAAAACATTTTACGAAATTGTTAGTAAATTTGACAAATTTTAAAAGCATACAAATAATTTTCACGTGTACGACCACTTTTGAATACTAGTGTGTAGTTTCTTTATAAAAGATGTGAAAATTTCTTCCAGAGTCAACTTATAAAACCTTTCTTGCTTTGTTTTGAGCAGACGAATGAAGTTTTAATTCGTGGAAAGCATGTAGGATGTAGACGTGTATTGTAGTCTATAACATTTTAAGGAAAGTTTCTGACGAAAAAAATACGGATTGCTTTTGCTGTCCTCAGCATGGTGCCTCCAAAGGCCAGTTGGTAAATCCTGCCCTGGTTACACATTAATTAGTATTACCAAACATGAGAGGAAGCAGAGACACTGATATTATCAGACTTAAGGAAACAACGATACACCTCCAATACTTGTAAACTACAACACATAGACATCAAAATCCCAGAGGTTCCGGGAACTCAAAGAGGGGGTCATAAGAGGTCAAGCTCGGGATCAGTGCCGTGTGTACTGACCGGACAGAGAGACGGACCTAGTCACGCTTCCGGAAGTGAACACAATAGCCTGCCAAGCGTACGATCCCCTTCCTCGTAATCTCAAGAAGAAATCGTGCCCTACTTGTAATATGTACCCATTTGTCCATCTTGGAGTGTAAGGGAAATGAATCGAGGTTCATAGAAAGGGACTCGGGGAGATTTGATTGAAATTGAGTGATAAGTGTGATTTTGGGCCACATAATTCATTTTATATACTTAAAAAAATCAAACTGTTTTTCTATAAAAAAAAGTATCTGAGTCAAAAGTCAGGCTTGTTTGAGGTGACGTAGTACCTTCCAGCTTTCGCTCCTGCCTTTCCTTCGATCATTGTTCCCATTGATGTTAGTTGTTCTACGAGCCATTGATTCACTAATCATAGCTAGTGAAATAATTTATTTTCATTCAGCATTTCTGTTACCACTTAAGACCTATAACATGTCCATTATAGATTGTCAGTTTGAACGTTGTAAATCTTTATTCGGAAAAAGTATAAACTTAAATGGTGTTATAATTTTCGCTGTTCTATTTTTAGAGCAAGTAATTTTAATAACTTATTCTTCGAATTGGCAACTAAAAGTTTAAATTAGAAATGATGCTGTGTTTGGTGAATTTGTTTTTTAGATTTTAAATTGTTTGTGGAAGTGGTTCTAGGTGAAAGTTATTGTTTTTTAATTGCGACAATTATATTTTCCTTAACAACCAGGGACCTTTAATTCTCAGAATAACAGTGGAGTTCTTTTAATGTAATAAAATAAAAGTGTCTAGCAATATTAGGCATTTCTTACCATTACAAGTTCAACTGAAGGAGACAATTTCTCAAAAGAAGATTTTGTCACTTAGTTCTTTTTAGATAAACACAATCCGAATGTGAGAGGGGCCCCACTAACAATGAGGGCAGAAGCCTCGATACTTGATTCCGTATAAGTCTTTTTTATATATAATGGAAAGAAGGTAGATTCGGTTTATCTAATTTTTTGTGTGGTTGATACCATAACTACTTGGGATGTAAGAAATGTAGAACTGGATTCTTTTTTTACTTGTTCTTTGGAGTATCTGGAGAAATATACTTGTGTAATGTGTATGTTAATGAGTTAAATTCTAACACTTATTCACGATAGCCATTTTTTAATCACTATTAATCAGCTTCAGCAATAATAATAATTTTAGTTTTGTTGCAAAGGAAACAGATCCACAAAATAATCCTGCACAATTTCTAGGTTCTTGAAGAAGTACTCCCTAATATTAAAAGAAGAACATAGACTGTATGTAAATGACAACCAAGCTAAATGCCAAGATGTTGATACACAGATGGTCATTGTAGTTTGCTCTAAGTAAGTTTCTTTGCAATAATACTTTAGCTTTGGTTGATTCGTATAATTTAACCCAGGGAACACTAAAAAATATTCCAGTAATTGAAATAAATTGGTAGATACTTGTTCAAGTTATGATTTAAATATGCCCTGCCCCATTAATCCCAAAGCTGCGCAAAACTCCCAAATCGTTTGTTCATAAAATAACTTCTTTTACGTCAGCCAACCCCGATTCAAAATTGTTTCCCATTCAATGTTGCTTGCAATTGTGACTAAATTAGATTTTTAAAAAAATAGAAACTGGAGTTAACAAGGATGCATACGTATCTATCTATAAAAGAAATACTGCAATACATACGAAAATTCTCATACATACGACGAAAATTAATATTTGAGAAAGTGTTTTTTAATATATAAATGTAAGGTCTAAATATTAATTTTAAGGAATTTTTGTATAATAGTTTGTTTCTTTTCATTTTTTTAAAATAATAAATCTTCGATATTTGACTTTTTAAGCTACAGAGGTCCACATAAAATTGGGCAAAAAGCCGCAGGTTGCCGATAAAGGACTTAGTCCTCTACTCTTTAACTATTTCGGAAATAACCTATATTAGAAACCAACTGCTCTCTCGAACAAACGCAACTGTCACATCCGATCTAACAACCTGGGAAGTAGAGGGGGAGAACGGAAAAAAGGAAGGAGAGCAGTTTTTGTGTAAGTTGCTCAATGATTTCTCGAAGATGGAGGTCTTAAGTGAAAAAACTATCCATTTCCGCATTTGCGATTTTGAATAAATTGAGTTTTAAGGTCGCTCTACGCCAGATGGCCATGCTTGACCGGGATTCTGGATTGTTAGTGTTTATTATGCGGATTTGAATGTGTTTTTTTTTAAAAATGTATCATAAGCCACGTACTTGTTGAAAGTTTAATTTTGTGTGTTATGATGCAGGAAGGAGCATTGTTCCTGGTCACGAACTGGTTTAATCGTAGTATTAGGCTTGGTTACCAAATACGCAAATAAGTTTCACATGTTTAGTGAGTAAAGAGAGAGTTAGTGAGTACTTGGTAACCAATGCATTCTGTTTTGAAAAATAAAGTTTCTTCTTCTTCTAAATAGTGATTATCATAAACATATTAAATGAGTCCCATTTTTGACGTACGATAAAATTCGAATGGATTAGAATGCATGATAAGATTAGACAGTGTTTAAATAATTTTGAAATTAAACTGTTTTTAATAAATCCAGTTAATTATATTGCGCCTATTTTGTTATATATTTAGATAAATTTTGCGTAATCTTCAGCAAAGTTGTAAATAAGATATTTTTTATGTAAAAAACTGACGTTGGAGCATTAAAAAATATTTCAAAGATTGTACAATTCGTATTGCAAAGTAATTTAATTAGCTGTGCAAGAAATGAAACCAGTCATATTAGGTAATTTATAAAATGTATAGGATCATTGTATAAGATAAAGCAAAGTCTCTAGAACTCGGTTACTTTTCGAATTCGGCTATATTTTTAAAAATAATTTTGATTAAATGCTATTGTAGGTTACAGGTGGTCTTAGATATCTGATCTTGGGTGTAAAGTCAAATTATTTTATATGCTGGTGGAGTAAACAAAGACTTTTATTTTAACTAAATCTATCGAATACAGGAGAAATTTGCTGAAACGACTTGAATCAGCCGTTTATCTCGCTATATAGACATAGTTTTCTTACTCCTCAATGGAGCTGAGATATCCAATGAAATTTTTGAATTAATATCATATTTATGCCTTTTCTCAACGTTTAGGCAATGCAAAATATGTATTTATAAATGGTTTGTGCTACATGGTTTATTTTCATAGTTTTGAGAACAAAACCTAACAAAGCGCATTCTACTCTCCATTCACCCAAAGCATATATCTTAAACCTACCGCGCAACCTCTAAAAAACAACCGTAAATTTCCTCGAAAAATAAACACAACCAGAAGACCAAAATACCTGAATCAATTCACCGAAGAATGACAAAACTTCCAATTCCAATGGAAAGAAAATTGAAACTCGGCGACCTTTTCCGCGGTTCGGAAGAGCTCCATAACCGGAAATTTCCGACTTCCTCAATGTCAAATTACGCGGCGTTTCCAGACACTTCTTTTTAACCACATCCACCATCCCCTTGCGAAATATGCAAATGTTACGAATCAGTTGTGTCTTGAGATGAGTCTGTGGTTTTTAATCAACAGCAGTGGTTTCTAGTTCAAGTTCTCGTTTTAAAGCCGCTTTTCTTCAGCATCAGGGGTTGTTACTATAATCCAGCTTTATGAATTTTGGGGTATAACTCATTTCCACAGCCACTACAATCGGAAGTGCCATTACCCATTTAATTTATTAATTTAAGTTAATTCGATATTTTTTAGTTTTAATGTTTGAAACCTCGAGGTGTTTTTCAAAGCATTTACTACAGAAATATTGAAAAATGTATTACATATTTTTTTTCTTGTTTTTAATTTAAATTAACATTCCGCAAAGAGAAGACAAGATTATACTTTTACACTTTTAGGACTTTTACTCAAATAGCCCTTGGTTAAATGTAAAACAAAGTGAATTATTCAGGAGAACATATATCTATAACCTTCAAAGTCAGTGGAACATAACCATAAAATTATGCTTTTCATTTGAACTATGTAGAATATAGTTTATATCCCAAAACATAACATTGTGCAAACCAATTCAAATCTCTACCTTACATGCACAAGTACTGAAATGCTCTCAAACTTTTACCTTTTATATCCTCTTATACAATCTGCAATTTTAATGCGTTCGGAAAGTAGGTATCTCAGCTAACTTTGAACACTTGCAGAAATTTTCTAAATACGACCTGCTCTTACTTTCTTTTAAAAAAGTTCAGATGCTTCATTGAAGAACTGTCTATGCTAGTTCTTTTAAAATAATAAAACAAAAGGAACTATTTATTATTTGTTCACTATCCTAATCTATGTTTTTTTTATGTTGGCTTTAATGCGTCACAACTGTTAGCATGAAATACTGCCTGTGTAATTTTGCCATTTTGCCAGGGGAAACATGAAGCAAAATTCCCTTTTGTTTACACACAATGTATATTACGAATATTCATAGACCAAAGATTGTACCATATACTTTATTGTCATTAAATTATTAAATTAGTTTTCCAATTACAAAAACCTTTGCCATTCCGTTTAATAATTTGCGGAAAATAATTATGCTAAATAATTCTAACACACATTGACCTTCGAAACATATAAAAAACATGAATTTACTATATTTGCGAGTTTGGATATTTGCGAAAAAATAAAGATCTAAACATCCAATAGTCATATAATGTCGTAATGCCTTATATTAAACCAAATCATAATGTTCGTAATAAAGCTATAAACCTATTTAGCTTAATCCTTTGATAATAATTGCAGTCAGAAAATAGAATATAGTCATCAATACCCATATCAGTCAAACAATGAAGCTCATAAACCACATTAAACGTTAATTATTTATAAAGAAATTGCCTATTTGGCGAATTTATAATAATTTAGTTGAAGTATGGCAAAAATAAGAATAAACATTTTTGGATCTTTAATGTTTTCGTTAAAGTTTATTTAATTTTTCAGCCATGGCATCATGACAAAAGAAAAAATGATCGGATTTGAATTTTTTCAGAAATTGAATTTTCTCATAAATGAAACAAATTAATGAATAAAATACTGTTAACGTTAGTATTAGAAAAAACTAAGCCTCAGGTGCACACGTTAGTATTAAAGGGAATCTATCTTGAAAATTTCGAATTCCTGTGGGCAGTATAAGTAGGTCTTTTACGATCCGATAACAGACACACAGACAGACAGACTCTTTCTTTTATTATTATAGACCTACAATTTATTACCCGTTTCTTCGCACGAATAAAAATATCAAATAGATCAAAATGGAATTCCCGTTTAGGATCATAAACTTAATGTTTCCGCCGTTTAAATTATAATCCCGTATTAATTATTAGTTTTAAAATGCCCCAATTTCAAATAACACACATTTCATTTTAATAATTAATAATTAAATAACCATTTTTGCCAAGTTTAAATTATTTATGAATTCCTACTGGTTGAAATGGGATTGGCAACGATTTGGAAAAATAGATAAAACTAATGCTTAGTCATGGTAACTCAGTTCTTAAACTATACATTTATTGCTTAAATATGCATACATGCAGTCAACAGAAAATCAATGAAAAAATCATCAAATAAACCCACATAAAATCCGGGAATGAAGACTGGCGGAATTACGTCACTTGAAACTGTCAATATTTTTCAAATAATAATTTAGTTTCTGAAAGTAAGGCAAAAGAATAAAATAAACATTTTGAATTTTAATGTTTTCGTTAAAAGTTTATTTAATTTTTTCAGCCGATGGCATCAGGAAAGAAAAAAATGATCGGATTTGAGCGAAAGTGGTGTATTTTTTTCAGAAAATTCGAATTTTCACTAAAAATGGAACAAATATGAAAAAACTAAGCCTCAGGTGCACACGTTATATTAAAGGAATCTATCTTAAAATTCGAATTCCTGTGGGCAGTATAAGTGGTCTTTACGATCGATAACAGAACACACAGACAGACAGACTCTTTCTTTTATTATTATAGATAACCCATACTGTTTTCAAGAAATTTTTGTTTAAAATAGTTTTAATATAAAATATATATTTTTTTACAATAAATACAATTAATATTAATATGTACTGACATTCTTGTTAGTTTGATGCTTACACATGGTTATCAAATCAAATTTTAAAGTTTTTGATTGGTTTATTTTATTAATAAATATAGTTGAAGAGAGACTTTATATACCCTGAATTTAATGACTATGAGTAATATTGCCAATATATTAATGAATGTACGAGTGGTTTCTTTATTTTCTATGTAACAGTTACTGTAAATCCAGTTTATCATTATTTTCTAATCTTCATGGTCTCTAATAGAGCTGATGGTCTCTATTAACTCTGATATTAGTGTTACTATCATATTGGTGCAACTGAATGTATAAATATATTAATATACGCAAGTGCATTTTATTGACTTTTCTGGCGATTTCCTTACTAAAAATTTACCGGAAACTCATGTGAAGGAAAACAAATAAATTTTGAGCAGGAAATTTTCTTTTAAGACTCAAGGAGGAGGATACTGCACGCTTTCCTCTTTTATATATTAGATGACAGGAAAAATTCGTTTGTGACATCTGTTCAAAGTAAAACATGTGTCACATTGCAGCATCTACCCACTATATACAATCCCATATATATTTGTCCGTTTTTGTTTGACAAAATTGTCAATGAAAATAGTTTTATAATTCTATATCAGTACAGTTGAAAGCGTAGTTGTTAATTATCAGCTTTAATTCAGATGCTATCCGCGACCAACACCTTACAGTCCATACTATATGCGATTGGTGACCCTTTCCACCCGTCAAGTAAAGTTAATGCTATTTTAGTTAAGTAAACAACGACAGTTTATTTCGTGGAAAAAGTCAGTTAAAAAGAACAGAAGAGCATATCTCTGATAAAGATCCTCAAACTAATAATAAAAAAATATTACCATTTTTTTTCTTTCAAAAACGTAGCCTCGTTTAATAAGTTGATGTGAATATTTCATCGGAATTATTTATTATAAATTTTTTTTATGGAATTTAATTGCGATACTTAGTAAATATTTGTAAACTCACGGTGTGATGATTGCAAGCTAAACTATGACGTAAACCAAAAACATTTCCTCATAAACTTATTATTTGCTAAAATGTATAACATTTCATTTCAGCTTGCCCAATACATTCATAACGTAAGAAAAGCGAAAAATCATATATAAGTTTTGTCCGTCTGTCACTCACTTTTACAACCCAAACCAATGATGCCACAGACAAGTGCGAATCGTCAAATTGTTGCTAAGCGCTAAATATCATTGAAAATTTCGACTAAGAAGTATATAATAAATATTAAGAATTCTGTGCAATTTAAATAACTACACGCGATTAAAAAATTCGGTGCAGGATTGCAATGGAATCAAGGAACTTTCTAGCTGCCACGACTATTTGAAGCGTGGATTCACCACTTTTGCTGTGTATCAAATTTATGGTTTTACCACAAAATTAGTTGATTCCCTCTCCAAATAGGGGTGGCAGGTAGAAAGTTCATGGATTGTGTAAAGTACAAACTTGCGTCAAAATTTTTTACAGTGCATACGAGACTGTTTTATTCATTTTATTTTTTTTTTACTTTCCGTAGTTTATTATTTAAAATAGAAAATGCAGAAATAAAGGCTGGATTTACTTCACAAAACAAAACATATATATTTTTAGTCATGAAAATTTTATTTGAAGATTTAATTTTTTAAAAACAATAATATTAAAGGAAAGTGTTTGATAGAAAAAAATAATAGCTTCGAATTTAGCTTTAATCTCAAACACATTATTTTAATAATATTTTTTGTCATTTTCCCAATGATTGCAAATGATTTTAATAGTTAATTCAATTTGAAATTTCAATGACAAAAGTTGACTAGTTTTATTATAATTTACTCCTACTTTTGGCAAATTTTGCAAGTAAAAATGATTTTGTGTGGAAGAGGTGGTTTCAAGGGGCATATATTGTTGCAAACTTACATATTTAGTTTTTTATTCAAACATATGAAGGGTCTAGTTGCAAAACTCACATTCTCCAAAGCATAACTAAGATATTGGTTATGGTCAGCTCATTGGTGACTTTTGACAATTGTAAATTCAACTGGACAAAGTCATCAACGAACGTGCCGAACCCATATATAAGTTATACTTTGGGGAATGTGAGTTTTGTATAACCCTTCATATTATAAGTTCAATTAAAAATATTATTTAACTAAAAAAACAGTGTTAGTTAACTTTGTATCAAAGTAGAGATTTACCCGGAAAAAAAGAAATAAACAGAAAAATTCATGCTTTTTTCGCATAGTTTTACGACCATAAGAAAGGAAAAGTTGGGAAATCGCGAAAACTACGCTCTTCAATTAAACGCGGCTGGCTAAATAGAAAAATATGATGCAATGGTGACAATAATAGGAAATATTTCTTGTAAAGGATTTTTTGTTTAACAAGGCAAAGTATCGTCATGGTACTTAAATCATAAAAGATAATTTATTTTTTTGTTGTTATCTCTTCATATTTTTCAATAACATGTGGAAATCGAAATAAAATTTTGACAGGAATCAATCAGGCATTGAATGATATTTAAGGATTCGTATAGTTATGCAATTTGTCTGAATTGTTTTTGTAAAAATTATAGTTTATAAAACGCTTGTGTGACACAATAATATCATTTAATTGTTGAATACAAGTGCATACTAACAATTTTGCGATTTAGAAATATCAAAACAAGTAAATACGGATACATTTTATATTTATTTTATTTATTTACTACCACCATACAGAACGTCTTTTTACAGTTAGAGGACAAAAACAAGATAGATCACAAATACAAAAAACTAAAAGGGAACATTAAAAGAAAAACAAGGAATAAAAATATTAAAATACAAAAAGCCAGTTAGGTCAATTATAAAATATGGATAAAACACAGAGAAGTCAGCAAAAAGTGTACAAAAAGAAAAATAATTAATAGGATAAGAAATCTTTTCTGAAACTCAATATAAGATATACTCAGTATACATACAAATATAATTAGACAAATAAGGAAATGATGTCATATTTTAACTTAAATATATAATTACTTAGGTAAAGTCTAAAAAAAGCTAAATATTTGAATGTTATTGTTTGTTATTGTTATGTTTAAATTGAAGCATAATGTTACAAACAATTATTTGTTTATCCCAATTACAATATAGAAGTTAAATAGACAGTAAAAAAAAATTCTAAATGCGTGAAATAATTTCAATTCACATAATAATACTATTAGTTTTTCAGTATTAATAATGAAAATGTTAATAAATTACAGTATTTTTTATGCTCTCAAGTTGCATAAATATTTATAGTTAAAGATAAAATAAATAAGTGCAGTGTCAAACAATAATTTACACATTTATTAAAAGCGTGTTACTTTAGCATAGCTGTATAGGCACAAAAGTAAGCTAAATATTTGTTTTTATAGTAAACCCCTTTGCATTTCAATCGCAGACTAATGAGTTAATGCTCGTATATGGTAATTAAATACAGTTTTGTCATTTGTGAAAGTTTAATACTCCTCTCTTCCTCTTCCCATTGATTAATCCTGTTTAAACATATCTCCACAAACTTTCAAAACGCTCATTCACTAATTGAAAGGTGTAGCTGCAAAACTCACTTTCTCCAAAGCATAACTAAGATATTGGTTATGGTCAGCTCATTGGTGACTTTTGACATTTGTAAATTCAACTGGACAAAGTCATCAACGAATGTGCCGGACCCATATCTAAGTTATGCTTTGGGGAATGTGAGTTTCGTAACCCTTCATATTATAAGTTTAATTAAAAAAATTATTTAACTTAAAAAAAATAGTGTTAGTTAACTTTGTATCAAAGTAGAGATAAAACCGGAAAAAAATAACCCGAAAAAAAAAGAAATAAACAGAAAAATTCATACTTAATTCAAATTACCGTTATTAAAAGTCGCCAATGAACTTTATATCTAAGTTATACTTTGGACAATGTGAGTTTTGCAACTACACCTTTCAATTCTTAACTAGTTATTGAAGATTTTTTATAGGTAAATTACTTGACAATAAGATACAAAAATTACATTCCATGCATTGAGTTGAAAATATTAACCCTATTTTCAATAAAACCCAATTTATGTATTGAAAGGTACGATAAAGCATCAAGTGTAATAACATTATGACTTTTATTGATTATCCATAAAATTATCTTCTCTTGAGCAATTGTCGATCTGATTACATAGGATATAACTACAACTTCATACTTTTTGTCTAGTCACTCTCTGAGCAATGTATACATTACACACTCAACATCGATACTTTCTTACATAACGTACAAGGTCGCTGTGAAACCTATCAGATAAGCACAGCGTGCAATGTGCATGTTATGTGTTGCAATAGAATCTAGGGGTGTGCAACACTACGCAACTTTCAATTTCCAACTAATAACTACATTTAAAGGTAATTATATGCCCTTTAAGCTAAGTTCAGTAAGTTAAAAACCTAAAAATTTCGAAGGTATCTAACATTAGCGCATGCGCGTTTTCCCTCGAAAACTTTATTATGACTTCCGACTGGTACTATAGGAACTCGTGTGCAAAATTTAAAGTCCGTAGTTCTTTTAGTTCGAGCTGTAAAGTGGTTTCAAACAGACGGACCAGTGTTCAAAAACCACTTTTTTTAGAATCAGCACCATTTAATACGCGTAGAAAACACAAAATATCCATTTCGGATTTTCGATTTGCGATATATCGCAATACATTCAGTACCTTATATTTCATATTAGATAATTGAAAGTAAAAATACTAAAAATTTGCTGAGACTCTTTGATCATTATAACGCATACTAAAATCGATTGGTAACTCTTAACATTAATGACGAACAAGAGCTATATAATATCATATTGGTGTGCATATATTCTAGTTCAATTATATTTCTATATTAGCCCAGGCAACGAAGAGGTATAGAGGGAAATGTTTGGAACACAATTTTTGACTTCGTAACTTTGTTTGGACTAGTTAGGAGGTAAACATACAAAAAAATAATAATTAAATAATTAATAATTAAATAACTGCATGTTATTTTCTTTTCAATTTTGTTTTAAATTGATGTTATGTTGATTCTCATACCTGGGGTGAAAATGGGATACATGGCAAAGTAATTCTTTTGCAAAAGTTGTGATTTCAAAACTAATGCATTAGCTCTATGGGACTGACAGTCTCTCTTCGCTCAACACTGATACTGCTTTAAAATTTGAAGAAAAATAGATAAAATAGTAAAGTAAGATACACTATTGAAAATAATTAAATTATCTACCACTCTAGGGTCAACATTTAGTTTTTCGGTGCATCATTGAAGAGTTATCCGGTCAAAAAAGAGGAAAAATGCGGAAAAAATTGTTTTCTCCCAAAATTACAAACTTTGAAGAGCGGATATCTCGAAAACTATACAAGATACCAAAAACTTCTAAGTATGAAACTTGGAGCAAATTTAATTAGATTTCATTTTGTGTATTACAATTATATCGGTGAAACGCATAGTTTTCGAGATATAAGCAAAAAAACGAAAAATGGGACTTTCAACCCCCCCCCCCTCCCCCCTTCGGCTCAGGGGCTAGGGGCGGGGACTTTTTATATGTTCACCTCCTTACTAGTCCAAACAAAGTTACGCAGTCAAAAATAGTGTTCCAAACATTTCCCTCCATACCCTTTTTTGAGCCTTCGTTGCCTGGACTCTATAATTTTATATTCTTTTCAGAAGCGTTCATTGAACGAGTGCGCTGGCGATATCAGTTACGAAACCGATAAAAAGAAGTAGGTATGTTACAAAAACTGTCACTTAGATCTGCTTCCACACAAAATCCATGCATTTTTAAAAAAAAAAAACGCAAAACACAGAATTAGTTCTTTATTAAAAATTTAAACGTTACACAATCAAAGACATTTTCATCTATTATTACTTATTGTTTGCAAAAGTTATTTGTATTCTACTAGGAGGCTCCGCCCCCTGCTCGCTATCGCTCGCCAACCCCCGGCATTGCTGCGCAATTATGTTATACTACTTAAAAAAATATATTAATATTGTATTACTGTTTTCAGTAATTTTTCGCGCCAACCCCCGTTAATTTCGCAGAATTAACCTTGCCGTTTTTATACTCTTAGGTTTCTTTTTTAAAAAACCCAATGGCTCACTCAAAATTTTTAAGTTGTATGACTTTTGTTAAGTAATAATCCCTTTGGACGCTTCGCGGCATGCAAGGGGGCTACGCCCCCTGCTCGCTATCGCTCGCCAAATTAATTTTTTTCAGGTTGTTGCTGTTCCGAAAGAGAGAAACGAAACCTTTTCGCAACCAGATAAGTATATATAATTGGCCGTGCGCAAATAGGTTTCGTACTTTTCCTTTGAATTTACATTTCGGACCGGTCGGATTGCATGACGTCTAAAGAGCTTATGTGACTTTAAAGTTGAGTAGACCATAGACAGATACATAAAGACAAAAACACTATCATTTACGTAAACAAAAAAATGGTGAAACGTAACACGTAGTGAGATCCTTGTAAAAACGCATCTCACAATGAAAAATAAAACTAAAAAGTAGGTTTGTTACAGAATCTGTTACTTAAACCGCTTTCACACAATATTTGTGCTCAACAAAAAACGCACTATTTATACACCTCAGAAAGAAATTCGCCAAACAGGGCCTTCAGCTTATAATTTATTTCTAATTCAAACTTTTAAACGCCAAAATTAACTATTTTCATTAATCTTCTTTCGCAAATTAATGTTTACTCATTATCACTCTCACTCATTATTACTCTCATCTCACTCTATTGTGATATTACAACAATCCAAACTGAATCATATCACATAAATAAATATTTTAATGAAATTTGAGATGTAACCTAGCCTGATTTTTGCTTTAAAACGATGTATCCCACTCGTTTGTGCGACTTGCGGTTCGTTCTGTGAAAGTGGGTGACAGACAGACGAATTGAACGATTATAATACCTTCCACTTTTTACGTTATAAACGTAGTGTGGAAGCTAAAAAAACATTTCGCTTTTTTGTTGGCTGTGCAACAAATCATAAAACAATGTTTAACAAGCGTTTCTTTCTAAATTTGCAAAGTAATTAACATGTTCATATCTTGATACTTCCACTTCCATAATTAAAACATTTTCAAAAACTTTCTAAAAAACAAAAAGGAATATGTGTGGCATATTCGAGTGTACGAATTTTATTTTATTCGCATAAGAATACATTTTTTAGGATAAATAAAAAAATAAAATAAAATTTCTTTCACCCCGGTTTTGCTGCGAACGAATAATAAAAACTAAAAAAAACCAAGAGATTAAATAAAAAAAAGAAAGCCATCTGCCAGCTGAAGAAAAAAAAGATAAAATTACGTGATAGTTGTAACCTGTTCCGAAAATAAAAAAAACTTTTTGTTCTCTTTTATAAAAAAAATGTAAACATTTTATTCCAGTTTAGCAGAATTAACCTAATAAAAAATTTCAGAGTAATTGTTATGTTAAATGTTTATTTAAAATAGTTTTGTCATAACTTTTTACTTTCTTTTTTTACATAATTTTAATCTATAAACCTTCTATCTTGCTATAATATATTTTAAGGCCAAATCATATTTTTTAAAAAAATCTGTAAACCTTTTCTATATATATAAACACAAAACCAATGTAAAAAGAACAAGTTAAAGAACTGTTCTTTTTAAAAGAACAGAAAAGAGAGCAACTGTTCTTTAAAAAGAACGTAACAAAATCACACATTTCTGGTGAATTTCTGTGGCCGTTTTGCAGAAAAGGAATAAGTTTTTTTTTGTGGCTGACTTATTGTAATTTTTAATTAAAAAACTAATTGGAAATTTGAAAAACAAAAAAAAGGGTTGAGGCATAAGGGAGATACACCTTCCCAAAAAAATTTGGGCTTCTGACATCAATATTTCATCATTTTATGGCTCCGGACACTTTCAAATCCTATACTTTAACATAGAGAGAAATTAATTTTTATTTTTAATTAAAAAACTAATTGGAAATTTGAAAAAAAAGGGTTGAGGCATAAGGGAGATACACCTTCCCAAAAAAATTTGGGCTTCTGACTTCAATATTTCATCATGTTATGGCTCCGGACACTTTCAAATCCTATTCTTTAACTTAGAGAGAAATTAATTTTTATTTTTAATTAAAAAACTAATTGGAAATTTGAAAACAAAAAAAAAAAACGGTTGAGGCTTAAGGGAGATACACCTTTCCAAAAAAAATGTGGGCTTCTGACATCAATATTTCATCATGTTATGGCTCCGGACACTTTAAAAGAGCTTACTTTTTTTTTTAATATAGAGAGATTCTAAGAACTATTTATATCTATTTCTAAGAACGACTTTTAAATACCGTTTAGAAAACAAAAGACAATGAAAAAACTTTGTTAATAGGAATTATTAGTAATAAAACGTCATTATTCATTAATATATGCTTAAAAGTAAATGATAAATTACGTCAAAAAGTAGAACGCCTTGCTAAACAAATAATGCGAACAAACGAAATAATATCAGTGTAAATTTGTAACCTCTATTATAACTATTATAAAATCATTCCCAAAGTTATTTATACATAAAAAAATTTCTTTAAATCTTTATTTAATATAAATAAAGGTTCACCTTAAATGCAATGCAATTGATCTTTTTTTTTAAACGAATTTTTGCTTTCTTTTTGCAAGAGTGTGCCTTGTTGTTAATTACCAACATTGCATAAAGATAAATTTCCTTCTATTTCAGGGCTATATTGTTTATGATATCTGCTTGCTATATTAATGATCACGCTATAGAACAATAACATATTTTTTAAAGCAACAAACACACGTTTCCAACTCGTGTTGCTTCAGATTTCAAACGGGAACATTCTTCGAAAAGCATTCAACACAAATACAAATAACCGCGATAAAAGCGGCCAAATTTAATCTCATCCAACCAAATTTACACCATCGGGAACCGCTTTCCGTCTTATCAAACTTCACTCTCCAACGATGGTGCAACGCTTCGAAAACCCTAAGTTGCTTGTTTGAGGACGATAAAATAGCATGAGTTCGGGTACACTGTGTGCTCATGATACAGATTGCGAAGGATGGACGCGAGGACGTAATGCCATAGTTGAGTTTGAAATTAAATTAATTTTCATAAAAGTAGTTGTAAAGGACCTATGCACTCCAATGGACGCCAAATTTCTGAGTTACAAATGAAATTAATAGTCAGAAAAGATAGTTTTAAAGGAGCCTACACTCCAATGGATGTCTACATTCAACCAAATTTACCACATAGTATCATCATAGAAACTAAGGCAATTACTATGGGGATAAATGATTTCTTAGATGATGATTTTGTTGCTAAGGTAAATAAATGCCTTATAGTTGACATGTAAATGCCAACAAAAATGTTGGCACTGATAACACTTACTTCAAGCTCACGGCGTCAAAGCATGCACAAGTTGCGAAATTACTGCATGGTTCTGTAAAACTGAGTTTACAGCACCAGCTGCAATCAAATACAGCAGAATGTGCAGTTAATATGTGACAAATATGGTATTTTACAGACATTTTTTTACAGAGTACCCTTTTAGAAACGAGACAAAATCTATTTATTACAGATTTCATTCGTAATTCCATTCCGCAACACTAGACCACCTAATCTTGTAGACCTATGGAACAGGAGCCTCAATTTCTAGTCTCCTTCTACTTTCTAGTTTGGTTATATGTCTTTTTATAGTATATTTAACTAGGAAGCACGCTGGGGCTATTAATAACAAAACTTGATAGTCAACTTAAATGAATCTAAACAATTTTACAGTTTTTGATACACATTAAAAATGAATAAGGAAGGATATTTGGTGAGAGATAAAATGATTCTTATAATGTAAAAAATCCCAATATATAGTTTATCAAGCCTTAATCAATTTAGTTAATCATATGCTTCCAAACTATTTGCCATTTAGGTCTGGGAAGACAACTTTACGTCCTCGGAAATGAGCCGTGAGATATTACAGGCTTAAAATATTAGTGCAATTAAGTTTTAAAAGAAATACTAAAGAAAACCTGATATGTTTTTGTTAGGTGTTCAGATCTACTTTTTCTTTGAAAGGGTTTTTATCTAGGTGCAAAGAACAAATTTCAAAAAGTGCATTTATCTACCTGCACAAAGACACGTATCCCAAAAATTACGCTTTTGGTTAGCAATATCCCAAATTTCACTTTCCTTTGGCCTTACATGATGTGTAATTGTGTAATCCGTGTTTCTCATATCTCATTCGAAATATTCCCTTTACGACAAAAAGAGTTACAATTTCAGTGCGTAATCTAGTTTGTCACCAAGCAACGAATATGTTTTATATGTTCTCTTTAGATATGCAATTGTGGTTTTCTTTTCCCCTACTTAATCATTTTTGTCAAATGCTACGCAAAATCTCTAAAAAAAGCATAGTTTATTATGTATTTTCTTCTTTTTATTACGCCTTTTGAGATTAAAAAAAAAAATCTTTGACTTTAAAATGTTGAAAAGTTTATAGCCTAACTGTTTTTCATTAACGTCATAAATGTACGCAATTATAAAAATTTTGCTCAAAGTTACTTGTTACTTGTAATAGATAGTACACAATAAAACATAGTTAAATGAACTTTTGTTTTCAATTTTATCTCTACGTTATCTGGAATATTTTGCATAACTCGATTAATTTTCCGTTTAACCTGAAACTTTTTTTAAAAAATAAATATCTGTTTGCATTTCATTAGTGACATAATTCGTAAGACATTTAGAATTTTCCTATTTGTTAAAATTAACTTTCATTGGCATAACTGTCTCTTTATTGCTGCCTTTATTAAAAAAAAATTGATACAAAAGCAAACGAGAGTTTTATGTAAATTAACGCTATACCATCAGCCACACTTGATGAAACTTATGAAATAATTGAAATTCAAACAAGTTTTTTTTTTAAATAAAATTTTGAATAATTACTGAGTATGAATATAAATGAATTGAATTACAAGTAATAGTATTAGTTTTAATATTATATAAATATTGCGAACCAGTGCCGCCCTTAGAGGTGGGCCAAAGATGCCGTGGTACAGAGCCTATTGTTCTTTGGAGGGGGCCTCGCGCTGACTAATAATTAAGGAACCCAGTGAAATTTAATTAAATTAATTTTCTTAAAATAAAGAGTCAATAATTACATCTATTCAAAAATTATAAATTTCTTCTTGTTGTAAATACTAATTCACCCGATCGAATGTGGCAAGATACATATGTACGTTTATTATTTAAAAACACGCCAAAACTATTTTGTTAAAATCTCGTCATTCGTACAACTTAAGTCAGATTACTTATGAAAGATGGCATTTCTTATTTTATTTATTTTAAAATCACGACCACACTTAGACTATGTCATTTATATTAATGTAATTTTGAGGTAATTTTACGACTTATTTTGCTGCTTGGATAACGTTAGTTTCCAAGGAGCAAAAGTTTTCACGTTTAGGTTCGCACAAGGCCTCGCATCTGCTAAAAGCGTCCCTATTGAGATCATGTTTATTTACTACTACATCAATGTTGGAAACAAATTTGACTATACAATTTGCATTTTTTTTGTTGCTGCTGATTCGCAGTTTTGTAGATAAAAACACTTCTATAGTAGAAAACAGACTAAATTCTATGTTGTAAAATTAGACTTTGTCTCTTTTTCTACAAGTACTTTTTAGATGTGTCTTAAAAACAGACAGACGAAAAAGCAGCATGTTACAAAATTTCTTGGCAGAAAGTCTCAAGTTACACAATAACAAACAGAAAACACTTTATGTAATAAGCAGGGTGTCAAAATTCTTATATTAAGCAAGTGTCTAAATTCGTTTTTCGATTTATAAAACAGATGATGCAACTAATGAAGTACAAACGAGTAGGTTGCTACACTAAAATAGTATTTTTTTCCTTTTTCTTCGTCGTCAAAACAATGAGCTAGTGAAACTTTATCAGCTAAAAAAACCTCGAATAATTTTCCTTTTCATTACAGATTGCACGGCACAATAACTTATGTAAGACGCGAAATTTCAATCTCTGGCAAATGAAACACGGATGGTGTAACTATATCTTTTAGTCGAGAATTAGCAGTTGCTAAACTAAAATAACAATTGAGCCACATCACAGCTTTCGCTAATAGCGATAAGTGTGGCGAATTTCTCCACCAATTCATCATGGCTTTGTTGTCTCTTCTGACACACTTTGAAAATCGAGTGTGGCTCGATTACCCACTTTCGTAACATTTGTAAAAGAATCGATTATTATTATTATAATCGTTTCCGGGATGATTTTTTTTTGTCACCTCGAGTCAGATCTCTAAAATCCCTTTTAATGGATTAATGGATCTGTGTGGTAAAAGCAATTCAATTGCTGCGGAAGTTATTATTATAGGGATTGTATCTTTTAAATTCATTCGCATGTTGTTTGAAAAGAACGCATTTTCTAACAAGTTTTAACCTTTGTTTGACCTATTTGGTTTTTCTTTGAACTGTTTGTTAATGTAATTGAATGCCGTAACATGCGTGTCCTGTCAAATAACTATGTTTTAGCCCCAAGAAAGAACTGACGAACTTATATAATACGTGGTATAGGCGAGTCACAGTACGCATCTCGGAGTTGGATATTTTTCTAAAATCAATTTAGAATGCAAATTAGCAGTTTTAGATTTCTCATTTATTCATTTCCTGTGTTGAAACATGCTAGGAGATTATGTGGCCGGTTAATAGCAGAAACTAAAGATATGACTTGCACCCTTTTTCTTTTGAAATACTCAACGATTACAACCTACAAGAAAGCATATTAAAGAATGTTGCTTGGGGACAAAAATGGCCCTATTCATTTTTGTAAATACTGCCGTTGGCTTGCCTAGGGAAGCCTGGTCATCTAAAAGTTGCTCAACATTAATTAAAATAAATTCGGTAAACTTTATCTGAAGTTATATAAGGCAATGGTCAACAAAAGTAGGAAGAAGGAGAAGGTGGAACGAAAAGTGAAGGACGATAGGAAACGGAAGGAGAGATACTGATATCTATAAGGGCCCACTGGGATTGATAGATAGTATGTTCACTAGCCATATGTGGCCTAGAAAGAAACGACCCCCTTTATGTTTGGGTCCACCTGGCGTACCTCTAGTACATTTTGAAACGTTAGCCCTCTAATCTAGCTCATTTAAATCCATAGTGGTCATCCAAGAATTGTACTATTCAATCCCAAGACAAACTCTTAATCCCAAGACTAACTGTCTTAAATTTATGTGATATGGATCGTAAATAATTGTTGGAAATTTGTTTAGCAGTAATTCGTATACGTGTTGCCAAATAGCCCTCTAAACCAACCCTTTTAAATCCATAGTGGTCATCCAAGAATTGTACTATTCCATCCCCAGACAAACTGTTGGTAAACATTATCTGGAATTATATAATGACCAACTAAAGTCGGAAAGGGAAGAGAAGGAGGAACGAAAACTGAAGGACGAAGAAGGAAACGGAAGAGATACTGATATCTATATGGACCCACTTGGATTGATAGTGTGGGCACTACCCATATGGAGCCCAGATAAAAATGACTTTATATTTGGTCAAACCACATGGGCCAACCGTACCCCACGTAAGTCCATTTTAAAACCGTAGCTTTCTGAACCCGCCCATTTAACACCGTAGTGGTCATCAAAGAATTGTACTATTCCATCCAAAGAAAAATTGTTTGTAAACATTATCTGGAATTATATAATGGCCAACCAAAGTCGGAAAGGGAAGAGAAGGAGGAACAAAGAGTGAGGGATGAGGAAGGAAGTGGAAGAAGAGGTTACGACACGCCGATTTCCGAAGGGGGATGGATGAAGGGATGTGGCAAGTGAAACACGGGTTCCCTTTGCAGAACGGCTGTTTCTACGACTCGTTATTTTATTAACGCTTTCAAGCAGAGCAATTTTGATTGTATACACTGTTAAAAAGATTACACCGAATCCTGGAACTTTCTAGATGCCATCACTGTTTGGAGGATTGATTCACCTCCTTTTCGGTGTATCAAAGTTAGGATTTTACCACAAAATTGGTGAATTCACGCTCCAAATAGTGGTGGCAGCTAGAAAGTTCCAGTATTTTGGTACAATCTTGCGCCAAAAATTTTAATAGTGTATTTATCCTTAAACTGAGGTTTTTTTTATAGTAGTTCTATGCTGTTTAAAACATAGTTTTGAGGTGTGTAATTGTAACAAAATTTTAGGATACTTATAGATTATTCCATTCTAGAATACAAAAAAAAAAACTATGCAATAACACTATGGGTTATTATGAGAACAAAACTGTTTAAAAGTAAAGAAGCTTGAAAGTTTGACAGTCTTCTATTTCTAACTTTATATGGACTGTTTTTTAAAAATCCAGCTTAAAAATATTTTTTAACCTAAAAAATATAACAGTATTTCCAAACATTTGCACCCGTTACTCTACTTTTGTAACAAAAGGTTATACAGGTGGTAATTTCTATTTCTGATTAAATTTTCTTCCGAATTATTAACGAAACAACAAAAACATTAAAAAGTGTTTACTTGTGTTGCAAAGACGAAAAAGAGCTTTATTACAAAATATTAATCATATATAGGTTGTCATTCAACAAAATTTCAAAAAACTCAAAAAACTGCATAAATTATGTAAAATTATGTAAAATAGCTATTTTGAAATTAAGGGGTTATCAATTCCAATGACTCTTGATTTCCAGAGTAAAACATAAGTAAGAAAATCATGAAATTTATATGAATCGCTAATATGAAAATTTGTCTATGTTGTTGCGCAAGTTGAAGAATAGGAGACAAAGAAAACTTGAAGTTCTCTTCTTAAAAGGGCGCCAAACATCTCCCAGATGGTGGCAGAGTAAAATCGAAGGGTTTCGCAAGTATCGCACTCTAGTTACGCCACTGGTGGGCGCCAGGAGGAAGTATTTTTAACCGCGATGCTGCATTGTGACCCATTGTTAGAGTTGCGACACCTCGGGTGGATCATTTGATCTACGCCCGATGAGGTAGTTTTGTTATGTTTGAGTTTAATCGGTGCTTGTGAAAAAAAGGGGTTTAATGCCCCAGAATGATTTCCGTACACAATTTTCTTTCACTTAAATGTTGAATAGTAAAGCGCAGTGGGAAATTGTCCAATGGGGTGGACTAAAGTTTCAACACTACACTTATAAGGTAAAAAGTTGAAGCTTTTATAAAGGCTATGTCCTTCTGTCCGTCACCCACTTTCGTAGCCCAAACTACAAATGCTGTAAACAAGTGTGATACGTCAAAAAATTCAACGCATCGAAACTTGAAGTCATCAAACATCTCAGATAAAAATTCAAAATCGAAGTACTACTTTAATCATTAGAGGGCTTACGTAGCATTATAGAGATGTAATTGGGTTGTGAAATACATTGTAAAATTTTTTTGTAACGTTACTCCAGCTTCATGGAGTAACGTTAGGTAAAACTTTTGAGTTTAGCTTTGTATGTACCATTGAATAAGAATTATGTAATGATATTTTCACATCTTGTTAACCTACCGAATATTATTACCTCTTTTCAAAATTGACGCTTTTATTTTGGTGACCATACATAAGTATATATTGAACATTGATTGAGTTAGAAAGGAAATTTGTTTTTTTTTTTTACAAATTAATAGAATACTGGAGTAAACCTATGTAAAATTAAACAGTCTTTTAGAATCTTTATAAGAAACCAACTTTTCTATAAAATCATTTTGTTGGGCAACTTTTCCCTTTACTAACTGAAGTCAACCTATGTTTGATTTTATGACGAAAACATAAAGGTGATCTTCACTAGTAATTTTATGCCTAAACTATTTCTGATAAAGATTTCTTTGGTTACCTTATCATTTACACTGAAGAGCCAAAATAACTGGTATGGGCATACATCTGCGAATAAAGGTGTATAAAACCAATCGAAGTTCGTCGCTATGTTCAACAGCGTCTATGTTTTGCTAACATGACAGGTTATGAAAATTGAAGGGATTTTAAAAGTATCGGGGATTGAGAAATCGAATTCCACATCCATGCACCTCCGAGGTGGAGATGAATTTTGGATTTTCACTTTCGACGATTTCACGAGTGTACCATGAATATCGATAATCCAGTAAAAAAAATAAAACTACGACACAGCTGCGGCCTAAAAAAGATCATGCAAAAACGGATCATCGACGACGGACGAAAATCATTAAACATGATATATTGCGGATACGTGATATATACGGCTCCAGAAGCCCATATCGATGGATATTCATTAAATGGTTAACAAGTCGACACTTGTACGACATAGAATCGACATAGACGTTTATCACATTTCATGATCAGTTGTCAATGGACCCGGCTTTGCACGATGTTTTTAAGGTCAAATCTATGTCGTAGATTGGATGTTTTACTGTATTATCGATATTCATTGTACACTCGTGAAATTGTCGTAAGTGAAAATCCAAAAATTCATCTCCACCTCGGAGATGCACGGATATGGAATTCCATTTATCAACCCACGATACTTTCAAAATCCCTTCAATTTCCATATGTCATGATAGCAGCACATAGACGCTGCTAAACACAGCGACGAACTTCGATTGGTTTTATACACCTTTATTCGCAGATGTATGCCTATACCAGTTATTTTGGCTCTTCAGTGTAAAATAAGTGTCAACGACCCCTTTTAAAACGTCTGGTAACTTATGTTTACACCTTTTCAAATTTAGCAGTCTCCAAAGAATCTCGAATTAGGGAATTTCGAAACTTTCATAAGAAAAACTTTAAAAAATGGATATTCCTGAGAGATTTTACAAAGGTCCTTTATAGACAGAAACGTAAACAAAACTACATCGGAACTTAATAAAAAAAGAGATATAACAATAGTCATGGGCATGTCCAAAACCTTATTTATCAGCATTTTTAAAAGAAATAGCTTATCAGTTTCAAAATTCCTAAAAATAATTAATGGAACAACAAAATATATTCTAAAAATTCTTTCAAAATCGCATATGCCAACCGTACGGAAGGCAAATGGTGCCTGATTTAAGTAATAAGGATTGAAAAAAAAAATTAAAGTACATCCTCTAATTCACTTATTTTTCCAACTATTAACCCATTAACGAAGATAATTGAAGACCATTTATGTAAGAAAAATTTAGTTACACGAAAAAAATCTTTTCTTGCAAGGTTTTACACATTTCTATAGAATTGTGTTTTAGAGATTAAAAATTATGACCTTTAGCATCACAGACAATAAATTAAAAAAAATTATTGCATTTTTTTTCTTTCTTAGGTAACGGATTAGTCGAATGGATAGGCAAGACGCTGCTTTCAGGAAATTCCTAGTTACTTTAAGAAGTACGCATAAATATAATTTTAAAGTATCGGAATAAATACCTTTTTTTCACAATTGGCGCCTATCAGCAACGAAGACCAACGGATTTATCACAATATTCAAATAACTACTTTTTGCAGAGTCAGGATGTAACTACCAATCGGCAGTACTCACATGAACTCTCGAAAAAGTATTCGAACCCAAAAGCCTTATCTAAACCTCGGGGTATTACGCAAGTTATGCAACCATTTTTGCACAATGTCTTTCAAGCATTAAGCGCACTGCGTAGTTGGGGCAAAAATATCTGACATACGAACTTAGATTAATGGTATAATTATGGGGGCATCCTCATTTTACAGGTGTAAGAAGAATTCTGCGAACAATCGAGAATCCGCTTATCAGAAAATCTACGCGATCAAACCCGAAAATCAATTAGTTATTCAAAGGTTTTTCCAGAGGTTTATTAGAGCCTTTAGGAAAATGATAATAATAATTGATATTTGATGTTAACATTCCTCCTTCTTTAAAACATAATTGACGAGCTTAGTGGAAGAACGTGCTACGTGACAAAAACATGAACACAAGAATATGAGCTTTAAAGTTTTTAGTTTGCCCTAGGATTTGTGGAAAACGGTACTTGCAAATTGTAAAAAATATACTGAACTTAAAATTTATGAAAAAGAGGAAACTTGTTATCGTTAAAAAAGTTAGTTATATGTTCATTGGCACAAAACTCTCAATTTTTTTAAAAATGTTACTTAGTACGTTCTTCCACTAAACTCTTCAAATATTAAGATAAGAAGTAATAATTAAAGTTAACAAAGCATTTGAGACCCATATCACTATCATGAGTACAAAGCCAGTTTTCAGGTATTCTTTCTACCTTTTGACGAACCGATAAAATAATACTGAAATATAATTAAAATATTATTTTTATAAAATAATATTTTTAATTATATTTCAATAGTAATTGTGTTAAAACTTTTTTTAATATTAAAAATGTACTTATAATTCTTTTTTTCTACCTTTTGACGAACCGATAAAATAATACTGAAATATAATAAAATTATTTTTTTATAAAAAATAATATTTTAATTATATTTCAATAGTAATTGTGTTAAAACTTTCTTTAATATTAAAAATGTACTTACAAATGTGACAAGATTAAAAAATATATTTTGTAAAAAAAACTAACAATATCTATAAATGGGGCTGTATCCTTCCAAAGATATTTTCTACGGCCCAATTTAAGTCTTTTTAACAAGCTGAATAAGAGATAGAGACTAGTGTAGATAGAGTAGTTTATTTAATAATTAAAGGTCTGTCTGGTATTGATTATGATAACAGATTAAGATCTTTAAACATGTATTCCCTGGAAAACAAGAGAGCTAGGGATGATTTAATACAGTTATTCAAGTTCATAAAACAGGGAGGCATGGAGGGCTTAGATTTTACTTTAAATAGCCGGACCAGAGGTCATGATCAGAAATTGAATAAATCGAGCTTTAGAAGGGAGGTAAGAAAACATTATTTTTACAATAGAGTTGTCAATGAGTGGAATGCTTTACCAGATTACGTTGTGCATTCGAAGGGAGTAGAAAATTTTAAGAAGAAACTTGACGGACATTGGAAACTGGTAATGTATTAGATTTATTTTGGACCAACCTTGCTGGGCCTCTGGCCTGTTGTTGGCCGACAATTTTTGTATTTGTATTAAATCTAGCTGAATAACTTAAATAACTTAATTTTAGTTTGCACCAAAGTAAAGAAAAATAAATTTTTCGTTTACTAAATCTAAATCGTGTTTTTTTTTTAATTGACCACAGGTTCTTATGGTCTGAGCGAAGTTTTTACGATTGTGTGGTGAATGCATACGTGGCAAATGCGCACGGTGATACTTCCACACATAGGGAGGGGCATGTGAGGAGAATAGTGAGGATAATAGTGAGGGGAGAGAGACTCCTTTAGAAGATATTAAAGGCGTGTCTCTTGTAAGGGATCGTTATAAAATGCTTATGAACGTTTTTACAACAATGGTTTCTATTGAGATGCCTCAGAAAATTTCTTTAACCACAATCTTACTCTCTTTCTGAATTTTCGGATGAAAACCAAAATGAGTTAGTAAGATAACACAAAAAGTATATTCTGGTATTTAAAATTTGTAACTGTACACTAGAGTTAAAACTAAACAATACAGTTTTTTACATTATATTAAAAAGTCAAAACCGTCTTTAATACAACATTCGAACGGGACGATCTAAGTGAATTCTTTTAGTCGCCGTCAAGGTTCAGTGACGGGGATAGGGATTTGCAAACTATGGTACGCAAAAGCCACGCTTTTCAGGAATTTTCTAGCTATGTGCATCTAAAACGGGTGGAAAGTCTAAGTTGCCGTTTTTACCGGGGCGAATTTTCCTGGGCGAAAACACAAACAGGGTGGCGAAACCGTGGCTTGACGCGTGTTTTGCAATTGTCTTTGATTAAGCAATATTTTATTTTGAGACATGGTAACTCGGGTGAAAACGGTGTTAAAGCCCTGTATTTGTGCCAGATCGCGTTGGTTCAATAGACAGTGAACCTCCCCATTGATCCCATAAAAATTGCACGATCATCTTATGTGAACTATGAATCTTCGTCTTTATTCCAATTCAAACTAAACTAATGGGATACTTGAACTCAAAAAAATATTTTTTCTTCAACTGCATTACTTCAATCTCTTGGTGTTTCTCTGCCCCCATCTTCAAAGAGAGGCTTCGATCGAACAATGCGATCGAATTCGAAGCTTTTCATGCACGGTGGTCGACCCACATTGTATTGAAACAAAAGAAAATCGCCAAAAATCTTTCCCTGTCATCTTAATGGGGGTTAACAGACGGAGAATGAAAGGTCTGCAAATTACCCGAAGACGAAAATAACTCAATAATACAACGATTAGATTTCGAGCTATCCGCTTGATCCTTTGAGCGCTAGTTTTGTGATGTAGATTAGAATGAATGTTCTTCTTTTAGAACACTTTCTGGTTTTAAGTTGCTTTATTCCTCTTAACTACTGTTTGAACTATTTTGAATATTAATAGCGGTGTAAATGTTTGAAAAAAAACCCTTACGAAATATTATTTTAAATGTGTATTTATATCTTTAACCACATATATAACTATTGTTGTTGTCAAATGTTTCCTTTATTAATGGCTGAAATAATAATAAGGGAGCAAATATAGTTAATGAGAAAATCGATTCATGAAGTAGATGTTAGTTGTAAAATAAGCAATTTTTATTTAAACTGAAGCACAGAAAACTTTATTATTATTATTTTTTTTAAATGCAACCATGTACAGTTTAGAACCGTAGTAGTATTAAGGAGAAATGTTTTAGTCCAATTAGTTAGAGAGTTACTTGTAAAATAAGCAATTTTTAAAAATGAAACACATATACATTTTTATTAGCTTTAAAAAACCTGGTACATTTTAGAGCCGTAAAAGTTTTCAAGATAAATATTTTAGTTCAATTACTACTTAAAGAATAAGAAATATTCCCAATAAAAGTATCGAGTTATCATTTTAAAAATTCATATTAATTTAAAAGAACACATCACAAAGAACCCATTGCTAAATCTTTTAATTTTCTGGCGTCTCTCCACCAAACCTTTGTGGCATTTTCTGGCTCATCGTGTCCGCGGAGGTCTTGCATCTTGTCTGACCTTCACTGCCGGACAAAGGATAGAGAAGGGGAAAACTCGAATTCAGACGAGAAGGGTTTTAACCTCCTCCTCCTCAGCTTTGCTCTGGGTTCACCTGCTCAAAATGGTTCATTGTTCAAGGTCAGTGGAGGACCTGATTGCTTTTGTTCCCTTGTGAGATCATATGAAACGTAAGGGACCAAGTACTTTGGAGAATTTCCTACTACACTCCTTTCTTTTAGGCGTTTTAGTGAAAGAGGAGGGTGTAAGGAAATCTTTTTGGGGACTAGACCTTTGTTAAATGTAACGAAAAGGTCGGTGGAGGACTTGGGTGCTTTTGTTCCCTTGTGAGATTATATGAATAGCTTAATATAAAAAAAGGACCAAGTTCTTTGAAGAATTTCCTACTACATTCCTTGCTTATGATATTTTAGTGAAAGAAGAAACGTGTACGGAAATCTTTCTAGAGATTTGACCGCTTTTTAAATTTAATATTCTTTGAGTTGACCTGGCGATAGGGAGATGTATACATTTTTCACAGGTTAGGAGAGAAGCTAACAACCGGCTATTCACACGATTATAGAGTTATATTTGACTCTTAACTCACTTGATCCCATCCCATCATTACTTGTTTGACTCTCATTTTTTTACACCACGAATTATCTGACTTTGTATAAGTTGAGTTTGAATGTAGCAGCGTAAAAGTAGTAGCTCATTGTTTTAAATTGTGCAAATTTATTTCAATGGAGGTAAAAGTGGTAACTTTTATAACATATTTTCGTAATCTGATCAATGCACATGGAACTTCTTAAGAAATATATTGGTCAACCCGAATCGCACATTTTATAAATTTTTTATTAAAAAAAATATTTGGCTTTTTGTATTTATTTTTATAGCCTACTTTTCTTTTCTTTTTAATTCGAAATAATTTTTTAAAAAATAAAAAAAAAGTTCATATCGATATGTTGAAGATGTCCGTCTGTCCGTCCGTACTCCCTTCAAAAATTGGTTCTATCCGTCGGATCTTAAAAAATTCTCTTTTTCTAAAGATATGACATCAGAGAGCTATCTTTCGTACTTTTATACATCTGTCTGTATGTCTGGATTGACATATATCAACGAATTACCCATTTAATTAGAATTTAAATTTAAATTTTAGTCATTTAAATTGACATTGCTACTTCAACACTAGCATGTGAGAAACTTTATTTAAAATTAATATTTCAAGGAAAATTAATTTTTGTGATATGAATCAGTTTAGAATGATGAAATAAAGTGTAACACCCTTAATGTGAATCTTTAATTGTTCATTATTTGTTTACTAAATAAGTGGAATGGCGCTCCCTTTCTTGCAGAAAAAAACGGATTAGTTTTATTTTCTACTTCTTCGTTTATTAATGCAATTTGAATTTGTTTCACGTTTTGTTATTGTTAAATATTTCATGAAGATTGAGGGTAATTTTTTTTTAACGTTAATACTTATTTAAGAAAAAGAAGCTTACGTCGTAAGGCATCAAACTTGCAGGCGAAACGGATGCCAACGGGTTTGACCCAAGAAACTTTACACAATTATTCTTTTAACTGCAAATAAATTTAACAAACCATAAAGAATATTAATCGATTTTGACCAAATAAAATTAATGAAAATAGTTTGTTTTAGCTTTAAAAAGTTTAAGTTTTAACTAAATACTAATGTTTGGAAATATTTTGCTGAGGTGTATAAATCTTCTGTGGACGCGGTTCTGGTTGACAATTACTGTTACAGATCTACTTGGTTTTTCTATAAAATTTTTAGTGAGTATTTAAGTAACAGAAAAGTAGTTCTTTTAGAACCTCTTGTTTGTTTTTAAATTTTTTATCGAAGGACAATGGAATTTTTATCATAAAAAAACATTCTTCTTCTTTTCTTCATAAATACAACTTCTTCTTCGCTCATAAATCTCAAAAAGTACAATCCTCAATAACTGTTTTACACTGTTGGTCTTAGTGTGCCTAAACATCTCATCAATTCTGAAATGAAATTTCGGCATTTCAATGTTACATCACGTCATACGTTTAATGTTCGCATTTGCCATAGCACTTTTAAAGGTTGTTTAACTTTTAACAATCTTGTCTTGATAAATAAGTTTTCAATGGTAGTCGGCAAAAGGTTACAAAAACATTGTATATTTTTTCCATCAAAGTCGCATTGTTTAAATAGTTTTTAAAAAAAGAACTATCTTATCTAATTCTATCCCTTCTAACAATAGATTGCTTGAACGTAATCCACGCCCGTTTTAACTCTATACTGGTTTACATGTGGGACTGATAATATAATCTAGGTGAAAGCTTTCCATGGGCCAAACGATCAGTTCAAAGTCACATACAAGTTGGAACGTAAAATAGTTTCACACCAACATCGACATACTCAGTGTTTTTATCGAATAAAGTATCCTGTTCCGAGTTACTATCATTATTTACCTTTTGGTTCTGTACAATAGAAGTACAGGACTGTCGCTATCTATTGCACCAAACCGAGGACACATTGCTAAGCCGACCACACACAGTTGGATAGCGATATTACTGTACTTCTATTGTACAGAACTTGTAAATAATGACAGTAAGTCGGAACAGATATTTTATTCGATAAGAATACTGAGTATATCGGTGTTGGTATGAAACTATTTTATGTTCGAAATTGATGTGACTTTGAACTGACCCCTTTGCTTAACTTTTAGACGAATTTCGAAGCACCAGTTCCCACTTGTTAATAATACATTCAAGTTGATTTTAGGCTAATTCTCAATTATGTTTGATTGTTATGTAATCAGTTAGAGTTGCATTAGAATATGAAAAGTTGACTAATATTTATTTAAGTATCATAAAAAAATAGTACAATTCTGTATTACACTAAAAGAACGAATTTCAAATAAAATGTCGTCATTTTCCCCTACATATCCGACTACGTTGGACACTAGTTTTTTAAAATAAATTTTAATACATATATATTTTTTGTATTTTTATGTTCACCAACACAACTAATAATAATAATAATTAGTGACCATTTTTATTTTAAATAAATATATTTTTTGTAATTAAAAAACTTTTAGGTAAATTTTGATGTTTTTCGCCTTTACGATAGACTTTCTAACTAAAAAAATATTTAAGATTTCTTTAAAACAACTATAAATTAAAAAAATTTCATTTGATACATAGAGAATAGACTACAATCTAAGATATTTATCGCACCAATAAAAAGTTATGAGTTGTCGAAGCTAAGTTAGAGATTTTTATGTACTTTTTTCTACTATTTATGATAGTAAGTGTTATAATTTCTGTAATAATGTTTTAAATTACTAGTCTGTAGTTTATTCCTTAGATAATAGTATAAAAAATATGCACAAAAAATTTCAAAACATTCGGGTAAGTACTTTTTGAGAAATATGGTTTGTCGAGAAGAAAATTTAAAACATTTCATTTTGCAGAAAATCAATTTAAAGTAAACAAACTATATAAAGGAGATTCATTTATGAAGAAAAAGAAAGATTATTTTATGCAGAGTCAATATAGAGACAGTTTTGGATTCTTAAAAATCTCCGCTATAATTTAAAATAATAAAAGAAAAATGTTACATTTCTTCAAAAATGGTCATTTCAACGTAGTCGGATAATATAATGCATTTGAGAAGTGTTTTGTGCTTCGCCCACAGGTTTCGGAGCCAAGCCCCAAAACAAACCTCAATTTGTGATGTAATTTTCTTGACATTTCTGTGGCAACCGGAAGTCGGAAGAATGTACCTATGAGTTTTGAAAACGAGGAACATCGGCCATTGATAAAGGAAGTAGGAAGCCCCAATTTATATTCTATCATCTTTTTGTTTGGCGTTGGCGGAACTGTTTGATCGAGGAAGAGTATGTTTTCTCTATCCGGGGCTTTTAATTGTCGGAGGCGAATGTGTTTGGGATCGACTCTAGTAATATAGTAATATTTAAGTTCTTTTGAAATAACTAGTAATTTATGGAGAAATATATGCAGTGGTAAAAGTGGAAAAAAGAAGTGGGAAGGGGGGGGGGGCATAATTTGGGTACAAGTACCTCCCCCTCCCCTTAAAATTTGCAATTTATTCATTTCTTTTGGATAAGAGCCACAACAATTTTTATTGTGCATATTCTGTTTTCTTGTTTTACTAGGAGCAATAAGATAAAAATACAAGTTTAAGTTAATACAAGTCAAGTTAATACAAGTTTTTACAAAAATACAATAGTTTAGAAAAGATTTAGAGCTGTTGTTTTGCACAATTAGCTGGAACTAATAGCTTGTTTAAATGATAACAACTACAACTATAAATAGGTATAAATTATTTTCTTTTAGTGCAAAAGCAGCTAGAAATCATAAAAAAGTGGGGAATGGACATAGTGGTATTAGAAGTAAGGGGACGCCTGGTTGTTTTCACAAAAAGTGGGGAACGCGTCACCCCGCGTCGATCCACACTTCTAGCACTGAATATATGTGTACAATGTACATTCCAAAGTGTTTCGTATATTTTCCACATTTTTATGCTTATTTTTATTTCATAGAATTACTTATGTTTCTAACGTTAATATTAATAAATATTTTTTTTAAGTATATGTATTAATCTCGTTCGAATAAGTTGAATACCCTACTGTTACAAGGGTTAAAAAAAATACCGCAACTGCATGATAGTTTTCACTGAAAACAATTTTATTTTAAAATTATGACGCATTTTTGAATACAATATTTAAAAATACTGTAAACGGAAGGTTTAATAAACAATGTTCAAAAGATTTACGATTGAAATTATTAAAATTCTTGATCTCCTGAAATTTAAAATCGTATTGTGCATCATTGTAAAACACACGTTACCTTTGAGTCTCCCCTCTATGCACGTTTCCCCATTTTTTTTTAAATTTTACAAATAAAATGATTATTTTTAGGAAATAGTGAGAGAGGGGATATTACTTTTGGTTGCTATTAATAACTTGAAAATTTTGAAAGTTCGATATACATTTCAATCATATTTCCGTTTTCTTCTTTTCGTTATTCTGTTGAATTTGTATTGTCGATTCATTGCGAGCATTGTTAAAGGTAAAGGTCTCTGTGGATCCAAAACAAGAAACAACAATTATCCACATTGATGTGGAAAATAAATTTTTTAAATTTTTTAATTTGACTAATCCAACCTTTTGATGTATAGAACCGAACTTAAATTACCACCCTTCAGTATCAAATTTCAATGTGAGAAAGGAAAGACATCTTCCATTATTTTCTCTGCCGACGAGACACTGTCACTCTCTAGAGAGTAAAAATAAAAACAATGTATCCTTCTTCAATATTTATCAGAAGAAACTATATTTTTAAATTAAAATTCTTGAAAATTTGT